>CM076572.1:1002664765-1003264765 GCA_034641835.2 Pinus albicaulis
CTACATCTCCACACGTGTGAGAATAAAGTGCCTCCAAAAGTGATCGAACCAATCAAACACAAGAGAGAAGTGTGTGATGAGTTGATGATGAAATGACCTCCAAGTCTCTCCAATTTATATCCATCTGTGAGGGTGTGTGACACATCTGTTGGGTTCTCAAGCCTACATTACAATTCTGGCCAACCTTGCACATAAGTAGAATAAATTCAAAATAAATGTTCCGCTCATCCGATCAAGATGATCTTTAGATCAATCTTGCGCCTCTCCGAAAGAGGAATCCAATAAAAATATTGGCATCATCATCTGAGCAGTACAACATGGAGTTTGGACTTAGTTGCCCAAAATTAACAGTAGAGGATAAGGTTCCCTATGGGGAAGCTTCTTCAGGGAAGAGGAGGCCCAAGTGGCTTCAACACACCTTGAAGGAAGCGAAGTCTGTTGGTCCTTCGAAGATGGTGAACAGAGAGAGTGTGCACCTGAGCGGTTTTGCAGTTATGTAAACAAGGCTACCAGCATTGTTGACTCTGAGCCTACTAGCTATGAGGAGGTTTCCAGCCAGGATGAATGGAGAGAGGCTATGGTGGAGGAGTATGCCTCTATCATTAAGAACAATGTCTGGGAGAAGGTGCCTAGGCCTGAGGGCAGGTCAGTTGTGACTTCCAGGTGGCTCTACAACATCAAGCATGTTGCAGATGGCAGCATTGAGAAGTTCAAGGCGAGGTTTGTGGCTAGAGGGTTCTCACAAATAGAGGGAGTTGACTATGATGAGACATTTGCTCTCGTAGCTCGGTAAACTTCTATCGGGTCCCTTATTTCTATTGCTGCAGAAATGGGTTGGCAGATCCATCAGATGGATGTGAAGACCGCATTTCTAAACAAAGTTATAGAGGAGGAGGTGTATGTTGAGCAGCCACATGGATTTGAGGTACTTGGACAGGAGACCCATGTATGTTGGTTGAGGTGAGCACTCTACGAATTTAAGCAAGCTCCGGGAGCTTGGTATTCGAGGATTGATACTTACTTGCAATAGATAGGTTTCACGAAGAGTGATGCAGATACGAACCTATACTAAATTGTTGTAGGGGATGATCCGCTCATTCTTGTGCTATATGTTGATGACTTATTCATTACTGGGGCAGAGAGATTGATTAGTGGTTGCAAGGAGGATCTTGCTCTGGAGTTCGAGATGAAGGACATTGGGTTGATGCATTACTTTTTGGGGCTTGAGGTGTGGCAAGAGGGGGGGCATATCTTTCTAGGGCAGGGGCAATATGTTGTGGATGTGTTGAGCAGATTTCAATTGGCAGACTGTAGACCCATGTTTACACCTATGATCACCAACTGGAAGAAGCTTCATGCTACAGATTCTAGTTTGTTGGACCCCACATTGTATAGGCAGCTTATTGGGTCCTTGATGTATTTGGTCAACACCAGGCCAGATATATGCTTTACAGTGAACACACTTAGCCAGTTCATGGTTGAGCCCAGGAGGGTGCATTGGGTAGCTGCAAAGCACATTCTTCGCTACATGTAGGGGATTGTTGATTAAGGTCTGGACTATAGGCAGGAGATGGAGTGAGGTTGGCAGGTTACACAGATTCAGATTGGGCAGGGAGTGCTTCTGACAGGAAAAGACTTTAGGGTGTTGCTTCAGATTGGGTTCAGCAGTTGTGTCGTGGTTCAGTCGAAAGCAAAATCCAGTAGCTTTGAGCTCTTCCGAGGCTGAGTATATGGCTGCTAGCCAGGCTAGTTGTGAGGCAATTTGGCTTCGCAAGTTATTGTATGGCCTATTTGATCAGGAATTGAGACCGACAGTTATTCACTGTGATAATCAGAGTTGCATTAAACTCACGGAGAATCCAGTGTTCATGACAGGTCAAACCCCATTGACATCAGATATCATTTCATCAAGGACTATGTTCAGAAGGGGGCAGTGAAGCTAGAGTATATCTCGACAGATGAGCAGGTGGTCGATGTTCCCACAAAGTCCTTGCCAAGAGGCAAGCATGTCCATTTCAGGGGCAAGATGGGTGTGATGAGAAACACTTTCCTCGATAAGAGGGAGTGTTGAATTTTAATGTACCTTGGACAAGTGGTTTCCCATGGGTTAGTCTCTACCTAGGGAAAAGTGTCCAAAATAATTATTTTCCCAAGTGTGACTTTATAAAGTGAAAGTGACTTTATAAGTGGTAAAGTCAATATTAAATTATAAAGTGAAAGTGACTTTATAAGTGGTAAAGTCAATGTTAAATTATAAAGTGAAAAGTGACTTTAGACATAAAGTACAATGTGGGTACATTATTTAATGGGTGAGTTAAAAAATAGAAAGTGAGAATTAAATGCACATTTATTCTCATCCCTTGATCTAAATGAATCTGAGCCATTAGATCTTAGGGTTGCCCAAAAGTCATTTAGGGAAACAAAAGGGGGAAAAGAAAAGAGAGACTGAATTCATTCATTCTTTATGAGCAGATTGGAGAAAGGAGGTTGAGAGTTGGAAAAAAATTCTAAAAGAGAAATTTGTTGCAGCAAGCTGAAGGAGTGATTTTTGGGCAAAGCTAGGCACGGAAACCAAGGCATAGAAGACAGCAGAAGGTACAGTATGAACAACATTTAATGTTGTGAGTTGCACGCAGTTCGAGAGAAGTTTTTGAGCCAAAAAAAACAAAAAAAATGGAAAAAAAACTTTCACGATTAATCCAACGTTTATAAGATTATCTTCTTGCGTCTTTTGGGAGTCATCTCTTCACGGTATTTTGCCAAGATCTTGGAGTAGATTTGTTGACTAGATCCTTCATGAACATGACTTTTAAATACATCTTATTAATTTTTTACTTCTTCTTTACATAAGTACATAATTACATACTCAACATGAAGACCGACCTAGTTACATTTTTCAACACTCCCTTTTAACTAGGGAGGTATTCATACAAGCACATGGTTACTTTCAAACTGAAGAATCTCATAAGAAGAATCGGATTGGTAATCGCATCTGTATAGCATCATATCAACTAGCATTGTCCTAGTGCAAGGCCTTGACTAACAGCCTCATCTCTTAACGAGACAATGGGCTACAATGTTGGCGAGACACATGACTTATAGACACCTTCGTCCTTGTCTCTCCAAGGTACATACTCCACCCGGGTGTTCCCAAAGTATGACCTTCTTGGACTATTCTTCTCTTGGATAGCTAGCCCTCAGAGAATATCGGTCCCCGACTACCCTTATCTTGAATGCCCTATCACATTCTCAAAGAGTATCGAATGCCAGATGATTACCCAATCCTCCATTTTGTCTTCCCAAGACCAGAATGATGTGTCTATCTCTCCCTCTCAACCAGGGAGGACCTTATTCCATAAGAGAATGTACTCATTCTTATACAAAGAATGTACCTAAGCTCATCCTTAGGAATTACCAAGTTTCTTCCAAGTAAGAAACTTGCCATCAGGCTCCCTCTTAACCAGGGACCTCTAGCAGCAATGGTGAGACATCCAGTTGCTCATGAAGAATTCATGTCTTCGATGTCATGGATTTCGATATTGAGGAATCTCCAACTTTTAGCTTCATAGGGCACAGATCATCCATCACTTCCATCCTGAGTCATGTCAGTCTATTAGGGAGTGATTCATCAGACTTCTTTTATCTGGTCCATTGTTATGCCATGCTACTTTTCTTTGAATCATTTCCAAGGATCATACATCCTTTCTCATGATTAGCAGCCCTGCACAAAGTCATCCAGGTAAACATATTCATACTAACTAAAGTTACCTTAGTAATGATCCTTGACCATGACATCTTCCTGTAGGTATCGGCATCCTCCATACTGATTGACACATCTCCTAATGATATGGTTTTGCCACGGGTCTTCATCTTTACCAGACTTCCGTTAGAGTCTACATATCTTCCCAGGAGATCTTTTAGTCACATCTTCTTGGTCTCCGAATGATAACTGCCTCTTGACATGGTTGCATTTCATGATCTCTTCCTTTCTGTGCATTCTCCATTCCCAAGAACTTACAGATTTTCCAGTTCCTTGTTCATATACAGCCACCTCATATTTCATGAGGACATATTATGTTGATTTCATCTGTTTTGTGCATCGAGAGATACTTCTCCATAGATCTCACTTCTAAGTACATAAGTTCATTACCTGCAACCATATAACATGACATCACAACATCCAATGTCAGCATATAAATATATACATACCTCATACCTTTTTCCCTTAAGTCATCCTGTAGCAATTTTTAGGAATGAATAGCTTCATTCCCTTGGCTTGTTTCATCAATATGTCATCACATCCCAGAAGTATGTTTCTATGATGACCCTTGCTCTTGATGACTACTTTCTTAAAGTTTGTCAAAGAGGTTTTTCCCGGAGCTGATTTACCAGGAGCTCCTGCCATGCTTAGATCAGGATGCTACATTGCTTCCTATCATAGAACCAACAGAAATCAATTCCTTATTCATAAGTTTGCGTGATTTTTCCTTGAATCTTCTTTTCTTTCTCCTATTGAGATTGTCCCTTTAGGACCATCTTTCTTGTAATGTCCATAAGTCTTCCACATTTCCTCAACTTCCCTTTTTCTTCTGCAAATGTTTGAGTCTTTTATCCTTCAACATTTTTGCCCTTGATTTGTCTTTTTCCATCTAGTATAGAGACCACAAGTTGAATGAGGAAATTTTCTTGTCTATTTGTTACGTTGTCCATCTTATCGTCTTTTCCAGATCTCATACTTGAGATCTTATGAAGATAGCCCTTCATTCTTTCATACCTCAATTTTGTGTAAATGGGGTCTAAGTGACATAACCTTATTTATTGCATAGAATAGTTCTTTCAACTTATCATATATTCTCTTGATGTCTCCAATCCTGTCATATATAGAAGGATGTAAGGAATTTGACTGATTTCATAAGAATCCTTTGAGTCCTTCTATCCCTTTCCATGTATTCAGATAAATCTTGACCTTCATAAACTTTTCATGAATTTACTTTCTTCGAGGACTGTGACTATCCTCCTCATGCAAGGATTCTTGGTAACCCAACCAGCTTATAGATCTCCCTACAAAAACAAAGTTATTTAACCAAATTTGATTATAGAATGAAATATACTTACTTGATAAGTGAAGATAAAGTCTTCAGCTTGATTTCTTCGATGGTGATTGAGAAAAGATGTGTTAGTGCTTTCTCTTTGGATGATCTACTTCAAGGGTAAGGATTAGCAAAAACAAAGTTATTTAACCAAATTTGATTATAGAATGAAATATACTTACTTGATAAGTGAAGATAAAGTCTTCAGCTTGATTTCTTCGATGGTGATTGAGAAAAGATGTGTTAGTGCTTTCTCTTTGGATGATCTACTTCAAGGGTAAGGATTAGATCCTTGTTGTAATGATGATAAAGCCTTCTTTTGGTTGTCTATGTCTTGTGCTATTTCTATCATAAAACCAAGCTCTCATTTTGGTACTGAAATCATTCTTAAGATAGTACTATATTATTGTGATTGCACTGTGAATTCTCCAAGATTGCGGTGTTTGCACAAGAATCATCTTAACTGAAGTATCGTTGAATCATGTACCAACATATAGTATCAAAGTGGGTGATTATAGAAGTGTTGATGTAGATAATACCAGACCTGAAGTATCACTTTGAATTGCACCAAGTATGCCGAGAACTATAGTATTTAGACTACTGAACTGAGGTTGTCAAAATACTCCTGAAATTAGCCCGAGATGATCCGAACTGTTGACTATGATATTCAGACTGTGACTGCTTCTCAAAATTTCAGAGAATCCTCCTTTGACTTGCTTAGATGTTTTTGAAATCTGATCCGTAAGTGTCTCTTAGATGCCCTTCTTTGACTGTTACCTTAGCTCTGAAACCATGTTGAGAATTTTGTAGGGCTGGAGATTAATACAAAAATTCTCTTCTTGATAATTACTTGTGAGCTTGCTTGTGTTGCTTATGTATTCTCTTAGTTAATCTTTCATCAAGTCAATTATCAAAATGCACAGAACACAAATGTTTAAGCAGAAGTAACACTTTTATTATAGGAAGGTAAATCACATATTTACCTTCCTTAAATTACACTCCAAAATTCATCATAACCCTTACGCTTGTATATCTTAGTCCTGAGACATTCACTTGTACCAATGCTGTATAATTGCAATCTTGTAGATATCTGCAATGCATCCTTGGAAATATCCGTACTATATTCTTAGAGATGTCCAATCTTTTTGTTCCTTTATACATCCGCATTTTCCTTAAATCAACCCGCAATTCCTGTCTCAAGTCAACACTAAATCCCAAGTCTGCACTAAATCCGCAAACTGTCTCTTGGATGACCGAAAATTACACCTCAAATGGGCCGCAGAGAAGGTATTTATAGAGACAGTCTAACTGTCTTTTAGGCCGACCAGCCACCAAAATAGAGGGCCGACTTCATAGTTTATTATAGGCCGACATGAAGGATAGTTAATCCAGCGTTTATAAGATTATCTTCTTGCATCTTTTGGGAGTCATCTCTTCACGGTAGTTTGCCAAGATCTTGGAGTATATTTGTTGACTAGATCCTTCACGAACATGACTCTTAAATACATCTTATAAATTTTTGACTTCTTCTTTACATAAGTACATAATTACATAGTCAACATGAAGACTGACCTAGTTACATTTTTCAACATCTTTGACCAGCAACATAAATTCTATATGCCTTCGAGGTTTAACTGTAGCCCACAAAAGTTCACTTCTTCTCAGAAGCATCCAACTTGCTTCTCTTTTCTTTCGGCACATGAAAATAAACGAGACTTCCAAAAACTCTAAAATGAGAGACATCAGGCTTCTTACTAGAGAAGACCTCTTTGTGAGTTTTGGAGTCCAATGCAAAATGTGGGCATCTATTTTGAACATACACAGTGGCGTTGGCAGCTTTTCCCCATAGGAACTTCAGAAGACCTTGGTCATAAAGCATGGCACAGGCAGCTTCCAAAATGGTTCTATTCTTCCTTTCAGCAACACCATTTTGTTCGGGAGTATACACAGTAGTGGTCTCCCACTTAATGCCAACTTCCTTGCAATAGTCATTGAATTCATTTGACTCATATTCGATTCCATTATCAGTCCTCAAAATTTTGATCTTCTTCCCTGTTTGATTTTCAAACAAGGACTTGAAGGTGCGAAACCACTTGAATGCTTCGTCCTCCTTCAAAAAGTATATCCAACTTTTCCGAGAGAAGTCATCTATAAAAGTGATGTAACATAAGCATCCTCCCAAGGATGTTACAGGCAACATACTAGATAGATCAAAATGAATCAATTGTAAAATATCAGATGTCTTCGTGACACTTGAGGGGAATGGTGCCCTTCTATGTTTTCCTTCGACACAACCCTAACATACACCTTCATGATCATCTTTGAAATCGGGCATACCTGTCACCACCTTCCGCTTCGAGAAGGGCTTTATAATGAAGGTGTGCAAACATCTGGTGCCATAGCTCGAATTGAAGATTTGTGTTGCATGTCATGGCCACCAGCGGACTTCCTCCAACCTGATAAAGTGTATCAACCCTGAAACCAAGAGTGAACGCTTCTTTGAAGTTCCTCTTCCAAATGCGTACCTTTCCATCGATGAATGCCACCTTGAATGCTTTGTCTTCCATTGTCGAGATAGACACTAGATTCTTCTTCAGGTCAGATACGTACAACACATCTTGCCAACGGAGGACTTGACCTTGATTTAAATGAAGGGTCACATTCCCTGTCCCTTTCATGGGATAGATGGCATTGTCTCCAAGGATATTTCCAAATTAGTATCCTTTTCAATCAAATCAAAGATGGCCTCTTTATATCCAATGAAGTGCCTTGAGGCACCACTATTAATCAACCGATTATCCAAGTTGTCAGAAGGAGATGCGGCAAAGAGGACAGATATAAGAATATATTCATTTGTCTTATTATCAATAACATTGGATTCATCATACCTGGAGTTTCTTGATCTCTTGAAAGGTTGACCATTTCCATTCCCATTTCAATCAGAGGGAGCCTTCCTCTTTCCTTTGAACCAATTGTTCATGTGATTTCCATTCCCCCTGAAGTTGTTGTTGTTGTTGTCATCATCTCCGGGAGAGTCCCTTTTATTGGGGCACTCTCTTGCATAGTGACCAAAATTGTAACATCTTCCTTTCCTTCCTTTGGGACCCGCTCTTCCATGATTTTTATTTCCCCCATGACTTTCCAATCAGAAATACATTCTGAGCTACCAAATTTCACAACTTCCACAATCTCTTCAAAATCCAAAATATACAGTCGTTCCTCGTCCAATGGAGAAAGATCTGTGGAGGAGTTAGCATGTTGTCCCAAAGCTTTCTTGAGGCAAGAGACATCAAATACTTTATGAATTTTGCTCCCCTATGGTAACTCTAGCTCATAATCCATCTCCCCCACTCTCCTAGATATCCAGGGTTGCTAATTTTAGTTAACCATGGTATGTTCTATGCTTAGAGCAGTTTACTTCAATCTTTCTTATTAGCCCAATTCAATTTCAGATATGCAATCACATAACCATTGAAAGTAAATGCTGATAGAACATAAAAACGACAAGCCAAAACAAGAGACAAGAATTCCTATAATTCTTCTTATTCAGCAGAGAGAGAAGAAATGTATTTTACAGCAGTCAACAGGATGCCCTAGCCAGCAAAGACTTCGTTGGTCAAACCAGCACTTCAACCTCCAATCACGCTCAGTCAACCTTGGTCAAATTCGAATTTTAGTCAAAGTCAAACACACCTCAAACCAGTCCACAAAACCGGTCACCACAGAAGTCAAACGATGCGATCAAAACAGCGGTCAATGTTGCGTCAGCTGCAGTCAAGGTCAACATCTTGCCTCGATTTTTGTGCCTCAAGTTGTGGCCTCTACAAATCGGATTTCTTCCTCAGAAAACGTAGTCAAGGGATGAGGGTTGACCCAAAGTCAACACTAGTCAACATTGTCCAAAAAAGCCCTAAAACAGTCCGAAAATTGCAGCTTCCTGTTTTCACACGGGTGGAGAAGAGAGAAGCCTCTAAGGCTGTACGAACCAATCAGATGAGAGAGAGATGTGTTAGATGAGTGAATGATGAAATAAGTGTCATGTCTCTCCTTTTTATATCCATCACCGTGAGTGTGTGGCACAACTTTTGGGGCTTGTGAGCCTACATTACAATTCTGGCCGACCTTGACAAATTGCACATGTGTGGAAAAATAAATTCAAAATACAACTTCTACTCATCCAAACAAGATGATCATTGGATCAATCTTGCATCTCTCTTAAAGAGGAATCCAGCAAAAATACCATCTCCATCATATGAGCAGTGCAACATGGAGTTTGGCCCTAGATGCCAAATTTAACAAGGGTGGAACAAAATAATGAGGCTTCAATTTTTTGGCTCCACTCTCCTAAAGCGAGCATTGTCAATATGGTTGAAAAAACAAGAATACCAAGTCCCCCTTTCAAAGTTGCATTATGTCTTGTGCTTGTCTACAAATGCATATTGGCGATTTTGGGCCACATGAAAGTTCTCATTGAGGCTTTTGAGGATATCCTGATTCTCCTTAAACCAATCCTTGGGTTTGGGTGCCCTGTTATCCCCAAATACTGGCTCCACAAATGATAAGGCTTCATACCCATACAAGGCCCTAAAACTTAAAAGGATTCTTACTTGTGGACATGTGGTGGCTGGTGTTAGAGTAATACTCACCCAAGTGCAGTCACTTAATCCAAGCCTTTTGTTGCTTACACAAATAGTTACATAAATACCCTTCCACCCATTTATTTACAATCTCTGTCTGTCCATCGATCTGTGGGTGGTAGCTAGTACTAGGTGTTAATTATGTGCCAACCAATATAAAGAGCTCTCCCCAAAAAGCATTAATTGAGTGTCTCTGTTACTAACAAGGAATTTTGGTAAAACATGTAGCCTAAAAACCTTACTGAAAAATAAGCCTACCACCTGCTATGTTGAATAATCTGATGAGATCGCATAGAAGTGTGCAAATTTTGTGAGTCAGTCTACCACCACATAGTTACAGTCTTTTCCTTGCATTTTGGACAGCCCTGTAATAAAGTCCATAGACACACTCTCCCACTTTTTTTCTAGAATAGGGAGAAGCAGAAGTAGTCATGTTGGGTAAAGGTGTCATGTTTTGTTCTACTGGCACACTGAACACTCCTTCACGTATCTCAATACATCCTCCTTGAGGCCCTTCCAAGGGAACCTCTCTCTGACTTTCCTGTAGGTTTTAAAGTAACCTAGATGCCCTACTAGATGTGTGTCATACATAGCTCTAAGTATCTTCTCTTTGTAGTAGATAACATCATCCACCACTGCATAATGATCATCCTATACAATCCCATCCATAACCTTACAAGCAAACATGTTTTTTGAATATTCTACCAAGAGGATTGCTTACCAATCTTCGGCAACTGCATCGAGCGAACTAACAGTCAACTTTCTGGATAGGGCATCAACAACAAAATTCTTGTTGCCCTTTATGTACTCTATTTCAAAATCAAATGTTTGTATTTTACTCACCCAATTTTGTTTCCTTTTGTTCCAGGAAATACTTCAAGCTATTATAATATGTTTTGACTATGAATCCATTGTCTACCAAGTATTGTCTGAATTTGATCAGGGCATGCATGATCGCAAGCATTTCCTTATCATAAATGAAGTAAAGTCTCTCAACATCCCTAACTTTTCTACTCTCAAATGTTATCGGGAGCCTGTTTGATGCAGGGGCATTAGACACTAGCCAGCAATGTAGTTGGATTGTCCACATGTTGTGGCTAGAAGAGTTCTAAAATTTCAGAGATGTACCAGCAAGGTGTCAACACCTTCGCTGTCTGTTATACTTAGGGAAGATAGATTAGTTAATAACCGAAGAAGCTAGATAGTTTCTCCATGTCAATCTATTGATTTCAGTTGATAGGATTAATTAAATAACTGTAGAAGTCGAATGGGTTGGTTTGTGTCCACCTGTTCAGTTTCTGTTGTTCGAATGTTATGTAATTAAGCCTTTGATGGTTAAAATAAAAACAGTCCTCAGAGAGGAACCGAAGAGACATGTAATGAAGTATAAATTGTAACCCCCGGGTACTCTGAAAGGGGGGATTTCCGCAGCGAATCATTGAATCAGAAAGGCACATTCTTTGTTGAACAATTCCAAGGTTCAGTTGTCTATCTGGGTGTATTAAAATTCCTTGGGAGGACTCGTTCCTTCGAGTTATGGTTATGTGTAAAGTTACTGTGTAAGTCTCCTTTTGTTTCATCCTTGTCTGTTTGGAGCTCATGCTCCCCATGATCGAAGTTGAATATGTTATAATGGTGTTGAACCCCTGTAAGAGACCGAGAGCAAGTTATAATGGTTATCAGCTCAAGCGAGGGTGTTAAGCCTTCATATAAGGCGTTGAATTCTGTGTGTTCGAATAAAGTTTCATTAGAGTTAAGAACGGTGTTTTGTTATTACAAAGCGATATTATTTGGAGCTCGAACCAAAGTTAACGTGCCGAAGTTATACAAAGAGAGGCTAACCAGAGTGGAATATCCGATATCCGGTCGAGCACTGTTCCAAAAGCGGAGCGGATTTGTGAGGCCAAAACAGCCTATTTCGCACCGCTTTTGGGCGAGGGCGAAATCGCTTCAAAAAAACTCGATCTTATCCGATTGTGCCACGTCACACGTCCTAAACCACCTATTTCGCGTTCCTCCGGGGCACTAACGTCAGGCGAGCAAAAAAACCCAATATCGTTGTGGATCGTTCGATCTGGAGCTCGATGGATCCGACGATAGTCGCACTCCAAGTTGCGCAGATAATAATGTAAGGTATGGTCCACTGATTTAGTTTGAAAACCGTTCATTTTACGAAATTCGAGGTGTGGGGCCCGTGAATGCAAACATTACAAAATGTCAATGTTATAAGCGCTGGTGTATTGCTAAAAGCATCAGACCATCATCATAGTGTTAAGAGATAGGGTCGGGAATATGCACGTGTTTTATTATATAATGTTCAAACCTTAGGAAGTGGATTAAGAAGTTGGTGCGTTGGGCTATTAACCTTTGAATAGTATAAAAGCGGGGTTTCACATCACCCTCATTGTTTTAAAAAGAAGCACTATAACAGTCGGGGCGTTTTATATAAGAAGACTAGGGATATATATAAAGAGGGAGAAAAAGTGGGGTGTTTGTTTAAATAACGAAGGGCTCCTATATATATTCAGGTTGAGTTTAAGATTTGATTAAAGTATTCATTTATCAATTTCTATGAAATCGATAAATAAATTAGAAAGAAGAGTTTAAAGAATGCTCCCTTAATAAATGAAAAAGACTAGGAAAAAAAGAGAGACCAACTCTCCTTAGTGCCCGCGTTCCATACTTGCTGTCAATTGTGGTATCAGAGCTGTTTTTGAGATTTTTTTTGCAGAGAATTTAACATGGTTGTCCAAGTTGCCAGAGGTGTTGGCAGAAGAAGAGGTAGACCAGTTGCCAATGCAGAAGTGTTGGAGACCTTGCAAAGGGTCCAAGCCAGATTGGATGCAATGGAGTTGGGACACCCAAGAGATCCTGAAGACATCAGTGAACCTGAAACAGAAGAAGAAGCAGGAGAAAATGCTGAGATTCCTCCTAAGATGAGGCTCCTTAGAACTGTTCTGGGGTCTGCAGTCAAGCCCAAACTTGAAGTGTCAAGTTTTGCAGGAGGATTGAATCCAGAAGAGCTAGTGGACTGGATTAATGAAATGAACAAGTGCTTTGATTATGAAGAAATGAGTGAAGACAAAAAGGTCGAGTTTGCAGTAACAAAGCTGAAAGGACATGCTGCACTTTGGTGGGATGGAGTGCAAGCAGAGAGAAGGAGAGCTGGTAAACAACCTATCAAAAGCTGGACCAGGATGGTGGCAAAACTGAAAGGTAAGTTCTTGCCTAGTGATTATCAGCTAACATTGTTTAGACAAATGCAGAACCTAAGACAGAGATTGCTGACAGTGAAGGAATACACAGATGAATTTTATAGAGTAAGTATAAGAGCTGGACAATTCCAGGACACACCAGAGAAGGTTGTCAGATATGTGAATGGTCTCAAGTTGGAGATCCAAGATGAGATTGGTCTTCTGTCTCCTAAGACAGTTGAAGAGGCCTATCAAATGGCCTTGAAAGCAGAAGAGAAACTCCTGAGAAAGCAGTATGCCAAAGGAAGAGGTACTTTTCGAAGAAAGGGAAGTCAGGGTGGTAGAGGAAAATCAACAGCACCTAGAGATGGAGCCAGCAGTAGCTCACCTCAAAATGCATCCACAGAGGGTGATGCAAGGGGCAGAAGGGCTTCCTACAGAGGAAGAGGAGGCAGAGGCAAAGGTAGAGAAGTGAGGTGTTATAGATGTCACCAAGTGGGACACAAACACTATGAGTGCCCAGACAATATGGGTGTTGGTCCAAGAAATGCTATTGTTGCTCAAGCTGGAGAAGAAGCAGCAAGGTTGTCTGAAAATGAAGAGGCAATTCTGCTAGAGAAGGGAGAATCCCTAGTGGTCAATAAGGTCCTGTTGAAGCAAGCAAAAGAGGTTACTGAGCCAGCACGGAGGAAGACTTTGTTTAGGAGTGTATGCAAAGTCCAAGGAAAATGTTGTCATTTGGACATTGATAGTGGTAGCACAGACAATCTGGTTTCCACAGAGGTGATAGAGATATTGAAGTTGAAGACAAGGGAGCATCCAACTCCCTACAAGGTGTCCTGGCTGCATAAAGGACACCAGCTGATTGTGAAGGAGCAGTGTGAGGTAGAGTTGCAGATGGGCAACTACAAAGACAAAGTCATGTGTGATGTGATGCCCATGGATGTGTGTCACATACTGTTGGGCAGGCATTAGCAGTATGACAGAGCAGCAGTGCATGATGGTAAGAAGAACACTTACAAGTTCTTCAAAGATGGAGTGCATCACACATTGATACCCATGGAGGAAGGAGAACCATCAAACATAAAGGTTGATACAAAGACCTTGTTGCTGAGCGAGAAGGAGTATCTACAGCAGATTGAAGAAGAAGAGGTAAGTTTTGCTTTAGTCTGCAAACCTAAAGTAGTTCTTACTTCTACAAAGATTTCTGATTTGCCAATAGAAATCCAAGAGATGCTGGACAATTATTGTGACATTGTTGTGGATGATTTGCTTGACGAGCTGCCACCTGTGAGAAAGATCAGCCATCAGATAGATTTTATCCCAAGTTCAAATCTACCAAATAAAGCAGCCTACAGAATGACTCCCACAGAGAATGAGGAAATCAAGAAGCAAGTACAGGAATTAGTGGACAAGGGGTTGATCAGAGAAAGTTTGAGTCCATGTGCAGTACCAGCAGTGTTGAGCCCAAAGAAAGATGGAGACTGGAGAATGTGTATTGATTCAAAAGTCATCAACAAGATAACAATTGGGTACAGATTCCCCTTGCCTAGAGTTGAAGATTTAATGGACTGTTCGAGTGGTGCAAAATATTTTTCAAAGTTAGATTTTAAAAGTGGATATCATCAAATTAGAATAAAGGAGGGTGATGAATGGAAAATTGCCTTTAAAACGAATGAAGGACTGTATGAATGGATGGTAATGCCTTTTGGGTTATCAAATGCACCTAGTACTTTTATGAGACTTATGAATGAAGTGTTAAAAGAATTTATTGGTAAATTTGTGATAGTGTATCTGAATGACATATTAGTTTTCAGCAAAACAAAAGAAGAGCGTTTAAGGCATCTTAATTATGTCTTGAAGAAGTTACACCAAGAGAAACTGCTGATAAACTTAAAGAAATACTCATTCATGAAAGAAGAGTTGGTGTATTTGGGTTTTGTTGTTTCTGCTGAAGGATTGAAGAAGGACCCAGAAAAGGTTAAGGCAATCGTGGAGTGGCCTTCACCAAGAAATGTTTTTGAGGTAAAAAGTTTCCATGGACTTGCCAGTTTTTACAGAAAATTCATAAGAAATTTCAGTAAGATTAATGCACCCATCATTGAGACAATAAAGAAGAACAAACAGCCATTCAAATGGACTGTTGAAGCAGAAAGAAATTTTAAGCTTTTGAAGCAAAAGATAACTGAAAAACCTGTTTTAGTTCAGCCTGATTTTACTAAACCATTTCAAGTGAAGTGTGATGCCAATGGGGAAGCCATTGGAGTTGTGTTGAGTCAAGATGATAGGCCTGTAGCATACTTTAGTGAGAAGTTGAATGACACCAGAAGAAAGTATTCTTCTTATGAGAAGATATTTTATGCAATTGTGCAGGCATTGAAGAAGTGGAGGCATTACTTAATGTCTAAAGAATTTGTATTGTACTCTAATAATCATGCTCTACAGTACATTGTACAGCAGCCTAAATTAAATCATAAGCATGCCACGTGGGTTGAATATTTCCAGAGTTTTAATTTTGTTTTGAAGCACATAAGTGGCCAAGCAAATAAAGTAGCTGATGCTTTGAGTAGGAGAAACATGCTTGTTCAAGAAAACAAATTTGAAGTTGTAGGATTTGATTTTCTCAAAGAACTGTATAAAACAGATTCAGATTTTAAGGAAGCATTTGAAGCATGTTGTAACCCTGTTCTAATAGATAGAAGCCAGTGGCTAGATTATTTCCTGCAGGAAGGTTTATTGTTCAGAAGAAACCAATTGTGTGTACCAAAATGTTCCATGAGGGAGAATTTGATCAAGGAGAAGCATAGTGGTGGACTTGCTGGACACTTTGGTATTGATAAAACTTACGAGCAACTGAGTCACTTTTATTATTGGCCCAAGATGAGAACTGAAGTGGAGAAATTTGTGAAGAATTGAAAAATCTGTCAATATGCCAAAGGGAGGAACCAAAATGCAGGATTGTACATTCCATTGCCTATTCCAGACAAGCCTTGGGACATGGTGAGTATGGATTTTGTGCTAGGATTGCCCAAGACTCAAAGAGGGAATGATGCAATCTTTGTTGTAGTTGACAGATTTTCCAAGACGGCACATTTTATTCCATGTTATAAAACTAGTGATGCCACCCACGTTGCTAACTTGTTTTTCAAAGAAGTTGTTAGATTGCATGGGTTGCCCAAGAGTATTGTTTCAGATAGAGACACTAGGTTTGTGGGCCATTTTTGGAGGACACTATGGAAGAAACTTGGTACCAAGCTGAGTTTCAGCTCAGCTTATCAGCCTCAAACTGATGGACAAACTGAGGTAGTGAATAGAAGTCTGGAAAATCTATTGAGAAGTCTTGCAGGAGAGCATCCCAAGCAGTGGGATCATATTTTGCCCCAAGCAGAATATGCATACAATGATTCACCAAACAGAAGCACAAGGCAGAGCCCATTCCATATTGTTTATGGAATGCAGCGCAAAGGAATATCAGAGTTAAGGAATTTGGGAAGGGCAGAGTTGAGGAGTGCAGATGGTGAAGAATTTGCTTCAGAGATCCAAGCCATACATGAACAAGTGAAACAGCAGCTACAAGGCAGCAGCATCAAATATAAGAGCAGAGCAGACTTGAGCAGAAGAGAAGTCCATTTTGAAGTTGGAGATTTGGTTTTGGCACACTTGAGAAAGCAGAGATTCCCAAAGAAGCAGTATAACAAACTGAAGTTTAAAAAGATTGGGCCATGCAAGATACTTAGAAAGTTTTCCGCTAATGCTTATGAGATTGAATTGCCTCCTAATGTTGGAATATCTCCCATTTTTAATGTTGCATATTTGTACAAGTATGAAGATGATGGTGCAAAAGAAGGACCAGCGGACAAAGAGCAAATTGAATGGGCAAAGCAGTTGCCTCCAGCACAGCCATTGCAACCACAGAAGATATTGAACAAGAGAGTGTTCAAGAAGGCTAGAGGACAAGAGTATTTCCAGTATCTGATCAAGTGGAAGGACCAACCAGATGAAGATGCCACTTGGATGACTGAAGTGATGTTGCAGAAGATAGGCAGTTCGATGAAAGAGCTCATGGACAGGAGTCCATGAAGAAAATTGCCCTCAAGAATTTGATGCAGGGGCATTAGACACTAGCCAGCAATGTAGGAGGATTGTCCACATGTTGTGGCTAGAAAAGTTCTAAAATTTCAGAGATGTACCAGCAAGGTGTCAACACCTTAGCTATCTATTATACTTAGGGAAGATAGATTAGTTAATAACCGAAGAAGCTAGATAGTTTCTCCATGTCAATCTGTTGATTTCAGCTGATAGGATTAATTAAATAACTGTAGAAGTCGAATGGGTTGGTTTGTGTCCACCTGTTCAGTTTTTGTTGTTCGAATGTTATGTAATTAAGCCTTTGATGGTTAAAATAAAAACGGTCCTCAGAGAGGAACCGAAGAGACATGTAATGAAGTATAAATTGTAACCCCCGAGTACTCTGAAAGGGGGGATTTCCCCAGTGAATCATTGAATCAGAAAGGCACATTCTTTGTTGAACAATTCCAAGGTTCAGTTGTCTGTCTGTGTGTATTGAAATTCCTTGGGAGGACTCGTTCCTTCGAGTTATGGTTCTGTGTAAAGTTACTGTGTAAGTCTCCTTTTGTTTCGTCCCTGTCTGTTTGGAGCTCATGCTCCCCGTGATCGAAGTTGAATACGTTATAGTGGTGTTGAACCCCTATAAGAGACCGAGAGCAAGTTATAGCGGTTATCAGCTCGAGCAAGGGTGTTAAACCTTCGTATAAGGCGTTGAATTCTGTGTGTTCGAATAAAGTTTCATTGGAGTTAAGAACGGTGTTTTGTTATTACAAAGCGATATTATTTGGAGCTCAAACCAGAGTTAACGAGCCGAAGTTGTACAAAGAGAGGCTAACCAAAGTGGAATCTTCGGTCGAGCATTGTTCCAAAAGCGGAGCGGATTTGTGAGGCCAAAACAGCCTATTTCGCATCACTTTTGGGCGAGGGCAAAACTGCTTCAAAAAAACCAGATCCTATCCGGTTGCACCACGTCACGCATCCTAAACCACCTATTTCGCGTTCCTCCGGGGCACTAACATCAAGCAAGCAAAAAAACCCGATATCGTTGTGGAGCGTTCGATCTGGAGCCCGATGGATCCGACAATAGTCGCACTCCAAGTTGCGCGGATAATAATGTAAGGTATGGTCCACTGATTTAGTTTGAAAACCGTTCATTTTACGAAATTCGAGGTGTGGGGCCCGTGAATGCAAACATTACAAAATGTCAATGTTATAAGCATTGGTGTATTGCTAAAAGCATCAGAGCATCGTCATAGTGTTAAGAGCTAGGGTCGGGAATATGCACATGTTTTATTATACAATGTTCAAACCTTAGGAAGTGGGTTAAGAAGTTGGTGCGTCGGGCTATTAACCTTTGAACAGTATAAAAGCGGGGTTTCACATCACCATCACTGCTTTAAAAAGAAGCTCTATAACAGTCGGGGCGTTTTATATAAGAAGACCAGGGACATATATAAAGAGGGAGAAAAAGTGGGGTGTTTGTTTAAATACCAAAGGGCTCATATATATATTCGGGTTGAGTTTAAGATTTGATTAAAGTATTCATTTATCAATTTCTTTGAAATCGATAAATAAATTAGAAAGAAGAGTTTAAAGAATGCTCCCTTAATAAATGAAAAAGACTAGGAAAAAAAGAGAGACCAGCTCTCCTTAGTGCCCGCGTTCCATACTTGTTGTCACTGTTCCTCATTATTGCAGCAATGCCTTCTCTCGGTGCATCACATTCCAACATAAAGGGCTGCGAGAAATATGGAAGAGCTAATACTGGACATGTACTCATCGTTTCCTTTAATTTGTCAAAAGTTTTTTGTACAACTTCCGACCACCTAAATGACCCTTTCTTTATAAGCTTTGTCAATTGTGTACCCAAATGTGAAAACCCCTTTACAAAGCACCTATAGTAGCTGCATAATCCATAAAAGCCCTGAAACTCTGTAAGATTCCTGGGAGTAGGCCAATCTAGAATGGCATGGATATTTTCCTAGTGCACCTGTACCCTTGTGCATTAATCATATGCCCCAAATACAAGACCTTCGTCAACCCAAACTCACACTTTGAAGCCTTGGCATACAAAGATTGTGCATGCATGATCCCCAAAATCTCCTCCAAGTGACTCAAATGCTACTCCCAAGTACGGTTGTAAATCTGCAAGTCATCAAAGAATACCAACAAGTGCTTGTGTTGCTGCTTATGAAAATCATGATCCATGCACAGATGAAATGTAGTTGGTGCATTAATCAACCCAAACGGCATGACTAAGAACTCATAGTGCCCAAAAATGGCATCTGAATGTGGTCTTATGCATGTCCTACTCCCGAACTCTAATTTGATGGTACCTTGATTGAAGATCTATCCTGGAGAAGAACACTGCCCCATGCGACTCGTCTAACAATTCATCGATCTTGGGAATGGTATACATTTTTCTGATGGTTCTCTTGCTTGATGCCCTATAGTCAATGCACATCCACATTGTGCCATCTTTCTTCCGAACCAACACTACTAAGGATGCGAAGGGGTTGGAGCTACGCCTAATGCGACCCATGTCTAGAAACGCCTTTATGACATTTTCAATTTCATATTTGAATCTATTGGGGTGCCTATAAGTAGTGATGATTGGCTTTGCTCCCTCTCCCAACTCAATGGAATGCTCAAACCCTCTGCCTAGTAGCTGCCCTAGAGAATCTCCCCAAAACCTTCATGTGCTTATCCAACAAGAACTATATGTCTAGATGATGTTGGGTGGTGTTGTTAGTGTGAAAATTTCTGAATGCTACTTACATTGAAATCTATTGTTAGAACTAGTTATGCTCCTACTTAATTAAATTATTAAGCTGAAAATTCAGATTAATATCGAAGAAAAAAACATAACAGACTTTCACCAATTCAGATCTAGAAAAAGTACATGCACATATAGACAAAGTGACACAATGATTTTCTGGACAATAGTCCCCGGAAAAACCCAATGCGGGAAAATCGATCTCTGGCTACTGGAGGGTTTTATTATTAAGAGTATTTCTGAATACAAAAAATTTGGGTTCCAGATCTAGAAAACCCGACAGAGAAAATCTAGATCTGCAACTCATTGGTTGTTCGGAAGCCAAAATATTGACTGATCCACACCCTCAAACGGGTTTTACAGGACTCAGCGAAAATTAGGCCCTAGAAACCCTAGCGCTGCCCCAGAAGCCCCTGCATCAGCCTCTACGTCCCTCTGTGCTGGCCTGGAAAGGGTTTTGTAACCTCAGACTAGGTGACACAATCCCTACGCTGCCCCTAAGGGTCTCCAGCTGCCTAACGTTGCCCTGGGAGAGACTGCGCAGCACCTGCGTAGTTGAAGTTGCCTCTGCGCTACGCAGCTGCTGCCCTCTCTGTTGTTGTTGTTCCTACTTCCCCGCGCTGCCTCTTCGAGCTGATCTCTGCCTCTTGCTGATTCTAGGCACTGGGATCAGACCATCCCCTTTGCCTAAACTCCCCTCTCTACAGCTGAAACACTTCTTTGTATTCTTAGCAAACCCTGCCCTAGAATCTCAACTTAGCTTCAGCGCTCTGCCTCTGTGTGTCTTTACAAACGACGCCAAGCCTTTCCTTTATACTTTTCTTGTTGGAAAACCAATGGCCATGATCAGATCTTGAATCAATGGCTAAGATTAAAAAAAAAGTTTGATTCGTGTGACTTAAGACAATTTCATCACATGTTTAATTTAGTTAACTTTAATTATTTCATTTTCCTAAGTTTAGACTTAGGAAATGCATTAAAAAAATTAATTAATTAAATATCTCCCAAACCAGATGAAACTTCCCAAATCCCTTTCTGGGTCTTATAGATCAGGTGTACTCTAGTCCCTCCACAAATTTTGGGAGCTAGAGCACATCTGATAATAACCCCACTACACAAAATCTGAACACTCCCTCTTAGCATGGAGTGTGCTCTAGCAATACATCACACCATGTATCACAAGATTTTGGGCACTGGTTTCTGTGTTGTTGATGCTTGGCTTGTTGCCCCTCAACTCTGCACTGTTGCTGCCATTTTGTACTGCTACCTATGACGCTGTCACCACCACTGCTACATCTATACTGTAGCTCCCTCTCAATCTGCTGCATCCGTGCTGCCCATAACACTGCCACTACTAACTGCTACACTGCAACTTCAGTTGCTGATAGAAGCAACTGAATCTCCTGCGCAATCTTTGACAAATAAGTCAGTTGGGCTGCAACCTCATCACTGAAGTACCATCGACTGTTGATCTTTGTTGTCATCTGGAGAATGATGCACAACTACAACTCTGCACTGCGTAAGCAAACTCCCTCTGCACTGTTGAAGTCACATCAGCCCCTTGTGTTGAAATCTCTCATGCTGCTGCTGCACAGCGTTGTTCTCCTGAAGCCTTCTACGCTGCTACAGCTCTGCTCTGCACTGTTGAAGTCACATCAGCCCCTATGCTGCTATTGCCTCCACGTTGTTGTTGCATCTGCACTACAATGCTTCCTTCCAGCCTTCAGATCTGCCTCTGCTTCATCTGTGAGCTATGCACCCACTGCTCCACTTGTCCCGCTACTGTCTTAAGGCTCTCGTAGCTCGGATGAGATCCAAGAGATGAGTTGCTCAAGGATCCTGCCCCTTTTTTGTAGCTACTCTACAGATCCATGTCGCCCCACTTTCGTGGTTCATGGGCGCTCATGGCTACATCATCTTCTAACTCATCATCTGCCACAGCAGCCTTGGAAGAAGAAGTTTCCTTGTCATTTTTCTTCTGAGGACAATTGCTAGTGAAATGTCTTAGTTCGCCACACTAGAAGCACTTGATCTTTGACAAATCCTTCTTCTTCTTTCCCTGCTACCTCTTTGATGCCAAGGCTGCATCTTCTTCATCTTCCTTCTTCACCTTACTCGATCCCGTGTTGTACTGCTTCTTGGTGAATCTGCGAAGTTCTTCTTGACACATGATTGCCCACAAGTTGACCCAATCGGGAAGGTCCGCTTTGCCCAAGATACTTTGGACAAAGGTTTCCCACTCATCTATGACTGCATTGAGAGCAGTCATGACCATCACATCATCCTCCACCTTTGCACACGTGGCAGTCAATTGGTCTCTGATCGACTGTAATCTAAAGAGAAAATGTTCCACGTCCTCCCCCTTGGTCATCATGAATGACCACGTCTGAGTCTCCAGAAGCATCTTCCTCTGGACGAACTTTCCCTCATATAGGAATGTTAAGGCCTTCCACATCACATTAGTTGTTTTCTTCTCAGCTATGTGTGGGACAATATGGTCCTTAATTCCATTCATTATCAGTCGCTTGGCATGCCTATCAGCTTAATTATGCTTCCTCGGGAGATCTGCATCGGTTGGCATGGCCAGGACTTATTCTGCATGGTCTCTTAGATGATATGCCTCTAGGACTATCAGGATTCTAGCCTTCCAAACTGAAAAAGTTGGATACGCCATCCAATCTGTCCTGATCACACAGTCCATGAGGAGCCATATGCTCAAAAATCTGTCGGAGCTCCTCCTCTCTGCTAGAGATCTGGATCTAAGGTCCTTGGCGAAACAAGCACCTTCTGCTCCCTCTGACAATTGATTTCCCTCCTTGGAAATCTTCCAAATCAATAATGATTCAGCTCTCTTCGATCCTCTGATCGATCTGCAAGTTTCTTTGGCTAGAAACTCTCTGAGAAGGTTATCTCCTCCCACTCTTTGTCACTAGAGCTTAGGCTAAAATTCTGAAAACTTCAAAAATTTAACCCCACCAGCACCTTCTGGATTTCTGCATCTCTACTTCAGGCACTTCAGGATCTAACAGCTTCAGATCTGCATCACTCTGGTTGGCTTCAGACAATCCCAGCGCTGCCTTTGCGCAGTAAGTGCGTGGGCCTGCTGGGAGACAGCGTAAGACTGCGTCACCCTGCCCTTTGCGTACCTCTGCTCTCCCTGAAACTGTGATGTCCTTTCAAATCTGCCCTTTTGCTGCTACGGCTGCACTTCCTACTGCTTTCTGCAGCAAGATCTTTCAGTGTTCTGCTAGTGACCCTCCTAGATCTGAAATTTCTTTGATACCATGTGAAAATCTTTGAATGTTACTTATGCAGAAATCTACTATTAGATCTGGTTATGCTCCTCCTAATTAATTAAGTTATTGAGCTGAAAATTCATATTAATATCAAAGCAAAACACATAACAGACTTTCACCAATTCAGATCTAGAAAAAGTACATGCACACATACAAAGTGACACAATGATTTTCTGGACAATAGTCCGCGGAAAAACCCAATGCGGGAAAACCGATCTCTGGATACTGAGGGCTCTATTATTAAAATTATTTCTGAATACAGAAAATATGGGTTCCAAATCTGGAAAACCCGACAGAGAAAATATAAATCTGCAACTCACCGGCTGTTCTAAAGCCAAAATATTGATTGATCCACACCCTCAAACGGGATTTACAGGACTCAACCAAAATTAGGCCCTAGAAACCCCAGCACTGCCCCTGAAGCCCCTATGTCAACCTCTGTAGCCTCTGCATCCCTCTGCGCTAGCCTCGAAAGGGCTGCGTAACCCCAGACTGGGTGACGCAGTCCCTACGCTGCCCCTAAGGGTCTCTGTGTAACCCCTGAGGGTCTCTAGCTGCCTAACGTTGCCCTAGGAGAGACTGTGTAGCACCTGCGTAGCTACCTCTGCACAGCGCAGCTGATGCCCTTTCTGCTGCTGTTGTTTATGCTTCTCTGCGCTGCCTCTTCGAGCTGATCTTTGCCTCTTGCTGATTCTAGGCACTGGAATCAGACCATCCCCTTTGCCTAAACTCCCCTCTTTGCAGCTGAAACACTTCTGAGTATTCTTAGCAAACCCTGCCCTATAATCTCAGCTTAGCTTCAGTGCTCTGCCTCTATGTGTCTTTACAAATGACCCCAAGCCTTTCCTTTATACTTTTCTCGTTGGGAAACCAACAACCATGCTCAAATCTTGAATCAATGGCTAAGATTAAAAGAAAGCTTGATCCGTATGACTTAAGACAATTTCATCACATGTTTAATTTAATTAATTTTAATTATTTCATTTTCCTAAGTTTAGACTTCGGAAATACATTAAAATTATTAATTAATTAGATATCTCCAAAACCAGATGAAATTTCCCAAATCCCTTTATGGATATTGTAGATCATGTGTACTCTAGTCCCTCCACAAATTTTGGGAGCTAGAGCACATTTGATGCTACCCCCACTACACAAAATATCAACAGTTTGTAGTCTCCTAAGTGGTAATGAGACACTTTGCTTCACATGCTAACTCTCCATGTCGAAAGATTCTCTCCATCCACTTTGTTGAGATTACCCTTCGAGCTTTGTTTGACATGCCCCTTAGAACTACCTTTTTCCCATCTTTCCCTTTAAACTCCATCTTCATAATCTAATAATTGGTGAGGATGTTCCCTAAGGAGTGTAGCCATTGTACTCCCAGCACCATATTTGTGTCTGCCAAGTATACTATGCAAAAATCATCTATTCATGTATAGTTACCCAAGGTGACATCTAATTGAGGCACTTTGGGTGTGCATGTAAGATTATACCATCTGCTACTACCACATCAAATCTTTCGAACTCCTCAATGGGAATTCTCCTTTTTTTCACCAATGCAGCATCAATAAAGTTGTGGGTTACCCCAACATCAATCAGTGTTGGGATCCTCTACCCCTGTATAGTCCCCCTAACTCTGAAGGTGTAGTATCGTGGAACTCCCAAAAGTGTGGCGATAGTACCACTCTTCACCTGTGGTCATGTACCCTCGTCTTTGCCTAAGGTTGCTCTTCATCAGTTATGTTCTGCTCCACATCCTGATTCGATCTAGTTTCTCCCTCTTGTTGGACATGGGATAAACCAATGTTCTCGGTGTGTTTCGTGACATGGACTAATTGCCTCTGGTGGATCCTTATCTCTGGCAATGCGATCGTTGACTAACACCTCCGGGTTTTGGTCTAATGGCAATCGTGATTCCTGTCAAGTGGTATCAAAGCATAGGTCACGAGTTCGATACACACTCGACTCGCGTTGGTGGGGGAGATTGTTGGACATTGGATAAACCAACACTCCCCGTGTGTTTCGTGACATGGACTAACTGCCTCTCGTGGATCCTTATCTCTGGCGATGTGATCGTTGACAATCACCTGCGAGTTTTGCTTAACGACAATCGTGATTCCCAACAAGTGTTGGAAATACTAAGAGGGGGGGTGAATCAGTATTTCTTTTCAATGTTTATTTTTACCAGTTAGATCACTTATAATTAGAACACAAAATGAACAATAAGAATAAATACTTTTATTAATCTCTTCCTTACAATAAATCAAGTACAATATAGTGTAGGGCTCCAACCCTAGATAAAGACACCAATCTTCAATCCACCGGGCTCCAACTTGTACTTTGCCAACATCCAACTTGGACTTCATGAGGCTCCAACCTCTAGGGCTCCAACCCTATCTTCCAAGGCTCCAACCTTGTCACTATGAGGCATCAACCTCTAGGGCTCCAACCCTATCACTAGTACAAACTCCAACCTGGTCTCTTGAGGACTCCTATCCTCTAGGGCTAAAAACCTTTGCGTCAATTCTTTAAGATAGATTCAATGGTACTTCATGGCTCCCAATATCTTTTGCAACAAGCCTTTATAATATCTTCACCTTCAGCATTGCCCTCAAACGATCTCCAAGGTGCTTAGCTCATCAATGACAACTTTGTCTTTTCCTGAAGGTGTCTCCATTGCTCTTCATGATAACCAAACCAAGTCTCCAAGGTCACCTCATGATGTCTCCAGTGCATCATGGTCTCCAATAATGCCTTCTTCAAGATGTCTTCACAAGGTACTTCTAGGATGATACCCCAAGGTCTGCTCAAGACTATCCCCAAGACAATTCCAAGATGTATGTCACATTTGCTTCAAGATGCTTCAAGAATAATGCTACTTCAAGAATACTTCAAGGTGTCTTCAATAGGCTACACAAGTTCTGAACCAAGTCTTCAAAAGATCCTTCAATACTAATTCAATGTCTGGTCCAAGAATTGACTTCAATAGTGCTCCAAAATAATGTCAGTGGGTTGCTTCAAAACTTATCTTCAATCTCTGAAGTTCCAAGGATGTCTTCGATAGTGCTTCCCAAACACCCTTTACAAGTGCTCCAAGATGCTTCCAAGATTTCTTTAGATATGCCTCAAAAAGTTCCTTCCAAGAATCAACTTCAAGTCCTCAAGTTTCCTTCAATAGGTCTGTTGCAAGATATCTCCAAGACAAATCTACGAAGTCTTTTCAATATGCTTGCACACCAATCTTAGAGTGTTCTTCAACGGGCTATCAAAACTTGAAGTGTCCTTCAATTATGCTTCAATGATGCTCACCGTAGTTTGTGGTCACAGGTTTCCAACGAATCACCACAGGTCAGCAAGAACGTTCCCAATGATCCACTTCAGATTTGCATTCTCAAGTGAGCTTTGCTACAGGACCAAACTTAGTTATCCCACTAGGTCTGAAGGTAGCTGATAGGGATTCAAGCCTTAAAGTCCAGGCTTCAATTTACTAGTAGTTTTCGAGTTCCATAGTCCATTAAACTTTCTCAGGACAGTAATTATTGAGGTCCGAAGGCAATATAGGTGACTATTCTATTAGTCTGTGCCTTCCACAAGTGACTCATTGTTCCTCCAAGCACCGAGTTGTAGAATTGTCTGCTAGTAGCTTGTCACAGAGTCGAGGTTGTGATCTCATGTCTGCAATCTGAGGTGTAGACAAAACAAGTTTGAACCCGAGTTTAAGAAATCCCCCACAAGGATGCAATCCCACAGGTCAGAACCTTTGACAAGGTCTAAAAACCGAGCTCCTATAGCCTGTCACAGTTTTGCCCAGCAGTCCGCAATTTTTGTCACAGGTTTTGAGGTGTATTACAGCATCGTCCTTCAACAGGTGACAAGTTTTGGAGTCTGAGTTCTGACAGAGGTAGTTGTCAATAGTTCTGAATTAAATTGAACCAAGTCTGCAATCTGAGTTTTGTTTAGCCTCCTCTTCACAGGACCAAGGCTATCACAGTAATTCTCCCACAGGTTAACTTTAAGTTGTAATAGACGCCTTAAAAAAGTTTCCCACACAAAAAAATATCCTTAACTGTCCTCCTCTACCTCCTATCTTGTTTTGTGTCTTGTCTCTGAAATGATCACCGAGATTGATGATAGAATGAAGAGATCGAACTCATATTAATACACATTTTAACCTTTGATGAAGAGACAAGTCGGCTTAGGTCGGCGAGGACAAAGAATATAATTTTTTAACTTAAAAAATCATTTTCTCTCAATCTAGGAGTTAGAGAGCGAGTGATTTTATCTTAAATTATATTTGTGAAACTGACATCATTATTTCATCTATGGCAGCCTTTTAGGATTTTATGTTTTGGGCCTCCTTCATCATAGACTTAGGTCATCAAGTTTTTTAGGATTAGGGTATCTAAGGCTTCATTCATGTAGAGCTCCAAATGTAACCTTCAATAATCATCCATGCCATTATTATCTTCATTAAGGACAAGGGCTAGGGTTCTTCACATGTGTTCTTCATTGATAAGGATTAGGGCTTTATTCATGTACGTGAAGGTCTTCTTCATAGGCTTAGGGTTCCATACACTTAGGACTTGCATCAATATGTTAGGGCTAAGGCACCTTCTAAAGCATTATGGGCATCTAGGGATTCATCCATCATTAGATCATGCATCAACAATCTAGGGCTTGTCATCATATAAATAGGGATATAGATGTAGCGAGGGAATTTGGCATTTGAATATGCATCATCTTCATGCTTAGGGTTTTCTCCTAGGGTTTGCATGAGAGAAAGGGAAACATCACGAAAGGGTTATACAAGAATATTTGTCATCTCCAATAATGTCATATTGATATCAATGACAACTTTGACCAACACCTCTTCCTCCTCATTGTCTGATAGTAGCTCAATGCAGTGCACCTTCCCTTTCCCCATGCATCTATGTCCTGGCTCCCATAACTCCTTTCAACTAAAACATAATTTCTTTCATCTTAATTTGTTGCAAGCGACATCATCCATCCTAGCCTTCCTTGTTCCTCCTAATTGGAATGGCTTCTGGTTCTTTTCTTCTGTGGGACAAAAGGCTTGGCAGGTGATTTCATCCTTGGCATCGCCTCCTCCATTTCTCAGGTTCAAGTAAAGGCATCCTATAAGTTTTTGGTTGAAAGCTTTGACCCAGCTACAAAGGGGTTCAACTAGACCCCCAATGAATAACATGATCAACCTAGGTTCATACACACCATATACCCTTACTGCCATCTTCTGAAACTATGTAATGTGAGATCTTTCAATTCTTGCCTATTTGAATTGAGTCAAATCTCTGAAATACAACTCGGAGTCTTCCATGTTGAATTGTAACAACATATTTTGCGTAGTAAGAAGTGATGCTATTATGCCCCAGAGTCACTAGCACTTGGCACCACCACTCGTGAACTTCTGCTCTAAGTTGCAGAGTGGAAAACTTGATGGATTTTGCCTCGGTCATAGGATTTATCTAGAAATAAGTGTCCAGCTTTTGTACCCAAGCTCTGTTTGTCAAACTTGATGTCCCATCAAATGAAGGTATAGACAATTTCTCAACCTTCCTCATCAAATCAAGATTTTGGGACCCTTGCATACCCCTGTTAAAATCCATGGGCCTGCTTCTGTATTTTATCAAGCAAAACTCCTAGAATGACATAGCCTAGTGCAAGTCCTGCATAAGCAACTCATATTAGGTAGTCATCAATTCCTTCATTCTGACATATTTGTCCTTGGTTCCCTAGTTAAAATTGGAAACTAAGGCCAAATTCCACATTGGGACAACTTATTTGATGGAGATGATGGTTGCATTAAATTCCTCTTTTTGAGAGGACCAAAATTGATATAAAGATCATTAAATTTGGACAAGCAGAACAATGTTTTTGTATTTATCCCCACACATGTGCAAATTGTTCAGGTCTGCCTCATCATCATGTAGGCTCATGAAGCCCAATGGACGTTACTCTTCACCCTCAACGAATTGTATAAATCAATGTTGTGAACATCGGGATCGAGATAAAATTTACAAGGGTCCGGAAAACCAAACAATCGGGAATCAAAATATTGGTAAAATCGGTACACATCAACTAGGCCAAAAAATCGTGATTTCGAGATAAAATCAAGATGTTATCGAGATGTTCGCAACACTCGTATAAATACAAGTGACATCTCACCTCATTTGGCATCTTCATCACTCACACATTCTCTCTCCTTCCCTCATTGGTTCGTACAACTATTGGGCTATTCTTTTCTCTCACACATGTGGATCAAGAAGGACAAATTTCAGAAGCTAAATTACAGGGCTGAAATTACAGAGTTGATTGTAGTTTGACCAACGTTGACTTGGACCTTCTAAGGAGAGATTGAATTCAATTTTTTGGGAGATTATCCGATTGGGAAGGCTACATCTTTTGGCATAGAAACTGAGGTATTCTGAGCACTTTGACCGCAAACCAAAATTGCAAGTCCACCGCAGATTTCATGATAGCAGTTTGACAAAGTTTGATTGTTGACTTTGTCACTGTTTTAGGCTTCCTTTGACCTCCTGATCAGGTCAAATTTGACTAGGGAAGACCGAGTTGTTTTGAGGACATTCTATAGTTGCTTTGACCAACATTGACTTTCTGGTCAGGACTGAAGATTGACTACAATTGATTGCAGAAATTAACAAGGTTGTTTTGACTTTGAATTGGGCAAATCAATTTGACTTTTGCAATCTCTCTCTCTGCTAAACATTTTGATATAATAATAAGAAGAATTGATAAAAGGGTTTTCCCCACATTGAGGTTTTTCCCTAGCATCCGCCAAATCTGGTGTCCTCTTGTCTTGGCTTGTCTGCTACATTTTGTTTCATGTTCCATCTACGTTTACTGTCAATGTGATTAATGGTTAATGTGATTAATGGTTAATCTAAATTGGAAATTGTCATTGGGTTGCTAAAGGAACATTGAAGTAATTGTGCTAAGCATAGAACATACCATTGTTAACTAAAATAAACATGGTTTCAAAGCCCAAGTGAAGACAAAGCCCAAGCAAGAGAGAGAAAAGCAATCACTAAGAGAGAGTTGTTAGACAAGAATATTGGTCTAGCTTCAATGGCTACATCTTACTTCAAATATGAGGATAAGCTCAAGGACAAATCTGATTATCATGAATGGGAGATTACTTTGGACTTGACTTTGAAAGAGCATGATGCTATGGACTATGTGCAAGGAAAACTAGTGGAGCCTCCCCCAAATGCACATGTTGCTGCAAAGACAAAGTACAAGAAAAGTGAGGTCAAAGCTAAAAGAATTATCATTGACTCCATTCAAAAGCATTTGGTTGCCTATATCTCTGATTTAGGAACATCTAAGAAGATGTATGATAATCTGATTAGGATGTTCAACGTAAACAATGCAAATCAAATCCTCTTTCGCAAGAACAAGTTGAAGGACATCAAGATGGATAAAGGGGAGCCTATCCAATCCTACTTCATTAGGATTACAGAAATCAAGAAAGACCTTCTATTTATTGGAGAAGTTGTTGCTGACAAGGAGCTCAACCTCATTGTTGTTGGAGGTCTCACAAGAGCATGGGATGTGTTTAACACCACCATTCTTAACAATGAGAGGATTCCTAGTTTCGATGAATTATTGGCCAAATGCACTCAAGAAGAGACGAGGATGATGGAAAGAGACAAGCCTTCAAAAGTAAATGAGCCTATTGCTTTCTCCACTCATCCAAAGAGGAAGAACAATGTTGGTCTAAAGAGACAAGGTCAAGGATTCAAAGAAGGAAGAAAGGGAAGGTGCTACAATTGCAACAAGTTCTGCCACTATGCTAGAGAGTGTCCTCACAAGAACAATACTCAAAGGGACGACGACAACAACAAAACAATCAAAACAATTTCAAAGGCAATGGCAATCAAAGGAACAACAAGTTCAACAATAAAGGAAAGAGGAATGCTCCCGTTGCTCGATAGGGGAATGGTTGAACTCCCAAAAAGACGAGAAACTCCAAGTGTGAGGAAACTAATGTTGTAGAAAAACAAAACGAATTTTATCTTATTTTCACCCTCCCTATTGCCTCTCCTCCGGATACTTTGGATCAATGGTAGATTGATAGTGGTGCCTCAAGGCACTTCACTGGGTACAAGGAGGCCCTCTCAAATTTGATTGAAAATAACACTAATTTGGAGATCATAATTGGAGACAATGCCACCTACCCCGTGAAAGGGATATGGACTGTCACTCTTCACTTAAATCAAGGTCAAACCCTTCATCTTCAAAAAATATTGTATGTACCCGATTTGAAGAAGAACCTGGTGTCTATTTATACAATGGAAGATAAAGGCTTCAAGGTAGCATTCATTGATGGAAAGGTACATATCTCGCAAAGAAACCCTAAAGATGCATTTACACTTGGATTTAGGGTTGAAGGTCTCTATCAAGTTGGAGGAAGTCCTTTGGGAGCTTTGACTTACGATACTTCTTTTCAATCCAAATTATGGCACCGGAGATTCGCTCACCTTCATTACAAAGCCAATCTTCACTTAAATCAAGGTCAAACCCTTCATCTACAAGAAGTATTGTATGTACCCGAATTGAATAATAACCTGGTGTCTATTTCTATGATGGAAGATAAAGGCTTCAAGCTAGCATTCATTGATGGAAAGGTACATATCTGGCAAAGAGACACTAAAGATGCATTTACACTTGGATTTAGGGTTGAAGGTCTCTATCAAGTTGGAGGAAGTCCTTTGGGAGCTTTGACTTGCGATACTTCTCTTCAATCTGAGTTATGGCACTGGGGATTTCCTTACCTTCATTACCAAACCTTACCTAGGGTAAGGAAGATGGTCACACGTATGCCCGAGTTTAACATGAATCAAGAAGGTGTTTGTCAGGGTTGTGCAGTTGGAAAACTTACAAGGGGACCATTCCCTACAAGTGAAAATCAAACCACCGACATTATGCAATTGATCCATTCTGATCTATCTGGTATATTGCTCGTAACATCATTGGGAGGATACTTATACTATGCAATTGTTGTGGATGACTTCTCTCGCAAAACGCAGATCTATTTCTTGAAGAAGAAGGACGAGGTATTCAAATGGTTTCGTTCTTTCAAAGCCTTGGTGGAAAATCAAACAGGGAAAAAGATCAAAATATTGAGGACCAATAATGGAACCAAATATGAATCAAATGAATTCAATGACTTTTGTAGAGAGACTGGCATTAAGAGGGAGACCACCACTCCATACACTCCTGAGCAAAATGGAGTTGCTAAAAGGAAGAATCGAACAATCATAGAAGTTACCTATGCCATGCTCCATGACCAAGGCACACGGAAGTTCTTATGGGGAGAAGCTGCCAAAACTGTCGTATATGTTTAAAATTATAGCCCGCATCAAGCATTGGATTTCGAGACATCCGAAGAAGTTTTCACTTATAAGAAACCTGATGTTTCTCATTTTTGAATATTTGGATGTCCCATATATTTTCATGTGCCTAAAGAGAAAGGAAACAAGTTAGAAGCATCTGGGTAGAAAGGTACATTTGTGCGCTACAGTGAAAATTCAAAGGCATATAGAATCTATGCATCTAGTCAAAGAGAAGTGTAAATTAGCCATGATGTCACTTTCGATGAAGATTTTTCCCTTGGGAAAGCCAGAGATCTCCCTATCCCAAGGAAGGACAATGATGATGTTGCAAGAAAGAAGGATGAACCTCCGACAGGTGAACCGATGCCCAATGTTGAAGGCCTAATGGATCCTATTGATCCAACTCCTGGTGATTCCTCTACCACAAGAAATGTACCTTTCTAGCTCAAAGACACTCTCAAAGATGCTAAAAGACATACAACTCCAAGAGAGACATTTCATGAAAGTAAGAAGTCAAACAAGTATCAAGGGTACTTAGCTGCGATGAGTACTATTGTTCGATCTGAGCCATGTAAGTTCAAAGAAGTCGTAAAACACCATGTATGGAAGGACGCGACGAATGAGGAGTACAAATCAATCATGAAGAATGATGTCTGGGACGTGGTTCCTAGACCCAAGGACAAGTCTATGGTTACTTCTAAAAGGCTTTACAAAATTAAACATGGAGTTAATGGGAGTGTTGAAAAATATAAGGCCAGGTTTGTTGCTCAAGGCTTCTCTCAAAAGAAAGGAGTGTACTATGACGAAATATTTGCATCGGTTGCCCGATATACCACTATCTGACCCATTATTGCTCTCGTTGCCTCTCAAGGATGAAGCCCACACCAAATGGACATTAAAACTACTTACTTCAATGGCTCGCTTAAGGATGAAGTCTACGTGGAACAACCTGAGGGGTTCGAAGAACAAGATCAAGGGACACACTTATGCAGGTTGAAGAGAGTCGTTTATGGGTTGAAGCAATCCCCTAGGGCTTGGTAAGAGAGGATTGATAGCTATCATATGAAGTTGGGATTTACAAGGAGAGAAGATGATCCTAACCTATATTTCAAGGTTGAAAAGGACATGCATCTCATTCTGGTGATTTATGTAGATGATCTCTTTCTGACAGGTGCAGACCCTCTCATTTATCAATGCAAGAGGGAGATGGCTTCCGAGTTCGAGATGAAGGACCTAGGTCTAATGCATTACTTCCTAGGCTTGGAGCTTTGGCAAAATCCATGTGATATTTTCCTTTCTCGAAAAAAATACATTGTGAAGTTGCTTGAGAGATGTGGGATGATGGATTGCAAGTCTGTGCCTACTCTAATTGAACTCAAATTCAAGAAGCTATGTGGAAGTGTTTTTGGGCCTGCATTGGCAAATCCTTCTGAATATTGACAACTTGTGGGGGCCCTGATGTTCTTGGTAAACTCTCGTCGTGACATATGCTTCGTTGTGAATACATTGAGTCAATTTATGGTCGAGCCTCGTTACATACATTGGATTGTTGTTAAGAATATCTTGAGATATCCCCGTGGCACAATCAACTATGGTCTAAGATACACTACCGGGAATATGAGGCTACATGTATATTCTGATGTTGACTGGGCTGGTACTGTGGTGGATCATAAAAGCACGTCTGGATGTCACTTATCATTAGGGTTTACTTCAATATCTTGCATGAGAAGAAAGCAGAAATCAGTTGCTTTAAGCACCACCGAGGTCGAATACATTGTTGCTAGTATGGCCTGTTGTGAAGTTGCTTGGTTGAGGAAGCTCTTTAGTAAGCTATTTGAGCATGTGTTGGATACCAACGTGATCTACTGCGACAACCAAAGTGGGATTCGTCTTCCAGAAAATCCCGTATTCCACGACTGCTCCAAGCACATTGATATCAGGTACCACTTTATCCGAGATATGGTACAGCGAGGAGCAATAAGGCTCCAACACATCAGGACTCACGAGCAAGTCGCAGACATCCTCACAAAGCCCTTAGGGAAGGTCAAAGTCTTAGATTTTTGACAAAGACTTGAATTCCTGGAAAGACCCTCCTATGAGGGTCCCGTTTGAGTTGGATGTTGAGCTCTGGGAGCTCCAAGTGGCTTGGGGTACTTCTCGAAGTTATGAGCGACCATAGGGTGAATGGTTCACCTTCCCCTATTGGTGCGCTATGTACAGGGTGAGTGGTTCACCTTCCCCTGTGATACCCCATGATGGTTGACATGTGTGTAGGGTGAGTGGTTCACCTTCTTCTACAATTGGCATATGCATAGCATGAGTGGTTCACCTTCTCCTGTTGATGCCCCAACATACATCCTACTCATGTAGTCTGGGACTCATGGGAAGTACCTCTAATCTGGCCAATGAATTGGGAAATGTGGATAGGGACCATAGCACTACCGATGGACACATCGTGTACTGTCGTACTCCCTATTTCTAGGATGCATGGTGTTCAACAACTTGATCTGGGATCAAGTCTGATAGCGGTTCTACCATTGGACTAACTTTTGTAAGTGGAGAGTGGTAAGGTCTTGTGACTCCTCTCAATCGATTCTTCTTCATTATTCATATCAGTGTTTGGCAGAGCAGAAATGAGATGACATACAAAGATGGTACATGACGACAGGATGGCATGATGATCAATGATTGATAGGTGGAATTCTCCCTAGTTGAGAGGGAGTGTTAAAATTGGCAACTAGGGCCAAATTCCACCTTGGGACAGCTCATTTGATTGAGATGATGATTGCATTAAATCCCCCTTTTTGAGTGGACCAAAATTGATATAATATTATAAAGATCATCCAATTTGGACAAGCAGAAATGCATTTTTGAATTTATTCCCACACATGTGCAAATTGTTCTGAGCAGCCTCATCATCATGTAGAGCTCATGAAGCCCAATGGACGTGACTCTTCACCCTCAACAAATTGTATAAATACAAGTGACCTCTCACCTCATTTGGCATCTTCATCACTCACACATTCTCTCTCCTTCCCTCATTGGCTCATACAACTATTGGGCTCTTCTTTTCTCTCACACGTGTGGATCAAGAAGGACGGATTTCAGAAGCTAAATTACAGGGCTGAAATTACAGAGTTGACTGCAATTTGACCAACATTGACTTTGACCTTCCAAGGAGAGTTTTACTTCTATTTTTGGGAGATTATCTGTTTGTGCAGGCTGCATCTTTTGGCATAGAAACTGACATACTCTGAGCACTTTGACCGCAAACCAAAATTGAAGGTTGAATGCAGATTTCAGGACAGCAATTTGACCAAGTTTGACTGTTGACTTTGTCATTGTTTTGCACTGACTTTGACCTCCTGATCAGGCCAAATTTGACTGGGGAAGGCCGAGCTGTTTTGAGGACATTTTATTGCTGCTTTGACCAGCGTCAACTTTCTGGTTATCGCTGAAGTTTGACTCAAAGTTGCAAACATCGCGATTTAATCGCGATGTTTTCAAAAAATCGCGATTTTTTCAACAAAACGATTAAATTGGCAATGTTTTGCACGATTTTTTGAAAAAATCGCTAATCGGGAAAAAATCGCGTGGGCCCATCAAACAACAACCCTATAAGTTCAAAAATCGATTTTTTTTTGTCATTTTTGCAGCCCTCTCATTTTCCTTACACACCCTGTTGGCAGTTAATGGTAATGTTAAATTCTTAAATTTTTAACATTACCATGAAATGACTCGGGATGTTTAAGAGTGGTTTCGACCTCATTGGATTTCATATGGAGAAACTAGAATTTTAGATTTCACTCAAAATTCAGCAGACTTAATGGTTTTCAGGGTTTCCTGGTTTGGGGATTTGCATTGTTTGCATTTGATTCTATTATGTGTAAGGGTATGAGATTGGCATTTGATCAAGAGTATGAAGTCCTTTAAGAACCTTGATGTTGGTGGCATTGATTGTTGAACTTTGTTGATGTTGGTGGTATTGATTGTTGAACTCCCCTATTGTGGCCTTAACAAGAATGTACCCTTCACTCAAAGGAAAACAACTAGTTAGGCATGTTAATCTTTTTCTACTGCATTTTAAGGTTGAGATGAACCCTTCACTCAAACCAAAATCATTGGTTAGGCATGTTAAACTTTTTCAATTTCTATCATGTTATAAGGTTGAGCAATCCAAGTCTGAAGACTTTGAGCTAGATGATGTTTATGTATCTCTTGTTGATGATCCCATTTCTAGTAGCGATGAATCAATGATGAGTTTCATGAGGAGGAGGAGGAGGAGCAACAACAGGAGGAGGAGGTGACACCACTTACCCCTGTTACCGGTAGAGGACGTGGTCTGCGTCCTTTAGCTCCTGGTGCTTCAAGATCTGGAGCACAACAGAGTCCATTGCCAACCCCGCCAGCTTCTTCGTCTAGAGGGAAAGCTGTTACATTTTCTCGCAAGAGGGGCAGAGGAAATCAATAGTATAGGTTATTTGGTGCATTCCTTTGTATATAACATTATGACTCATGATATGAGATACATTATTATATTTTTTGTTGATATTTTGAGGTTGAGTTGAGACTCAAGACTTAGTATTCAGGACATGATTCACTATTATGTGTGATGTAGCACTAGACATGATATTACACGTCTTATATATTAGTTTTTTTTTCATATTTATGTGTCAATGCATTTATTTTATGTTGTGGGTGCTTTAGATATTAAAAAAAATGAAAAAAAATGAATATTTTTGTATGTGCCGATTTTTTCCCGATTTTTACCGATTTTTTCCCGATTTTTTCTGATTTTTTACCCTCGCCGATTTAATCCCGATCGCGATGTTTGCAACATTGGTTTGACTGCAGTTGACAACAAAAATTGACAGGGTTGTTTTGACTTTGAATTGGGCAAGTCAATTTGACTTGATCAATAATAAGAAGAATTGATCAAAGGGTTTTCCCCACATTGGAGTTTTTCCCTGGCATCTGCCAAACCTGGTGTCCTTTTGTCTTGGCTTGTCTTCTGCATTTTGTTTCGTGTTCTATCTACTTTTACTGTCAATGTGATTAATGGTTAATGTGATTGCTACTGGAAATCTAAATTGGAAATTGTCATTGGGCTGCTAAAGGAACATTGAAGTAAATGTGATAAGCATAGAACATATCATTGTTAACTAAAATTAGCAACGGCCCATCTAGAAATTTAGGTAGAAGAGGTCTAGGGGTTCATCTACTTGAGGTCTTGAGGTTTTGTCCCACTTTTCGTTGTCCAAGAGGATGTGAGTTACATCTTTCCCGCTGCTCCCTGTTATGCCTATTAGACCCACCTACTCCATATGGTTGTTTGCATGTTGGTTCTGGTTGTTTGTTACCAGCTCTATGATCAGCTGCACCTACTGTTGTTGACCCTGAGCAAGATCATTCAATATGTCCAAGGTGTTGTTCCCTAGTTGTTCATGCATGTCTCCCATGCTTTCCCCTTCATTGGAATCTGATTATGTTGGGAAAGGATAACCTCCACTTCTCCTCTGTCTTTTGTAGGTGATGTATGTGGTATCTTCAAGAACATTCAATCATCTTGACCCACAATCTAGCAGAATCGCCAACTCTAATACCACTCTAAAGACCCTGGCCACTATCGGGCATGATTGCATATGGGTTTCTTGTTGACGGATAGTGTCCGATTTGTATGGTTTAATTTGTTTGATGGGTTTTTTTCTTCACTTTTGCATACATGCAATTACTTCAATGCCAACAATAAAGAGCAAACAATAAGAAAAAGTAGCAGCTATGAGTGTTGTGTTTTATTGAAATAATAAGCTAAAAATTACATGCCTGAAGGGTTTAGGACTTGTTTACAGCCTTGGATTTGAAGCTGCTAGCAGGTCTGGACTTCCCCTCAATCTCTCAAGCCTTGTGCTCCCTGTGCATGGGCTTAAAACTAATATTATATTTATTGTTGACTAGAGCCAATTAGATCAGTGGAGCATGCCCCTGCAATTCCCTTCTTACTTATCTGAATTTAGGCTTCTGTGAGTAGAATTATTTAGAAAAATGTCTTCAGGATCCATCACATGAAAGTATTATTTGTTGATGTGTTTCGAACCAACTATTGTGGTTCATCATCAGGATGAGAAGATGGAGAAAATCTGATCAAACATGGGTATATAAAGAGAAAAAAGTCTAAAGAAAATAACCGTTAGAGAAATTATTAAAATAAGTCAAAGTAACTGTTAAGAAATAATAATAAACTAATATAAGCAATTATTATAATTAGATATAATATTTATATAAATGAACCAAGGGTATAATTTTAAGAAAAAGAGGGATAAGCTAGTAATAGGGGAATAATCATATATTAGAAACGGGGAAAATAATATTAAGGATAATCAGGATAAAAATAAGCAGAACAAATAAAGTATAAATAATATATTAATACATTCGAATAAATATTAAGGAAAAAGTCATAATAAGGATAAAAATAAAGAAAAAAAAGGATAAACAATAAGGAAAAAGATAATAACAAGGATAAATAAGGAAAATTATTAAAAAAAATTAAAATAAATATAGATAAATAAGGTAAAAATAAGGAAAATAAGGAGAATTATTAAAAAATATAAATATAAATAGATATTATATTAATACCGTAGGATAAATATTAAGGGATAATAAAATATAAATATTAAATAAAGAATTTAAATAATATAAATAAATATAAGGAAAAAACAATCACAGTAAATAATAATATTATAAATATATATAAAACTCATACACATATATATCAAAGACATAAAGAGAAAAAATAAAATAAAAAATAAAAATACAATACCAAATAAAAAATAAGGATTAAGGTAAGGAATAACAAATTAAAATAATAAATAAAACGACAGAACCTAAGAAGAAGAGAATTTCAAGGAGAGAATGGGGATCCAGTTCCTCCTGATTTTCCAGTCATCATCCTTGTTCAGATTATTGGCGGCTCGCTTTTCGAACTCGATTGCCTCTCTGAACATCATGTGATGAAAATGAGGGATCCTAGCAAGGACAGAAGCATATTCAATGCAAATGATTTGTTTTAACGGAAAGTTCAGCAAGAGTCGAAGAGCCATAGCGATTATGTCCAATGTCTGCAACATGCTCCTAAATTCTACGCTTGATAGATCGACCACTTTCACCTATATAAGGCTTCCCGCAACAACAAGACATCATGTAGACCCCCTTAGTGTTAGAGGGGTCAATTCGATCATTGACAGACCTAAGGGAGGATCTTATAGTATTAAGCAACTTAAAGGTTGTAAAGATATTGTTTTTCTTAAGAATACGAGCCAGCTTGTCCGTTGTTCCTTAAATAAAAGGAAGATGAACAATGGAAATAGAATCGTTAGGATTAACCTTAGCTCAAGGTCCTTTTGTCGCTTTTTGGAAGGCTTTCAAGCCTTGATGCTTACTATAATCGGTGTTCATAAAAACCTCTAAAAGATGAGCCTTCTCATTAATGATATGAGAATCATCAGAGATCCTAAGGCCTTTGGTAGCAAGAGTGTTTAAAGCACCAAATTTTTGAGTCGGGTGATGATGGGAATTGGCATGGAGATATTGTTCAATATGAGTTTTCTTACGGAAAACTTGATGGGAGATAGAGCCATCCTCTTTCCTGGTGATGAGGACATCAAGAAAGGTAATGTTGCCATTAACTTCAATCTCCATAGTAAATTTAATAAAATCGGAAAGGCTATTAAGATGTTTCTTGAATATTTCGAGCCTTTCCCAGCCATGGGGCCAAATAATGAAGGTATCATCAACATACTTTTTCCAAAGTTTAGGGCAGAAGGGAGCAAAAGCTAGGGCTTTAGCCTCAAAATCTTCCATGAACAGATTTGCTACAATCGGGGAGAGGAGAGCCCATACCAACTCCACAAGTCTACTCATAATTCTTCCTAAAAGTTGAAGAAAGTGGATTCTAAGCAAATGCTGACCAATTTGGTTGTATTAGGGTCATTATTGTATTAGGGTCAATAATGTTATTAATGATGTCAATAGCTTCGTTAATGGGGATCTTAGTAAAAGGAGAGACAACATCCTTGTTGTTTCTGCCTCCTTGACCCCACAGGCCCTTGATCGATTTATTACTTGGCCCCTATACTCCCTACGCGTGTTGCTTGGCTCTGGTTTAGTGACCTTATCTAGGATTGAAGCCACGATATGCATGCATCAACCAAGTCGGATCACTCCTGGGCATATGCGTACCTCCTATACCTTGCACAACTGTAACAGCAGCTTGAATCTCTTCATTGGACCCCCCAAACAGTCACATATCACTTCAAACCCCTCAGCTACCCACTCCACAGTATGTGTGCCCTTGTTGTGCGTGTCAGCTACCACAACAGCGGCCTAATCCCTTCACTCTTTCTCTCGGGTAACTACTCACCACATGTGACTACTGATATAACCAAGATCAGCCCTTCTACACCCACTAGTGGCCAAGACAATGGCTCAAATCCTCTTCTCTGCAACCTAATAACTCGCACCAGTCATACAAGCTTCCTTTAATACTCACGAGAAACCTCAAGATGTAGATCGTTTCTCCTCCCTCCACTCGCAACTAATGCAGCTCCCTTCAACTCGTTGGTAGTAGTGACACCAATGGATTGACCTTGATAGTGGGTCGTTGCTCCTTCAACAGCTATGACAAACCATAAACAGTGAATGATCTGTCTCCTAGGCACTCAATTGACCCATAACCAGTAGCTCGAGATTACTTACTGAGCAGCAACATAACAGACCCATGTGGGGAAGACAAGTGTCTTTGGAAAGGAAACATTGGTGACTCAGTCCCCTGGTTCTTGACAAAAAATAATCTTCTTCAACAAAAAAGCAGATAAGAGATCTCAGTGATCTCTCCTCCAATCCTATTAAGGTGGATGACTTTCCACCAAAACTAGATTTTCCTCCAAGGGTTTTCATCCGAGGAAGAGATGAGATGCTACGCTCTCCAATCCAATCTCCAAAATTACAAATGGATAATGACGAGAGGAAAATCCCCTTTCCCTATTTTAATTTCCTTCTTTCTCAATTCCCTCCTTTCCTCCAATTTGAAATTTATTTTTCTCTCTTTTTAATTTTTTTTTCTTTTCTAAAGTTTCCCCCCGTCACTTTTATTAATGTCACTTTATAAAGTTGACGTTTAATTATTAATTGACCCCCTTTTTACAAATTCCCCATTGCGACTCTAGCCCATGGTAGCCAAAAATGAGCTAGTGAGTCGTCCCTCTTCCAATCATTCAAGAAGGGGCATTATATATTTTAATGCTTTAAGTGTGATATTGATGATGAGGATCCCAATATAGCCAAAATTTTGGTCATATATAGTTATTTGTTGGAGCATGATATTTTTTTGGACTCTAGGGGCTATTTAAATTTTAGAGCATCTTTGTTGTTGTATTTTTGGCCCAGAGATGGATTGCACTCGGTGTTATTTTGGTTACATACACCTTCACTGGCCATATACACTAGAAAATTTACATATGTGTATAATGGTTTGGATTCACATGGACGCAGAAGAATGTATATGCTTTTTTAGAAATCTTCAATAATTTATATATTTCTGATCGACTAGTATTTTGGTCCGATTTTTTTCCAGTAATGGTCCAGTTCTCATTTTTGGGTGTGATCAATTCGATGACAAGTTCAGATCTGATAACTATTGGTTTTTCCATGGCACTTCAGAATCATGTTTATGTCTAATATACGATCACAAACACACTGAAATACCACAACACTAGCACTTTGCACAACGGAAAACGTACAACACTGAATCAATCTAGTGCACAAGACAAATTTTAACCCAAAACATTTTATATTACAAATCTTAATACAGCAAACGAAGGGCTCTATACCAGGGATCATGGCTCTTACATAGAGCCTTGATACTAGGACAACTAGGGCTTAGATTCAACAACTTATAACTTGCAATATACCTTAAACAAAGTACACTTGACTTGTTGAAGGAGTGCTCTACTCGGCACTTTCAGTCCACGTACCTTGAACACTTCTGGCAGGTCCTTTTCCACCTCTTCTGTTGCTCACAAGACTTTTTCAACTTCAGAATGCTTGCATCTCCATCTCTTTATCAATCACTTCTTGTTGCTCCAAGATGACTAATCATAGGCTAATATAAATCTACCCTCTAGTTCCTCTCCTGCTCCTCCAAGATTGCCAACTCATAGGGTCTTCAACTAGATACCCTCTTATTTCTGATAAGTTGCTCCATATCACAAAACTATGGCTTAATCTACCCTCAAACCATTACTTGGCTTGAACTGAAATCTACTCCTCTCCCACAAGGTCTCGGTTTTATGCACTTATCCTGAGATTTTTGGCCCTCTTTTAGAGCTCCTATATCAGTTATAGGTATGCCCTCAACTCAGCCTAACAGAGGCTTGTTCTACCTCGCATCTCCCACATTTAGGCTCCTCATTTCCTTCACTACACCTTGAACCAACTTGGCCCATAACACAGCTCCAATACAAGTGTTATCACCCTCGTCCAACACTCCAACAAGGGACTCCACCCTACTTCAAGATGCAAAACAGACTTGGCCTAATCACAAAGATGTTTGCTCCAATGTATGCCCGAAAACACACTTGTAAACTCAGTTAGCAGCACTCCTTCACGTCCTCGATCAGATCACAAGAAAAGATACAAGGCTTGTCCTTCTCTCCAACTCGGAATAGGCTCCTTGGGTCTACAGCTACCTCAGACTTGTCTTTCCACTTGAACGAAAGCATTTGGATGGTGAGAATGAGCTTAACCTTGTCGTATGTTTATAGTGTTCATAGTGGTGTCACTTTCCACCAAGGGTCACACCATATCATTAAAACTGACCTAAGCAATTTTCTTAAACACTAATAAACCATAAGACAAAAATTTATTTCATTCAACTTATGCCACATCATCGAAGCTCTAAGAGCCCCTTAGCCCTTCAAGGGTGCCCCTCATGCTCTCAATGAATAAACCATCAAATTCTCCACTTCATTTCGTGGCCACAACTTTCGGTACAAAACACATCTCTTGGGTACACTGCCCACAAACCACTTTTGTGGGTGAACTCCTCACAAACCCAGTACCCCAGGGGTTGTGGGAGTACCTACCAAGCTACACAAATCAACACTCCCTCTTAGCGAGGGAGGTACTTCCACCACTCAGAAGTATCTTGTCATCGTCAACGACCCTAACCCAATCTCTAGCATTCACCACTACAGCATACCTTGTAGAATGAACCACGCTCATCTCGATAGTGTCTTTGCCACTAGAAGCTTCCCGCTTCTTCCTTTCCTAATAGGACTTCATGCCATCCCACGGGTCCTTCCTAGCAAAAGTCCCCTTACCTCCTACTAAATTCTCCCTCTAAAATTGCATACTTCGCTTGAACTTGACTCCCTCTGAGTCAGTCGGTATAGACCATGCTCCCTAACGCCAATGATAACTCCAGTAGTGTTAGAGCCTTTGGGCCTAAGTCTCACTTTGCCATCTTAGAAAATCACCTCAAAGCCCTTCATCTAGATCACTAAGATAGACAACACGTATTTGAGCTCCAGTACCAATAGTACATCTTAAACTCGCAACAACCTTCCTCAATCCATTCTGAATGGCACAACACTTGATCCTCTAAACACTTTCTAACTCTTGTCGCCAATCACCACGTACAACTTCAAGTTTCATTCAGTTAGAGTCTCAAAAACATCACGTGAACTTGTCATATGCTTCGACGCTCCACTGTCCACGTACCATGCAATCTCGTTGATGGCACCCTCGAAGAAATGAGAAACTAGAGCAAAATCCTCCTCCAATCTTTTCGAGAGGTCATCCAGCTCAAAGGATGCAGTACCATCAGCTACCTCCTTCCCCTTCTTCTCATTGTCTCCCTTCTTCTTCCACTAACACCTACTCGAATAATGACCATATTCGCCATAGGAATAACACTTCAGATAGCACACGTCCTTCTTTGCCTTGCCCTTCATCCTCCCTGCAAGAACCATGTTATCATCCTCCTTTCTTATGAAGGTCCTCGTCTCGCAAATCTTCCTGAATGAAGTCATCCCATAACATGTTCCAATCTGGCAGCTTTTCTCGAGCGACGATCCCTTCAATGAACGGCTTCCATTCCTTGGTAAAACCTTTCAAAGCTTAGAATTTGGAACATCTTCACAAATGGCAGCAAGCTCATCTCCAACTTGAGGAAGTCTCGACAAATACGGGGCCACACCTTCACCATCCGACATCTTGGTGTTCTTCAACTTATCACTCAATACCAACAGTCAATTCTCGTTGTTATTTTGGAACAGATCCTAAAGAGCTTCCTACATCTCAAGGGCGATGTTGTTCCCAGCCAAATGAGGTATCAAGTGATCTTTGACACCATCTAGGATGATCAGCTTCACCTTTGTATCCAACTCCTCATACACTTCCAACACCTTAAGGTTAGTCGGTTTCTTGATCTCCTTGTCGGAAAACTCCCAGATCTTGATCACCATCAACACCAGATTTATCCTTTCCTTCCAAGGACTATAGTTGGACAACTAATCCAACCTATCCTTGTATCTCAGACCAACAGCCAACTTCGCCATTGCTATTAGTGCTTCAATAACAATGCAACCAACTCCCTCTTGAGTTGTACGTTGTGCACACTCTACTCCACTGCCCCTTCAAAGTAGATCTGATTCCATGTTTATTTTTCCACGGCACTTCAAATTCAGGGTTATGTCTAAGACACGATCACAATCACACTAAAATACCACAACACTAGCACTTTGCACAGCGGAAAACATACAACAATGAATCAAGCTAGTGCACAAGACAAGTTTTAACCCAAAACTTGTTATATTACAAATCTTAATACAACAAATGTAGGGCTCTCGTACCAAGGATCATGGCCCTTGCATACAGCCCTAATGCAAGGACAACTATGGCTTGGAGTCAACAATTTTTATGACTTCCAATCTACCTTGAACAAAGTGCTCTTGACTTACTTGTTAAAGGAGCGCTCTACTCAGCCCTTTCAGTCCACGTACCTTGAACACTTCTGGAAAGTCCTTTGCCACCTTTTTTCTACTCACACAACTTCTCCAACTTCATAATGCTTGCATCTCCAGCTAACAATCTGCCCCTGTCAATCAGTTCTTGTTGCTCCAAGCTGACTGATCATAGGCTCATATAAATTTGCCCTCTAGCTGCTCTCCTGCTCCTCCAATATTTCCAACTCATAGGGTCTTCAACTAGCTGCCCTCCTATCTCTGATACGCTGCTCCAAGTCAAAAAACTAGGGCTTCCAAAAAATTTCCCTCAAACCACCACTTGGTTTGAATTAAAGTCTACTCTCCCACAAGGTCTCGATTATATGCACTTATCCTGAGATTTTCAGCCCTCTTTTAGGGCTCCTATAACAACTACAGGTCTACCCTCAACTCGGTCTAACAAAGGTCTATTCTTCCTCACATCTCCCTCATTTAGGCTCCTCCTTTCCTTCGTTGCACCTTGACTAACTCGGCCCTTAACACAACTCCAATACAGGTGTTATAACCCTCATCCAGCACTCCAACAACGGACTCCACCCTACTTCAAGATGCAAAACAGACTCCGCCTAATCACAAAGATGTCTACACCAATATATGCCCAAAATCACACTTAGAAACTCGGCCAAAAACTCTCCTTCACGTCATAGATCAAATCACAAGAAAATACACAAGACTTGTCCTTCTCTCCAACTCAGATTAAGCTCTTGGTTCTTCAGCCACCTCAGACTTGAATTCCACTTGAACAAATGCCCTTGGATGGTAAGAATGAGCTTAACCTTATCTTCTATTTATAGTGTTCATAGTGGTGTCACATTCCACCAAGGGTCACACCATATCATTGAATCTGACCTAAGCAATTTTCTTAAACACTAATAAATCATAAGACAAAAATTTCTTTCATTCAACTTATGCCACATCATCAAAGCCCTAAGAGCCCCTTAGCCCTTCAAGGGTGGCCCTCATGCTCTCAATGAATAAACCATCAAATTCTCCACTTGGTTTCGCACCCACAACTTTGGGTACAAAACCCATCTCTTTGGTACACTACCCACAACTTTGGGTACAAAACCCATCTCTTTGGTACACTGCCCACAAACCACTTTTGTGGGTCAACTCCTCACAAGCCCAATACCCTAGGGGTTGTGGGAGTACCTCCCGAGCTACACAAATCAACAATAACATTGCTCCAAGGTGCAACATCTCAACTCCTATGAGTGGTATGACATTTCAAAAAGGGTGCCAAGTCATCAAAAAGTCCACCACTCTCCAAGCAAGGTGGAAAAACCTCAATCAATTGTTGAAGAAAGCTCAACATCCTCCAAAGGACCATGTCGAAGCATGGAAAGTGACTAGATTATCCCAACAAGTTGGCTCTATAAGACCTAAAGGTGTGGTATAATAGAAAGTTTTCCTTTGAAAATTTTAGCTCATTGGGTTGCAATCTATCAAGTTCAAATGCTTACAACAAAGGTGGCCCAACTTTAAGTTCTGGCAAGCATGCACCCTTGGTTAACACAGTTAAGAGAATGAGGTCTGGTTCAAATCCTGGGTATTGATAGAAGAATAGGTAGTCATTAGTTGTGACATCTTAACTTAAGAAAACAATATACTGTAACAATGATAAGAAAGTGAAGGTGTAGCCCACTCCTTGAATAAAGTGCATTAGTGAAGGTGGAGCCCACTCCTTGAATAAAGTGCCTTATTCCTATTGAGATATAAGATAGGAAAGGAAGAAGGCATCAGGAAGAAATGATGGCCAAAATTTTAAGGAACTACTTGCCAATATTAACCTTCAAAAACACTCCAAAGTTGAGATCCCTTCTCAACTTTTGTCCCTTCTCATATCTTTTAAGCATTTGAAATGTGAAAATTTGAGATTCGGGGGTGTTTGGAGTGATACAATAGTAAATACTCCATGTCTCAGTGTACCCAGAACAAGATACGCAAGGCTTTATTAGTTCAAGACCTCCAGTTGCTAGAGTCACCTCTTTTCAGTATAATATTTTGCAGGAGAAGTATACTTGCCACAAAAATTTACTCAGTAAGTACGCCAGAAAGATAGTTGAAAGCTAGGAAATTCACATTCAACAAAAATGCAAGTCCAATGATAAGAACCACAATTTAACTAAGCCCAAATTCATTTCACTGAAATAAGATTGAAATATATAACTGCAATTTTATAATCCACAAAAAAATGGTACTGTCTAGAAAGGCATGTGGCCTAAGGTTATGATTGGCTCAATTTCAATTTATATTGCATGAGTTCGAACTTGGAAGTTATTGCTATTTACCAAATCTTTCAGGTTGTAGTGAGTTACATAAGAACTATACCTTCATCATTTCTGGAGATGTAAAACAACATATTGCTCCCAAACTCAAACATGAAGGAATATCTCGGGTATAAATGAAAATGTGTACCAGACTGTGCTCCTTAATGAACATAGTTTGAGGCTAGCATACTAACTGTGAGTTCCTTAAAGCAACACCAGGACCTTCTGGTGTTGCTCTCTTATACTAGGTAGGATTAGATGCAAAAATCCTAATGAAGATCATAAAAACCGTTTTTAAAATGAGGGTTCAAATTAAAGGCATATTGCAGTCCCGGTATTAGCATACTTCAAATTGCATTTAGTATCTTGTGGACATTGAATGCACTTCAAACACACCAACAAGGAACTTGTTGATTGCAATAATGTTAGAATTCAATTCCAGTATATATGACTTTTCTCTTCCAGAAAGCATGTCTCCTTATTACTTTGACATAATTTGATTTTCATTCACTGTACGTAACTTATTATAATGAGTAAAATACCCACTGGGCATCCCAAAAAGATATTGCTGAACACAAAGTATATTAAAGTTCAATTCTGATTATAATGCTTTCTCTCATACACTTTAAGTTAAACGAGTAAACAAATCCTTCTTAAATTCCAAATACTGTCTCTTTTGCTCCTTCATGCACTCCAGAGTCCACAGAACATCCAAACTGAGAATGACTGCAAAATTGGAACTCATCTAGCTAAGACAAGAAGATAGATGTCAGAGACGAAAATACCTTTGTACAAAAGACTCAACCATAATGCGTCGCTCCTCCTTCCTTCTTCTCTTGCCATCCTTTTGACTTCCAGTCCCGTCCACTGGCGCTGCCATTGCAAAGGACCTTCCTATCCACCCAATCTCTACAACCTGCATGGTTTCTGATAGGCCAACAAACGGATAAAAATGGGCACATTAACTAAATAGTAAGATGTAAAGAATCTTTACAAGAAACATGCTATTTAAAAATAAAAACAATATTAAATGAAGACATATTTTCCAGTTTCCTGGCTGCCTCATTCAATGTCCAACCAAAATTGTTTAAGGAAGCAATCCAATATGTAAAATCATTAAATGGAAAAATTGTATTTTAGTAAAGAGATGTATAATCATCATGACCTGGTAAAAAGATATCAAGCACAGCTCACATAACATGCTCAAAATAAAACAACTTCGATATTCAAAATCCCAATATGACAAAATAAAGATATTCTCAAATCCCAATAGAACAAAAAAGACAAACAAGATAGATGCACACTTTCCAAGCAATTCTGACATCAAATTACTACCAATTGACCAACTCAATTCCCTTGTGAGACATGTAACTCTGGTGTCCTCCCTTGCTTCAATCCCACCATTTTGCATAGGTAGCAAATTTGGCACAAATAAAAGTCTGCTATAAGTAGCCACACAAGGTGGAAAAGTTCGACATTTTTCTTAATAACAAATGCAGTATTGGTTGTGCTATATAATTCTAGCATTGTCTACTAGATGTCCTTTAAGAAATTAAGTGTGTTAGTAGATTTAGTCTTCAATGTGACAGCAAAAGTATTACTGTAGCTCTTTCCCATCGTGCCGAATGTTCAAAATCAATCGTTAAAACCAATAAAGGAATCTAATCCTAACATAATGTTACAGATGGGGTCAAATGTATTAATCTCCTGAGGTGGAAAAAGGATAGGTACTGCTAAGAGGCCATGTAATCAAGGGTTTTTCCAGATATAGGTCCATCAAAATTGAATGAATAAAAACAATGATACTACAAGTCTCGGTGGTTCCTGCTAGCCAACATTTTTCTTAGGCAGTAAACTAAAAACAAATGAAGAAGATTAGGAACTGTTACCCACCAAAAGTGGGTGACCCCATGGGAGAATATTTTCTCCTAGATTTGTCTTCAGCCACCAGCCAGTGGCCCCTGACAGCCACCAGTATAGCCAATGTATTCTTCCATTCGATCTTCGCTCCCCGAGTCAGTTATATGTCCCCTTGCCCATCTGTAGAGAGCATATGTTTGAAGGTGGGCAATCCAATCTTAAAGGTATGGTTTTCATTGTGCAATCAGGCACTTACTTGTTTTTCCTTGGGCACTTTGGTCATGCAATATTGGGTGACTTGGAAGAAGGAAGGGTTTTGACTGTAGTTTTGTTCATCAACCTTAAATGGGGGGTTAATCCTCAATCCTAGTCCCATGGGATCTCCCCTATTAGCCTTTGGCTTCGGGAAGGGCACTACTTGGGAAAACTTGATTCTGGTAGCACAGTCCCATTTTCCCATTTCACATTTTTCACTCCCCTCCACACATTACAAGCCCTATTTCATCATCTTCCCTCTCGAGGTCCACAAGACCACTAGGTCCACTAGCACTGCAATGCATTGTAGGCCATGGGACTCCATCATGTGTTAGAGCATCATCTCATGCCATGGGCACCCTCAGTACCTTCAACAGTTTGTTCATTGCCCCACATTATTCGCGAGATGAGGCACTTTGACCAATGTGCCCTGATCGGCTTAGCATGATTATGGTAGCCAATCCAAGGCCCAGTGGAGGTTTGTTTCACCCTTGAGACATGGGAGAGCAGGCACTATCATCAAAACCCTCATTTGGAGCATTATACAAGCTTTTCCTTCATCTAGAAACCCATGAGACCAACATTTATGCCCCAAACCCACTTTGGGGCCCCACATGATGACTTACATGGAAAATTAGGGGCCATCCCCTAACTCATCTTTATTGGAGCCCTTTCTCTCATCATGGAACTTAGAGGACTCAACGTGGCTCTCCAGCGGCCTTACGTCATCATGACATCATCAACTCGGATGGCTAATTCATCACTTGTGATAGCTACTTGGACCACTTGTGACCAAGACTTGTTTTTGGCACATTATTTTATAATTTTGGAGGTTCATTAGGCTAATTCAATTTAGAGAGAGTGATATAAATAGAAGTGAGTCTCATTTGTAAGAAATCATCATCACTTGGATTCTTCTCTTGTAAAATAATACACTTTTTCTTTGGAAGCTATTGGAGATTCTTTGATGCATTTTGACATTTGGAGCTGAAATTTTCAATCTTCTATGGAGCTATCTCATGATTTGTGGATGGATATATCATATTGTCATCTTGCAAGTGCTTCTTGTTGAATTTTTCTTGCAAGTGCCTGAATTAATGAAAATCATTTTTGGAAAGCTATTTGGTTGGCAATTGCATATGTTACTCATTCTATGACAAATGATGAATGTTCCTAGTGGATGAAATCTTGTCTTTCTTCCATAAAACTCCATAAATTTTGAGTGGGTAAATGTTAAAGGTTGAGCTAGGGCATTAATCTTTAGCCTCATGGACAATTTTGCCCAATTTAGAATCATCTAAGACTCCATAGCCCAAAGGACGAGGCACTAGTCCAAGAATTTTGGTGATCAAACTCCTCTTTCTCCATATTTCCTCCTCCTAAATTTCGGTCCCCTAAAGGTAGGGCAGAAACCTAGGGCTTGTAGCGAAATTTTAGAGAGGCAATTTTTCGGGAATATGAGGGTCCAAACATCAAGCTCAAGGTCTAGGTTGCCTATGCTCCAAGTTTGGTGGGCAACCGCCCGAGTTTCATCCATAAAATATCTTGCCCTAGGTGCTACTCGAAGAGGGAAAACCTAAGTCTTTCTCTCTCACCATGGGGACCTCTTTGAGGGTTGTATGAGCATAGTATTCATTGGAATAAATCATAAGAAACCATTTCTCTTGCCTTGCCTTGACCTAGTGAGTACCTTGGAAGTATTTCTTCCCATGTTTATTGAATATTCATAAAACCCTTGGTCTAGCGCAAGTCTTTCCCAGGTCTCTCAAAGTGAGCGACAAGCCTTCTAGAAGTGTTAAAGGCTAAAGCATCACACAAAGCTTCTTTGAGAAGTGCTACCCTATCACTTGGAACCTTAACCTTAGGAATATTGATTAGCATCATCATACCTAAAACCCTAGGTCTTGATCTCCTCCTAGTCCTTTCTTGGAGAGATTTTAGCTTGCCTGAAGCATTGAACCATTGGTGTGTCCCTCCTTGAATGGGTTTTGTCGAATCACGTCATACCTAAATCATTGCTCTATTCATTCTAAGTGATTCACTTCATACAGAGACTCATCATGTAAAGAGCAGGGGACTTTGACTAAGCTGACAGCGGGTCATTGTCCCATTGTTATCACATAGTCTAGTAGTTTCCCTTTAGGTTTTCCCTTCCTTACAGCCTTTCTAGACTGTGTGGTAACAAAGACAATTGATGAAACGTTGAAGTCTTCCTCTAAAGGGATAGGATGACCCAATTGATCATAATATTCCATAAAAATCCTTGCATGGATTGGCTATTTTGTCTCCTCTCTTTTCATTGCCCTATTTCAACAATGCATAGCAATGTATCCATTCACTTGTCTTACAACTAAAGTTTCGAGCTTCCACCCTTTGACCATTGCCTTTGTATTAGCATTCATATGCTTGAATGGTAGCTCATTACCACCAACGTTCACATCAAATCTTTTGCATTTTCATTACATTCCATATTATAGCCATAACGTGACATATGCCTCATCAAACATTTTTATTATCTAAAACACTGCAACTATATGGAACAAGACCTCAAATTTAAATTCTCTCAACAATAGTTGGAGATTGCACAAAACAAAGATTTGGAAGAGTGTTATTGAACCTAAAGGAGATCAAGAATTAATTTCGACCAAGCTTTAAAAAAGCAACTTTACAGCTAATTTTGGATGAAAAATAAAATGGAAAGCATTCTCCTAATACCAAAATTCATTTGTTAAATTTTGTAAATGTGCACTTCAAAGCAACCACCATGGAGAATGCTCTTGCCAACCACCATGGGAGTAAGATGTTTTCTTGCACCAACTCGATAATTATTGAATCATGAGTGAGACAACTTCTCATAGGTAGCATATTAATTTGATGGAACAAACTCAAATCTTAGGTTGCTTTTATGATGTCCAAGCAACAGAATCTAGTATGTTGTGTTCCAAATGGCTATAAATTGTGATTTTTATTTGTGGTTGAGCAACAACCATGGAGAATGTTCTTGCCAAATATTTTCACCAATCATGTCTTTTTGACGCAGTAAGATGTTTTCTTGCACCAACTCAATAATTGTTGAATCATGAATGACATAACACCTCACATGTAGCATATAAAGTTGATGGAACAAACTCAAATCTTAGTTTGCTTTTATGATGTCCAAACAATAGAATCTAGTATGTTGTATTTCCAATGGCTATAATTTGTGATTTAAATTGTGATTTATAATATTTTTAATAGATCCATTGTTATCTATGTCAAGAATCAAAAATATTTGGGAGCCCGGGCTGACACCTATTGATTGAGCACATATAAAGAGAGTTCTAGCCTTATTCTTCAGCATATTCATTGTGAAGTTCTTTTTCTTCAAAATATTGTCCAAGCCATGCTTGGAGACCACCCACTTTGTCTATAGAGCATCTTTCACAAGTATTTCTTAGTTTCACAAATTCCATTCCCCAGAGCCTCCATCTAAAGACAAAAAGATTTCCTTACCAAGTTCTTTATTTTTCTGACAAGATTGCCTCATGTGTCTTATTATATGCCAGAGGCAATGTTGGTATTCTAAGGGTTTTCCAACCTTCTATTATGCATCTCTATTGATTGTCTTCCCCACTTCAATTACTCTTTGGATGCTCCCCTTCACCTTCTCCCTACAGAAGGGGAGATTAATAGCATGCTCAAGGAAGACACCAACTATAAGTACATCCAAATTACTTGGTTTCTTCCTCTCAACCTATTAGCCTCTATCTAGCCTTCTTTGCAAATCATTTCTTGGTACTTACAAGCTATTGATGGACTTATTGTTTGACCATCACCAAATTATCTAACAACATTGGACATTGTAATAAACAGTGGTTCATATCCACAATAATATTCGACATAGAAATGATAAATAGTTGAAATTCATAAAGGATAATAATTATATAATTGTTAAATAAATAAACGCAATGACGCACGACTCTTATAAGACTCATGAAGACTTGCGAGTCTTCACGAGTCAATTGTTGAAACGAGTCTAGAGGCCACGACTCGCACATAAGACCCGAACCAAAGAAGACTCGTCCAAACTCGCATAAGACTCGCATAAGATTAATATAAGAGTCACGGCAAACCCAACACGAATTTCCTTGACCGAAATTTGATTTTTTTTTTAATTGTTTTTCTTGAGATTCGGTGGAGGGAAAGGGAAAATGGAGGAAGGGAAATGGTTTATAGGCACCTCTCTCCCTCTCATTTCTCTTTCACTTGTCATTTGACTCATTTCTCATTCTTTGAAGGTTGACTGAAGGAGTTGAGTGACTCCATTGCACAGTGAAGGAGCTCTTGCAAGAGGTTCAAGGAGGCTAAAGGAGGCTTCATCACAACCAGGTAGGCTTCATGAAATTTGATTATTTGTTTCAAATTTTTTAGTTTCATTTCAATTTTTTTTTCAAATGCTCACAAAACAACTGCAACCAAAGGATCTAGATTTAATTTTATTAGATAGTATTGATTTAGAGTCTTATTGGGTTGTGGAGGAGGAGTCCCCTGATTTGAGTTGGCTTGATGAAGAGACTGAGGTGTTTAGATTTTTGGAGTGTTGGGGTAGCATCGAATGTGCTCTAGCTCCCAAAATTTGTGGAGGGACTAGAGTACATAAGATCTCCAAGACCCAAAAAGGGATTTGAGAAATTCCATCTTGTTTAAGAGATATTTAATTAATTAATATTTTTAATTAAGGACCCTAAGTCTAACTTAGGAAAATTAAAAGATTAAAGTTAATTAAATTAAACATGTGATGAAAACGACTTAAGTCACACGAATCAAGCTTTCTTTTAATCTTAGCCGTCGATACAAGATTAGATCATGGTCATTGGTTTCCCAACGAGAAAAATATAAAGGAAAGGCTTGGGGTCAATTGGAGAACACACACAGTGGCAGAGCACTAAGACTAAGCTGGAATTCTAGGGCGTGGTTTGCTAAGAATTTCAGAAGTGTTTAAACTGCAGCAAGGGGTAGTATTGGCAGAAGGGATGATCTAATCCCAGGCTAGAGTGCAACAAGAGGCAGAGAAGCAACATATTGAGTAGCATAGAGAGGGCAACAACTACGTAGCGTAGCCACACCCAACAGAGATAGCGCAGAGGCTTGAAGGGTTAGGCAGAGGCTACGCAGGCCCTGAAAGGGCAGCGCAGGGGCAGCAAGAGGCCAGCAGGGTTGATGCAGGCCCAGCGAGGGCAGCGCAGGGGCAACATAACCCAATCTGGTGTGACGTAGGCCCTTCCTAAGCAGCGCAGGGGCTAACGCAGTGGGCTTCAGAATAGCGTTGGGGTTTCTGACGACTGAAAAGGGCTGAGTTCTGTAAATCCCGTTTGAGGGTGTGAATCAATCAGTTTTTCTATCTCCAGAACAGAGGTATAGCTGCAGTTTTATTTCTCTGTTGGGTTAACCAGTTGGTGCCCAGATTTGTTGTACTTAGACTCTACTTAATAACAAAACCCTCCAGCAGCAAGAAGAACGGTTTTCCCGCATTGGGTTTTTCCAGAGACAGTTGTCCAGAAAATCCTTGTGTGTCACTTTGTCATTGTGCATGTATTCAGTTTAGATATGTATGTGTAGGTTGTTGATGTATTTACCTCGATGTTAATGTTGAATATTTCACATTAATAACTTGTCTAAGTAGGAGAAGTAAATCAAGATTTAACAGTAGGGTTTCTGCATAAGTATATTCAGAAATTTTCACATCAGGATCTCTCTAGTTTTCCATCTAAAATCGAAACTCCAAATACACCTGCCTCACGGTTGCTACAGCCTTCCGATTTTGGCACTAGCTCCTTGAGGGTTTATTCTAGGCGTAGTCATGCATGAGACTCAAGATTGTTATGGGACTATGGCTTATCATTTATGACATAGGTATTTGAATTGTGAACTTGTTGTCATTACTTATTTTGATCATGGAATCATGAGTCCTTTTCTTATTCACTATCTAAAAATTTTGCTTACAACAATCAAATATGTTATGTTACTATCATAGCTATGAGATGATGTTATGAATTATTACATATAATGTGGTTTTATAACTTATGAGGATTGGAAATGTCATTAGTTTCTTTTTTGTACTTAAAATTTAACTTATTTTAAGTTTTTTTGTATTTTGCTAAGTCTTATACAAGTCTTATACTAGTCGGTCCTGACTCTTATACAAGTCGTCGAGTCAATAGCCATACGAGTCTTATATGAGTCTAAGTCGTGCAACACTGAATAAACGAGATGATAAAATGAGCCTTGGTGATAGTATACTTTTGACTAGTTAGGAATGTGAAGAATTGTATCCCTTTGTTTATAATTATTATTATTATTTCATGTATATTTATATATTTTATATCTATTATATTTATATATTTTATATCTATTACATTGTCTCCCCTTTAAAGGATGTTTTTTCCTCAAAGCATATAAAGGTTATGTCATTGTTGTATCTTGCAATACTTTGACATGATACTTTGTTCTTCATGTTGTCATAGTCAAAGAAACAAGGCTATATAATCTTTTAAGTAACAAAATTTCTTGTTCAAAGTGATGAACCCATAGTTAAACTGAGAGGGGGGCGGGGGGGGCGGGGGGGGGTTGAATCAGTTTAATACATTCATGGACTTTTAAAACTTTTTCTTTAAACTTATTTACACCTCCATTTCATAAGCTACTTAATATATAGTGAAACATCAAATCTTAATATGTGAGCAACAAGAGTTAAGCAGATTAAATATAGTACATCAACACATAATCATCATGCACATATACAACAGATTTAAGTGGAAACCCATAAGGGAGAAAACCACATCTTATTTTTGTTGTGATGCAAAGGCTAGCTCAAACTCCCTCTCACCACTGATTTTTTGTAGGCTTCAACCTACAGGAGGCTACTACCTCAAATACTGCAAGTTACAACTTACAAGGAAGCTCCAACTCCCATCTATTTTCTGCAGGCTACAACCCACAAGAGGCTCCTACCTCAACCAGCTACAAATGGACATCTATCAAGCTACAACTTGATATGGAAGCACCAACTCCCTCACACTACAATAAAATCATATGTTGATTTACCTGGTTATCAGCTCTGTTTTACTCCTCCTTCACTGTTGCCCTTCCAGCCTTCAAATCTGCTTCATATCAGCGCTGGATGTGCACAACATCTCTATCTGCTCTCTCTCATTCTTCCACTCTCTAACCTTCTGTAGCTCTTTTACCTTCTTCCGCTCTATTCATTCTGCAGCTTTCTAACTTCTTCAACTCTCTTCAATTTTGTTGCACTCTCTCACTCTCTTCCTATTTTCGTAACCTTCTGCACATGGATATTACCTGTTTTATATAGATAACTTCATGACTGTTTGCATTCTCTACGGGAATATGAAGTGAACAGGCATGATTCTTTGCCTTCCACCCATTCGATTCCTTACACTTCAGTTCAGGTTATTACATTAGAAATAATCATTACAACACTCATGGAGTTTTGCCTATGCCTACAGAGACTTGCCTTTGCATCGCAAACTATATAAAATAATCAATGAATTTACATTTACAGTTACTATAATATTTCAATTCAGCCCTTTCAGCTTCTTTCTTTTCTGTTCATTTTGTCTTCTCTACCTGTTGTTCCTTTGTCTTCTCTGCTTCTTGTTATATTTCCAACTGTGCAACCTAACCGTCTTTGCCCGACTTGACCCATGCCTTTACGTTTTACACAGCCACTGCCTATTGCATATCTTACTCGTGATGTTCTATGCTCTTCTCTCTGTGTTGGGTCACTTATACACCCGAGTACTTCCTTCGCGTTCAGACTTTTGTTTTAATAGGCACACTACCATTTTCACTACAGTCGGGTTACTTGCCCGAGTCTTTTCTCTTGCGTTTAGTCGTTCCTTTTAACTCACAGTCGGAACTGCATAACACTATTTTGCATGAGTACCAGGTCCTTTTTCCTTACCCCGAGTCTTTTCTCTTGCGTTCAGTCTTTCCTTTTATTACCCAAGTCAACCTCCAATTCAACGTTTTCTTCATAAAAACAGCGCAAACACACTAAACCTGGACATGGAACATGTTAATATTTACCTCTAAACCGCATTGCGTCCGCTTCACAAATCGCACTCCACACTATGGCGTTCTTATGTATTTCTTAAGCACTTATCCTCCTGAGCTTTGCGATTTACGATATGCGATTGGATCCCACGGCTTATCGCAACTTCGCTAACGCACTTCACAAGATTTAGTTCATTGCAATATTTCAATTATAATCATATCGCAATGTTTGCAATTTAGCGATTTCGCAAATCTCAGTGAATAACTTTATCGCATGTCGCACATTTTAAACTTTAGCCTCATCGCAACTTAAATCACTTACCATGCAAAGTCTTAACATGTAAAGATAAAAATCGTCGATTGCGATGTGCGGTATGCGGGCCAGGTCCATGTCATCTCTACGTCATCGTGCCACGTCATCAAGATGTATTTGCGATATGTGGGTTCAGGTCCACGTCGTTTGCCACATCATCTGCCACATCAACAACCACGTCACTTGCCACATCATCTCTCGCACTTCGCAACTTTAAGAATTTCGCAATATTTGCGATTTCGCAAATCGGCCCGAAAACCTTATTGCATGTCACCTTTTAGCATTTACCATAACGGGTTTTCTTTATTTTCTGCGGTATGCGATATACTTCGCATCGCGCCTTAAACAACTTACGGTTGCTTAACACATGAATATAAAATTCACCGATTGCATTTTGCGATATCTCCGAACACTGTTCTATACGTACACAATTGTTCTGAACATAAATAAGCATTGTTCTGAATGTAAATTAAGCACGACTCTGCCCTTGACCTGCGCACTGTTGTGAAAGTAAAATAGCACGACTCTTCACAATTGTTCTACATTGTTGCACGCGTTTATTACTTTACTTAGGCACGTTTACAACTCTGCCCACTTGTGCATGACTTGAACCAATGCGTTCACGACTTGACCCAGCTTGTTGCCTTTGTTGCCTTTGCTCTTTTGTTGCCTTTGCTTCCTTTGCTCCTTTAATTCTAATGTTGCTCCTCTTTGCTCCTTTTCCTTTGCTTCCTTTGCTCCTCTGATTCTAAAGTTGCTCCTCTCTGCTCCTTTGCCCTTGCTGATGATCTAATGTTGCTACGTGCCTCTCTTTTATGCTTTCTCACTGCATCATTGCCTCATCTGCTCCTTTGCCATATTGTTGTTGCTTCTCTGCTCCTTTGCCATCAGTGATAATTCTGGCCTTTATGTTCCTTTGCCATCAATGACAATATTTCCAACAGAAAGGTCACTCCACCCTAGTTTTGTTGAAAAGTGTAACTAGGTGCGGTCTTCATAATGACATGTAATTGTGACTTTATGTAATGAAGAGACAAAGATAATAAAATGTAATTATTGTAATGCTTGCATCATGGGTTTCATGAGCAAGGAGATTTTATTATGGGACAAAGACTTCTTCTTGATGTCTTTAGGTAATTGTCATCTTGTGATAAATATGATTAGAGTCATGTATATGTAGTCATGTTACACTTGTAAAAGGACACAATGCTGATGTAAAAGTACACTCCAAGACCTTGTCTCTAGGCTCCAAGGAGTCAGCTCTAAGTATGTTGAAGATCCACCCTTGAACAAGTCGGCCTACCTACAGATGGACATGTCAGCCTAGAGCAGTGAGACAGTCCCTATAAATGAGAGGATTGCGGCCTCAGTTGTAACCAAGCAATTTGGATAAGGGTCTGAAATAGAAGTGTTAGTTAAGGGTCTATAGTTGTTGCGAAGATAAGAGGATAAGCAGCGAAGGAGAGAAGGGCTAATCTAGCTCTGTCTTAGGTCCATATTATCTCACATACTACAGGCAAGTTGAGGGTTATCTCAGCGAAGGACAGATCTGTAGTTAGTGTGAAGAAAGGAGGATAATTATCTCTGTTTTAAGCGTGCTCTATGCCTCACAAATCGCAGAGAGGTCAAGGGTAATTGTAACAACAAAGAAGGTGCTCATAGCATGAAGAAAGACTGTAATAAGTTTGGTCTTGGGACTACTAGAATTCAGATACACTTCAGGAAGGCTGAGAAGAGAAGTATCCATTGTTTGATCCTGGGTTGCAGCAATAAGGAGACCGAAATCTCAGTCTAGGATTGCAGCAACAAGGAGATCTAGAAGTGTCGTGCGGTGCAGTGCAAAAAAGGAAAAACAATATAAGGAGCCTAGAAGAGCAGTGACAAGAGCCTTGGAGGTATACTGGTGTCAAGGTTCTTTGTCATGGCCTTGGTACTCGTCAATTGAAGGTCTATAAGAAGAATTTCGATCGGGTTTTCCTCTCAAAGAATGAGAGGTTTTGGCCCTAGCTTGCTAGCCTAAATATTTTGTCTCTTGTGCATTTGATAAATGTCTTGATGAAGAGCATAATAATCTAATGAAGACAAGATCTAAGTGAAAGAAGCATAAGTAAATCACAAGTAATTATCAAGAAGAGAAATTGTAATAAAAGCCCTAATTTCTCAACAAGTTCCATCCTAAGTTGCCGGAAACGCCTAGGCTGGCCCTCGGAAACTCGGATCCCCGTTTCGGAAACTGAAACTTGTACGAAACTCCTCGGAAACTCCTCAGAAACGTATCTTATCCGTTTCCGAAATTTTGGAAACGGATTTTTTCGAAAATGGCCGTTTCCGTCCCGTTTCTTAATTTGGAAACGTATTTCTTAAAAAATCTGAAACGTATGTCCAAAATAGAAACGTATTTATTAAAATCGGAAACGTATTTATAAAAATTTGACCCGTTTCACGATTTTCAGAAACGTTTTACCCTAATCGATTATTTTCCGCCGGAAACATTATGTTGATTGTGTAATTTGGATTTGGAATTTCGTTTTTGACTGTTGCCGCAAAGGGTCCGAGTGACTGTGTCTTCCGCCGCAAAGCATTGAAGCAACTAACTCCGGAGTGAACGCCACTGTGACATCCGCGCAAACTTCAAAGAACTGTGCCCGCTCGTCGCCGGTCGGACGTCCGAGTAGCTGCCGCAAGTTCCTAACTTCCTTCGTGCTACTGCTCAGGTATTTCACCGTTCACGGCTATGTTAACTCAGAGCTCATTAATTAATTTATTTATGTGCCTCGAACCTGTGGTTAACCGCTATCTACCTGTGAGTCTGTAGACTGTGACACTAATACAATGATACATATACATATACCAATGAAAGCCATACACAAGTCGGCCTTCTTTAACCAACAGAAGCGTAAATATAAGTCGGAAGTAAGGAAAATTTCTAAGGTGTTTTAACTTTTCTGATTCTGATTATTGTCGTTCATTGGGAAGCAAATGCCAAAAAATCTGAGCCTGAAACAGATTTCGGACCTGTGGCTCCTGTGGTTCTAGACCTTTGAAGTTTGGACCTGTGGGCCGTGGCAAAGACCTGTAATTTCGCCTCTGTTCAAGCCTGCAATTTCATGCTAGTACAGACCTGCAACTCGGACTATTAGAACTTTAAAGTTTAAAGCCGTTCCAAGTGTTGCGTAATGCAAATCGGGAGTGCACAGTTTAGAGCCTCTGAAGTTTGAACCAGCAAATTATGTAAGCCAATGACCCGCTATGCTTATCCCACTCATGGCACAGAATAGTGTTCACATCCCATCACTGTTGTCGTTTCTTATGCCAGAAGCTTCCTAATATGGAGATTAAAAGCACCACGAAAATTGACCAAATTCGAAGCCACTCCTGCGTTCTCTCCTCCTTCAATTTCACACACAACACAACTCTTGAACGGCACTGTCATCACAAATGAATTTAGAAGCCTGTAACTTCGGCCTTTTTAATGAGCTCAGACCTGTTCCTTTATTGCAAAACTTGGCCTACTCAGACCTCTTTTCGACCTGTAACAAGCCTGTTTCAAAAATCTAGAAGAATAAATTTCATAAAATAGCATTGCAGGAATTGAACCTATTCGGCTTCTGCATTCCCTGAAGTGATATTTGCACTGTTATTGCTATACACAGATATAAGAGAGGACCAGATTTGGAGATTATGAACCCAAAGAGTGCACACTGCACAGTGCAGATACATTGGATTTTGACATTGATAGATGTGAAAAACGCATGCATGCTTGCTTAACTTCTTAAGTCATAGACTCTTAATTCTAAGCTGCATAGAGCATAAATTTGATGATATGTTTCCATCTTGAATCTTTCACATTCATTATGAGTGTTCATAGATACACAGCAGCAGAATCTTACCTGACGAGAATGAAAAGAAAGTGTAGGCATTGTGAAACCAAGCATGCAGACTTCATTACATAATACAACCTCTATTACCAGTAACCTACTCTTCCTTCTGAGTTGTAGATGACCAGCATGTAATGTTAAATACCATGACACTAATTTTAAAATGCATCATCAAAGCTTATACATCATGAAACAGCTTCATGGGTGATGCACAGTTATAAGTGCATTATCATGACATCTGAAGATGCCCAAAGTTCAAATAATATAAAGGGAAAAGAGCCTGAATAAATCAGTTTACAACCATTTTTCATCCCAGTTTCACTTTTAATTTACCTGCCTTCAAGTTCTATTTTATTTTGATCCAGAATAGTTACTTTAATATTAAACCTTGCATTGTATAGTGTAATCAATATTATTAGAAAATACATCTGGAGAGGTTATTCCATAATCCATTAAACTGACTCTGTTGAAGACACCTCTTGCAGACCTGTGGAGAAGTATTTTTTCGGACCTGAGAAGAAGTTTTAACTTTTTAGCCTACCCTCAGACTAGAGGGACAGACCTGTTGAGACTCGAGAGCTTAGTGCAAAATATTAAAATATTAAAATCATGTTCAGAGGTATTCATAATTCTGGGCAGTTAGTAATGTATTCAAGTTCAGATTTTCAATAAAATATTAAAATCATGGACAGAGGTATTCTGGGCAGTTAGTAATGTATTCATTGTTCAAAACTTCCAGACCATCATTACAGGCACTCCTTTAACAGTCTGAGGTTAACTGTGATGTCCAAATCTTCTGCTGAGAGCATGCTTACTTTTATCAGAAGCCAAGGTCATGACAACAGTATTCAAAATGTGGATCCAAACTACTTGTGCATTACATCAGACTCCTCTATAACCATACCTGTGTCAAAGTCATCTCATATGTTGAGATCAGGGTACAGTCTTGAAGCCGGTTCATTTGTATAGTATATAGTATATACAGGTCTGAAACAGAATTATGAAGTATGCTGTGTATACATATGTACATTTAGGCTGAATGCATCACATTAACCATTTCTTCAAATGCTATTACATTTTATGCAAATTTCTGGGTGTATTTTTCATTCAAAATAACTACTAACTTAGTAACTACTACTAGTAACAACCTACAGGATTTTGTCATTTGAGGGCAGGTATACAGTTCACATTTTTATAAATTATTTATCTTCATTGTTTAGTTTAATATTTAAACTTTATCCTTATTTTGCAGATTAATATCATCATCAATGGCATCTTCAACTTCAGTGATTCCTGATGTACAGACAATGGAGAATGAAAGTGACTCTTCCCTTAAATTTGATCCAAAGTCACCACTTTGGAAATATGTAACCATTGTTGGGAAGATCCAAGGAGGTGGTTCAACTGTATGGGTTTGTAGTGAATGTAAAAGAGAGTTTAAGGGATCATACACACGGGTCAAATCACATTTGCTTGGGTTAAAAGGCAATGGGATTCGACTCTGCAGCGGCCCACCTAAAGAGAATGGGACAGATGGAAGTGGTTTGAGCAAGTCAAAAATTGCAAAATATCATAAAGAACAAGATGAGGCAGATGCTAAATCAAATGAGGTAATTTCTACAAGGGCTCCAGCATCTTCATCAAGGCCTCCACTTCATTTTCATGGAACAGGAATTGTTGGTTCAAACAAGCGGTCTAATTTGGGACCACTTGAAAAGAGTTTTAATAATGACTCGAGAGAGATTGCAAATGCAGCAATTGGTCAATGCATTTATGCAAATGGCCTTCCTTTTAACCTTGTGCGGTCTCCTTACTGGGCAAAGATGATAAAAGCAGTGAATGAAGTCCCAAAAGGGTTCAAGAGCCCTGGATATGAGAAGGTTCGCACTACGATGTTGAGTGCTGAAAAGTTGGATTTAGAGTCCAAATTAAGCCCCATTCGTAATTCATGGCGCATTTCAGGGGTGTCTATCATTTCTGATGGATGGAAAGATCAAAGGAATAGGCCTTTGATTAATGTGATTGCTCAAAGCCCAAAGGGGGCAATGTTTTTGAAGGCAGTGGATTGTGAGGGGCAGATGAAAGATTCTCAATTCATTGCTGACATCTTGATTGAAGCAATTGAATCGGTGGGGCCAGAAAATGTTTTCCAGGTAATAACTGACAATGCAACGGTGTGTAGAGCAGCAGGCCTAATTATTGAAGGCAAATATCAGCACATCTTTTGGACCCCTTGTGCTGTACATTCATTGAACCTCATGTTGAGCAAGATGGAGAAGAAAATCGAGTGGGTTCGTGTTATGTTTGAAGAGGCAAAAGAAATTCAAGCATTCATCACAAACCACCACATGTCCCAAGGCATCTACAGAGAATTTGCAAAGTTGGAGCTCCTTAAGGTACCTAAACATTAATCAAATAATAGTTTTCAATCAAGATTAATTTGATGATTTTATTTTGTTATTTACTGAAACTTTGGAAATTTGGCACTTGCAGGTTGCCGAGACTCGATTTGCCTCTCACATCATAGTCTTAACAAGGCTTATGCAAGTGAAAGGTGCATTACAATCAATGGTATGCAGTTCTCTTTGGAATCAATGGAGGCAGTCCCAATCTGATAGAGCACAAACAGTCAAAAAATTGATTGTTGATGATGAATGGTGGGATAAGGTTGAGTACCTTTTGGCATTTACTGAGCCAATAGTGGATTTGCTCCGTATGTTTGATACAGATATGCTTAATTTGGGAGAGGTGTATGAAGGCATTGATTCCATGATAGAGAAGATAAGGATGGTTATAAATGCCAAGGAGAATGACCCAGATGAAATCTTTTACAGAGAAGTAAAAGATATATTGACCAAAAGGTGGAACAAGATGACCACGCCAATGCACCTTTTGGCCTATGCAGTGAATCCAAAATATTATGCTGCAGAGTTGCTAAGTGATCCAAAAAGAACTGCACCAAGCAAAGACCCAGAAGTCTCACAAGGATTTAAAAAGGCTTTTAGAAAACTTTTTACAGATCCTGAAATTGGGCATCAAATTCGTTCATAGTTTGCTCATTTCGTGGGATCAGAGGGTTGGGGCTCTGATATTGATTATATGCGGGACAAGAGGGCAATGAGTCCAATTGACTGGTGGAACTACTATGGTGGGGAACTTCTACATATACAAAATTTGGCCATCAGGATTTTGTCACAGGTTGCTAGTTCCTCTTCAGCAGAAAGGAACTGGAGTACATATGGCTTCATCCATTCAGTGAAGCGAAACAGATTGGCTTCAAAGAAGGCTGAAGAACTAGTGTATGTTCATTCAAACCTTCGCCTTCTATCACACAAGAGAGATGAATACAAATTTGGGGCCGCCAAATTATGGGATGTGGAACCAAAGTTGCCTGACTTGGATATGACAGTGAATGCCAGGGCTCATATGACTTTGTTTGATGTGGAGTCATCGATAGGTGGATCTTCAAGTGAACATGGCAGCAATGTTCCCACTTCTGGAGATGATGTGGAAGTTGATGACATATTTGATGATATGTAAATGATATTTAATATTTATGTTGATGATTGAAATTAGAAACAAAAACTTGATGATATGTTGAACTTGAATCATGATTCATGAATCATCATTTATGAATCATTGAATTTTCAATTTATAAATTATAACTTTATGTTGATTCCTGAATTGATGATGATAGATAGATGAATAACTTTATGGCATATGCTGAATTGATGATGATGATAGATGATAAATCATAAATCATAATTCATATATGATAATTGATGAATAGATGATAGATGATAGAATCTAGATGATATCATGATGATCTTGATGATAGATGATTAATGATTAATCATTATGGCATTATGCATTTTTACTATTTGGATATAATCTAGATTCTCAAACTTCAAATATGAATCATGAATGGCAATGTAAATTTGATATATATATATATATATTTTTTAAATATATATTATATATATGACGTGGCGTTTCCTGCCGTTTCGTATCCAGATTTTTTGAAGATTTGCCGTATCCGTTTCAAACCCCGTATCCGTATCCGTTCCCGTTTCCGTTTCAGTGCAACTTAGGTTCCATCCTCCAAGGGGAATATGATTATAAGGTTATTAGATGGAATTTTTTGAACTTTGATTCCAAAAATGGATACTACTATTGATCTTCTTTGGAATTTAATTGAAATGTTGCTTTTGTACAGGGTAATGTTGATACATTGATTACAATGTTGGCTTTTGTGATTAGGATGTTGACAAGATGTCTGTGTAACATGCTCTTCATTATCAAAATTTTAGAGTTTTCCTGATTCACTTTTGGTGTTATATCTTCTTCATAGACTTCTATCATTCTATCAATCATTAAATTTTTATTAGAAGGGCCACTTGGATTTGTTAAGGAATTTGTATCAATCATTTCTACTTTGACATATGAGGATATCCCACATCTATCGGATCAATACTTGTTTCTTTATCAAATAAAGAATCATTGTTGATAGGTAGTTCTAATTTTTCCTATTACATTGTCCATTCGTACCGTTAGCTTCTTGACCTGGCGATCAAGCTTTGACTACAATTCTATAAATAAGAAAATTCTTCATATTTTTCAATGACGATGTTGCCAAACCCTTTTAGGCAATCCTACATCTTTGTAATGACTTATAGTTATCTTGAAGGATCACACATGATACATATTTAAAATCTTCTAATGAGGGAGATTCTAAGCATGGCTTCATTGTCAAAAAATTATTCTTCACATTTAAGATGAAAACCCTTAATGTTTCCATCCAATTTGAACCTATTCCTATGATGAGGGAGCTTTTGAGCATGATTTCATTGAAAAGTTCTACACTCTTTACAAGTCACTGCAAAAACTTCTTCACATTTAGGATGAAAGTCCCCATGTTTCCATCCAAGTTCAACCTAGAATTATGTTAGCATATTTGTTATATATCATTGCAACATTGAATTTGTATATAAACTTTATAATAATCAATTGTTAGTTGTAAGTCCTTGATTTCATATTTGCTTATTACAAAAAGTTTCTTTGTTTTATATCATACTTGTCTTTGGAATTAATAATTGATTCACCGAGCCAACATTAAAGTAATTTTTCTTCTTGTTAAGACAAATAGCAAAGGTAATATCTTTTTCTTGAATAGTCCCCTTAATTTTTAGTTGGGGAAAATGAATTTTTTTCAAACCATGAGAAAGTTTTCCTTTATTTTCAATGTTATGCTTCAAATGTTTTTTATACAAAACTTCCATTAAAAAAATACCATCATTACAAAACTATTATCATTTTTGAATGATAATTACGTGCATGAGGTGCAAGGGTCACACTAAAAATTATAGGTTCCTTAAATTTCACTCCATGCGTTGAAACATTTAACCTTTTGGTTTAAAACAAACCCCCCTTTTGTAACACCCATCCAAGACCTTAACCTAAAACAAAGCACATAATCTACAAAAGCAGAAATATTTTTTAACAATATAATAATGAGTAACACAATAAAATATTAAATATGCAATTGAGCGTCACTCTTCATATATGTACATATAATCACTAATACACATTATCTATATTTCACTTATCAATTTAACCCTTTGATCATGTAGTCCACTCGTAAACTCCACGAGGGTTAATATTCATAACAAGACAAGTACAAGATTGATCCCCATAATCACTTCTTTTTTATTACAATGCTATGTAGTATGTATACTTTCATATTCTCAAATACATAATACTAGCACTTGAAACATTTTAATTACAACAAAGGAATAGATAACCAGTACCAAATTTGGCTCAATTTCCAATTTAATCCAAGCAACTCTTTAGACCGCAATGATTAGTCCTTGTTAAAATTGGCAACTAGGGCCAAATTCCACCTTTGGGACAACTCGTTTGATGGAGATGATGATTGCATTAAAACCTTATTTTCGAGCGGACCAAAATTGATTTAAAGATCATCTTATTCAGACAAGCAGAAGTGTGATTTTGAATTCATGCCCCCACACATGTGGAAATTGTTCAGGTCGGCCTCAGCCAAATGTAGGCTCAAGAAGACCATTGGATGTGTCTCTTCACCCACAACGAATTGCATATATACAAGTGACCTCACACCTCATCATCACTCACACATTCTTCTCTCTCTTCATCGGATTGGTTCGTATAGCTATTGGGAAACCTCTCTCCCTCACACGTGTGGCAAGAAGGACGAGTTTTTCTAGACTAAATTGCAAAACGGAAATTTCAGAATTTTAGACAGTATGAACACCGTTGACCAAGGGCTCGTTGACCAGTTTTGATTGCGATTTTTGGAGGAACATTTCTGTTTGACTTGGTCGCATTGACTGGCACAAAAATCGAGGTTTTTTGTTTGACTTGCGTTGACCGCAGGATTGACCACAGGCTGACCAAGTTTGACTACAAATTTTGTGACTGTTTTGGGTTGACTTTGACCATGCTAGAGGTTGAGTTTGACTTCCTTTGACTGAGCTTCAAAGGGGGTGTTTGATTGTTGTTTTGACCAGCATTGACTTTCTAGTTAGGGCTAAAGTTTCACTGTAGTTGACTTTAACTTAGGCAAGTCAATTTGATTTAGTACTCTCTCTATCAAAGGGCTTTCCCCACAATGGGGTTTTCCCATGGCATCTGCAAAATCTGGTGTTCTCTTGTCTTGGCTTGTCTTCAGCATTTTGGTTTATGTTCTATCTGCATTTACTATCAATGTGATTAATGGCTAATGTGATTGCTACTAAAAATAATTGGAAATTGTCATTGCACTGCTAAAGGAACATTGAAGTGAATTGTGCAAAGCATAGAACATACCATTGTTAACTAAAATTCACATGGTATCAGAGCCCAGGTGAAAACAAAGCCCAAGCAAGAGAGAGAAAAGCAATAACCAAGAAAGATATGTTGGACAAGGACAAGCCTCAATTGCTTCTACATCTTACTTCATGACTGAGAATAAGCTCAATCACAAATCTGACTATCATGCATGGAAGATGGCTTTGGACTTGACTTTGGAAGAAAATGATGTCATGGATTATGTGTAGGGAAATGCGGTGGAGCCTCCTTCAAATGCATCGGCTGCAATTAAGACAAAGTATAAGAAAGGTGAGATCAAAGCTAAGAAGATCATCAAACTCCATTAAAACACATTTGGTTGCTTACATTTCTGATTTAGGAACATCTAAGGAGATGTATGACAAGTTGGTTGGGATGTTCAAAGAAAACAATGCAAACCAAAGCCTCTTTCTTAAGAACAAGCTAAAGGACATCAAGATGGATAGAGGGGAATCTAAAAAATCCTACTTCATGAGGATTAACGAAATCAAGAATGATCTTCTATCCATTGGAGAAGTTGTTGTTAACAAGGAACTCACTCTTATTGCTCTTGTAGGTCTCACACGAGCTTGGGATGTGTTCAACTCACTATTCGTAACAATGACAGGATTCCTAGTTTCGACAAATTATTGAATAGATGCACTCAAGAAGAGACAAGGATGATGGAGAGAGACGAGCCTTCAAATGGAAATGAGCCCATTGCATTCTCCACTCATGCTAAGAGGAAGAACAATGTTGGTCAAGGATTCAAGCAGGGATTCAAAGAAGGAAGAAAGGGAAGATGCTACAATTGTAACAGGTTTAGCCACTATGCTAGAGAGTGTCCTCATATATATATATATACCCATTTTCAATTTATAAGCAAAAGGTTATTAGCATGTATACGATGTATGTATATGATAACTACATATGCATACATTGCATGCCTTACACTAATATACTCGTTAAATAATTATGGAATTTTTTTTTTAAATAAATAATAAAGGGGTTAAGTACCTAAAATGATTATGAAGGGAGATATTACTAAAATTGACACTAACAATATACATAATAAATATTTCATAAGTAAAAGATTATTAAATAAATTTAATACTCTCCATCCTGCTAAAATAAGTATTGATCACCATAATATTAAAGTTATATGTTAATAATTATAAAATATATATAAACATTTACTTTATTTAAATATTACAAATAAAGTTTATAAAGTTAATTTGATAATTAACATCACAAACATATTAAAATATACATACCTATAATTAATATTTAGAAGTAAAAGTTTACATACCTATAATTAATATTTAGAAGTAAAAGTTATCAATTAATATTTTTCATTCATCAATATATGTGTGTGTGTGTGTGTTTCAATCATAAATTGCTTATACTCATTACAGTGGTATTAGAGCCATGTGATCGGTCCCTGTTCAAATAAAACTGCTAGCAGCTTCGTGTCCACTATATATTTCCGTATTGTGACAATTCTCTATCCTCCAGCCCTATGACACCATATAGGCCACCAGCCTCCATTCTACGGTCCCGTCACCTTGCCATCTTCTAAATTTTGGGAAACTAGGTCCAAACTCCATATTGCACTGCTCATATGATGATGGTCATATTTTTGTTGGGTTCCTCTTTCGGAGAGGTGCAAGATTGATCTAAAGATCATCTTGTTTGGATGAGCAGAACATATGTTTTGAATTTATTTTCCACACATGTTCAAGGTCGGCCAGATTTCTAATGTAGGCTCACATGCCTAAGAGATGTGTCACGCACCCTCACTGATGGATATAAATTGGAGAGACTTGGAGGTCATTTTCATCATTAAAACATCACACATTCTCTCATTGTGATCTGATTGGTTCAATAGCCTTTGGAGGCCATTTTCCCCTCACATCTGTGGAGCTGAAGTCTGAAATTTGCGGATCTGTTTAGGGCACATTTGCAGCAGCGTTGACCAGCGTCGCCAGTGGTCAACCCTTGGTCGTTTGACCTCAAATCTCTGCCAAAATTCCGATTTTAGGAGGTCGTACTATTGGGCACTAAAATTGAGGAATTCAGACTTCTTTGACCGAAGCCCTAATCTGCAGCGTTGACTTTCTATTGTTGTCCTGCATTGACTATGGGTTGACCAACATTGACTTGTTATGAGCTGTCTTTGAGGGTTGTGGGTGTGACACATGGAAGGTTGGTTGATCTAGAAAGGCTTTGCTGGCAGAAGCATACTGTTGACTGTCGTAACGCAACAATATCTCATATCTTTACTGGACAAGAGGAATTGTAAATTTGATCTATATTTGGCTTGTCTTCTGTTGATCTATTATTGTCTTCTATCAGCATTTTATGTGATTGCTATTTTGTATCGGGCTTAAGAAAGATTGAAGTAAAATTGCATCAAGCATAGAACACCATGGTTATCTAAATTTAACATGGCATCAGAGTTGAGGTGAAGACAAAGTCCAAGCTTGTGTTAGAAGCAATCACTAAAGGAAGAAATCCTATCAAAGACAAATGGCCTCCTCAACCTACAAGGGTTTCAAGGTTGATGATAAATTGACTGATAAGTCTGATTATCATGCATGGAAGATGTCTTTGGATTTGGTGCTAGAAGATAAAGATGTCATGGACTATGTGCAGGGGAAGATTCAAGAGCCTCCATCAAATGAAGTTGTTGCCACAAGGAAAAAGTATAGAAAGGGGGAAATCAAAGCAAAGATGATTATCCAAGATTCTATTCATAAGCACTTGGTTGCTTACATTTCTGAGTTGAACACATCTAAAGAAATGTATGATAAGTTGGTGAGCATGTTCAGGGCTAGCAATGCTAATCAAATCGTTTTCTTCAAGAATTAATTGAAGAATATCAAGAAGGGCAGGGATGAATCTATTCAATCCTATTTTATGAGGCTCAATGAAATCACAAATAACCTCCTAGCTATTGGGGAAGCAATATCTGATCGAGAGATGGTTCTTATTGCACTTGGAGGTCTCCCCCGTGATTGGTATGTATTCAATACCACTATTCTTAATAATAATGTGATTCCTGAATTTGATGAAATATTGACAAGATGCACACAAGAGGAAACAAGAATGATGGAATATGCCTCTAATGGGAATGGAAGTGACCCTACTTCCTTCGTCGCTCATGCAAAGAAGAAAAACAATGGTGGCCCGAGAAATCAAAACCATGGAAGAGCGGGGCCCAAAGGAAGGAAGGGAAGATGTTACACTTGTAACAAGACTAGTCACTATGCAAGAGAGTGCCCTAATAGAAGGGACTCTCCCAGGGATGATGCCAACAACAACTCGAGAGGGAATGGCAGGAACAATAGGTTCAAAAGAAAAAGGAAGGCTCTCTCTAATCATAGTGGAAATGGGCAACCTTTCAAGAGGTCAAGAAATTCCAAGTACAATGAGTCTAATGTTGTTGATAATAAGAGAAATGAATTTATTCTTGTATCTGCCCTTTCTGCTACATCTCCATCGGACACCCTAGATGTCTGGTTGATTGATAGTGGTGCTTCAAGGCACCTCACTAGTTATAAAGAAGCCCTTTCTAATTTGGTAGAGAAGAATACTAATCTGGAAATTATCCTTGGAGATAATGCCACCTATCTCGTGAAAGGCACAGGGACTGTGACCCTCCATCTATCTCAAGGTCAAGTCCTCCGATTTCAAGATGTGTTGTACGTACCTAATTTGAAGAAGAACCTTCTGTCCATTTCAGCAATGGAAGACAAAGGGTTCAAGGTGGCATTCGTTGATCGAAACGTACTTATCTAGAAGAATAACTTCAAGGTAGCTCTTTCTATTGTTTTTAGAGTTGATACACTCTACCGGGTTGGAGGACGTCCACTGGGAGATATGTCATGTGATACAACTCTTCAAACATAGACCTTCCTGAAGCAAGGAAGGTGGTAACATGGATGCCCGAATTTAGAGATGATCATGAAGGTATATGTCAAGATTGTACCGAAGGGAAGCATACAAGGGGACCATTCCCCTCAAGTGTCACAAAGACAACTGATAGCTTGCAATTGATACATTCTGACTTATTTGGTATGCTCACATCCTTGGGAGGATGTTCCTATTACATGACTTTTACAGATGAATTCTCCCGCAAGACCTGGATATATTTTTTTAAGAAGGACGAGGCATTCAAATGGTGTTGTACCTTCAAGGCCTTGGTGGAAAATCAAACAGAGAAGAAAATCAAAGTTTTGAGGACCGACAATGGAACCGAGTATGAGTCAAATGAGTTTAATGACTTTTGTAGAGAAGCTGGCATTAAGAGGGAGACCACAACTGCGTATACTACTAAGCAAAATGGTGTTGCTGAAAGAAAGAACAGGAGCATTGTGGAAGCTGCCTGCGCCATGCTATGTGACCAAGATCTTCCAAAGTTTCTATGGGGAGAAGTTGAAAACACTACTCTGTATGTTCAAAATAGATGCACGCACTCCGCCCTGGACTCCAAAACTCCCGAAGAAGTCTTCTCTGGTAAGAAACCTAATGTTTCTCATTTTAGAGTTTTTGGTTGTCCTGTTTACTTTCATGTGCTGAAAGAAAAGCGAAGAAAGTTGGATGCTTCTGGAAAGAAGGGAATGTCTGTGGGCTACAGTAAAACTTCAAAGGCATATAAAATTTATGTGCCTGGTCAAAGAGAAGTGGAGATATGCCATGATGTCACCTTCGATGAAGATGTTGCCCTCAAGAAAGTGAGAAATCTTCCTAACTTCAAGGAAGACAAACAAGATGAAGCAGGGAAGCCGGAAGAGACGAAGGATGACCTAATGCCCGATGTTGAAGGACCTATGGATCCTATTGATCCACCTCCTTCAAATAAGTGAAGACCCTCATTGATCAGGGATACTCTCGCAAATGCCGAGAGACATATTGCCCCAAGGGGGACATTCCGTGAAAGCAAGAAGCTAAAGAGATACGAAGGGTATCTAGCAGCCATGAGTATGATTGTACAATCTGAGCCTGGATCATTCGAATAAATCGTAAAGCATAAAGTTTGGAAGGATGCTATGCAAAAAGAATATGAGTCCATTATCAAAAATGATGTCTGGGAAGTGGTCCCAAACCGGAGGATAAATCTATTGTCACCTCGAAATGGCTCTATAAGATCAAGCATGGAACTGATGGAAGTGCTGTAAAATACAAGGCAAGATTTGTTGCCTGAGGCTTCTCTCAAAAAAAAGGCATAGATTATAATGATATATTTGAACCTATGGCCTGCTATACCACCATTTGATCAAACATTGCCCTTGCTGCTAAGCAAGGATGGAGTCTACATCAGATGGATTTGAAGACCGCTTTTCTGCATGGATCTATAAAGGAAGAGGTGTATGTGGAGCAACCTTTGGGGTTCGAAGTCCGAAATAGAGATACCCATGTATGAAGGTTGAAGGAAGCCCTCTATGGGTTGAAGCAAGCCCCCAGGGCTTGGTACAAGAGGATAGATAGCTACTTGATGGAGTTGGGCTTCAATCGAAGTAATGTTGATCTAAAATTTTATTTTAAGGTTGAAACTTGATAGAGAAAGGCCTCTCATTCTGGTTCTCTATGTGGACGATCTCTTCCTGACAGGTGTTGACCCTCTCATTCATCAGGGTAAGAGGGAGCTAGCTTCCGAGTTTGAGATGAAAGACCTAGGACTAATGCATTACTTCCTAGACTTGGAGGTTTGGCAAGGCCATGCGAGATTTTCCTTTCTCAAGGAAATATGTCATGAAGCTATAGAAGAGATATGGTATGGTGGATTGTAAGTCTGTGTCGACACCGATGGAACTCAACTTCAAGAAGTTGCGTGGAAACGTTGTTGGGCCCATGCTAGCAAATCCTACCGAGTATCAACAACTCTTGGGGTCCCTGATGTTCTTAGTGAACTCCTGTCTGGACGTATGTTTTGTAGTGAACACTTTAAGTCAACATATAATTGATCGTCATCACATTCACTAGATTGGTGCCAAGAATCTATTGAGATATCTTCAGGGCACAATCAACCATGGGCTAAGATACACTGCCGGGAGTTTGAGACTACATGGATATACTGATGTCGATTGGGTTGGCAATGTGGTGGATTGCAAGATCAAATCTGCATGTTGCTTCACCTTGGGTTTTGCTTTGATATCTTTGATGAGCAGGAAGCAAAAGTCGGTGGCTTTGAGCACCATTGAGGCCGAATACATTGCAGTGAGTATGGCCAGTTGTGAACCTATTTGGTTACGAAAGCTCTTCAGTGAGTTGTTCGGGCATGTGCTAGATACCATCATTATCCTTTGTGATAACCAAAGTGGGATTTCTTTCTGAGAATCTCGTGTTCCACGATCGATCAAAGCATATTCATATCAGGTACCACTTTGTCCGAGACATGGTACGGCGAGGCGCCGTAAGGCTCGATCATATAGGAACTGATGAGCAAGTCGTAGATATTCTCACAAAGCCCCTGGGGAAGGTCAAGTTCCTAACCTTCTGTGAGAAGCTTGGAATCGTGGAAAGACCCTATTTTGAGGGTCCTGCTTGAGTTGGGCTATGAGCTTTGGGAGTTCCAGGGGGCTTGGGGATAGCTTCTTGGAGCTATAAGCACAAAAGGGGCTAGGCTTGCCGAACCTTGTTGTGCTTCTGCCCCACCGTTATGATATTAAGTTGGTTCACCTCTCTTTGATATGTGCCCCGCACGCATCCTACCCATGGAGTTTCGACTCATGGAAAGTACCTCTCATTTGGCCAATGAGGTGGGAAATGTGGATAGAGACCAATAGCAAGACCGATGGACGCATCGGAGATTGTCGTACTCTCTATGTCTAGGATGGCACATGTCCAACACCTTTATCTAGGATCAAGTATGATGAGGTTCTTACCTCTAAACTGATTTCGGGTCAATAAACTAACTTCGGGTTAGTATGCGACTCTTTATGAGTCTATTGAGGTTTTATCCTCTAAACTGACTTTGGGTTAGTATGAGACTCTTTTGAGTCCAAGACAGGTTTTCACCTCTAAGCTGACTTCGGGTCAATGGAGTGTGATTTCTTTGTGACTCACCTTTTGTTCTATCTGAGAAAGAGCCAACAAAGCAAGTTACGATAGGATGACGCACGATGTTTGGTAAAAGTACACGATGGTACTGATGGATGGCACTTGTGGACAGATGGAGTTCTCCCTAGTTGAGAGGGAGTGTTAATTTTGGGCAACTAGGTCCAAACTCCATTTTGCACTACTCATATGACGATGGTCATATTTTTGTTGGATTCCTTTTTCGGAGAGGTACAAGACTGATCTAAAGATCATCTTGTTTGGATGAGCAGAGCATATGTTTTGAATTTATTTTCCACACATGTGCAAGGACGGCCAAGTTTCTAATGTAGGCTCACATGCCTAATAGATGTGTCACACACCCTCACTGATGGATATAAATCGGAGAGACTTGGAGGTCATTTTCATCATCAACTCATCACACATTCTCTCATTGTGATCTGATTGGTTCAATAGCCTTTGGAGGCCTTTTTCCCCTCACATGTGTGGAGTTGAAATCTGAAATTTGTGGATCTGTTTAGGGCACATTTGCAGCAACATTGACCGTACTCAACCCTAGGTCGTTTGACCTCAAATCTCTGCTAAAATTTTGATTTTAGGAGGTCGTACTATTGGGTACTAAAATCAAGGAATTCAGAGTTGTTTGACTGAAGCCCTAATCTGCAGCGTTGACTTTCTGTTGTTGTCCTGCTTTGACTTTGGGTTGACCAGCATTGACTTGTGATAAGTTGTCTTTGAGGGTTGTGGGTGTGACTGTTGTGTAACCAGCTCCAAAAATAGAAGAAAAGAAATATGAATGCCTTAGAAATAAGCCACTTCGAGGGGGCAACCTCCAATACATTACATAAATGAACAATTCTTGGATGATCCAATTTACAAAACTTCCTTTCTATATATAGGAGTCCATGGGGCCATAATGTAATTCTAGTGGGCCACAATGTAATCCTAGCCGACCTAACAATAATAATTTAAGGGCACAATAATAATAAAATGGGGGTTACAAGGGTACAATAATAACAATAAGGGGGTTACACTAACAACAATAAGGGACTATACTAGTAATATAGGGACCTAAAATGGCCCTCTCCTTCAAAAAAGTGTTGTCCTCAACACTTGAGTAGCTTTGGGTGCTTCTGTATAAAATTCTCATCCTCCCATGTAGAATCTTCAGTGGGTAAGTTCTTCCACTTGATGAGATACTCTGAAATTGATCGATTCCGTAGCTGTCGAGTTCTTGTTTCCATGACTGCTTTAGGTTCCAATATGATTTTTCCTTCCTCATCAAGTTCTGGAAATATTGTTTGAACCGGAAGATTTTCACCTATAACCTTCTTTAAGCATGAAACATGGAAAACTGGATGCACTCGCGAAGAAGCAGGAAGCTCCAATTTGTATGCCATAGTACCAATCTTTGCAACACCTTGTAAGGACCATAGTACTTTGGCGATAATTTATTATCCTTCTTAGCTTGCTTGAGGGACATTTGTTTGTATGGTTGTAGCCGTAAAAATACCCAATCTCCTACATCAAAACTTCTCTCCCTGCGATGTTGATCTGCCTGTTGTTTCATTCGATTTTGTGCCAAATTCAGGTTATCCTTTAAGAGTTGGAGAACTTCTTGCTGATGCTCGATGTGATCTTCCACTGCTGGAACCTTCAAATTTTCCCTTAAAGATGATGTGATGGATGGTGGATGATATCCATAAAGTGCCATAAATGGGGTCATTTTTGCTGCAATATGGAAGGAAGTGTTATACCACCATTCAGCGAGAGGTAACCACTTGACCCATTGTGTTTGTTTATCAGATACAAAATAACGAAGATATCCTTCCAAAAATTTATTTACTATCTCAGTTTGACCATCAGATTGAGGATGATAAGATGAGCTATGAGCTAATTGAGTAACCAAACAAGAAAATAACTCCGTCCAAAAATTTCCAGTAAAAATGGGATCTCTGTCGCTCACAATAACCCTTGGGCTTCCATGTAGCTTTTGAATTCTGTCCATAAATGTAGTAGCAATCGTACTTGCTTTAAATGGATGAGATAATGCACAAAAGTGTGCATACTTGGTAAGTCTATCAACTACCACCATGATGACACTCTTTCCTTCGAACTTAGGTAAACCTATGATAAAATCCATTGAAATCTCCTCCCAACGTTGACTTGGAATGGATAAAGGTTGTAGAAGTCCCGGGGTCTTAATTGTATCAACTTTGTTTTGCTGGCAAACCAAACATTCCGCCACAAACTTTTGAATATCAGATTTAAAGCCATCCCAAAAAAATTCTTTCTTCACCCTGTGGTAAGTTTTTAAAAATCCTGAGTGTCCTCCTAAAGGAGAAGTGTGTAATTCCAGAAGAATCTTTTGTTTTAGTTGGGAATTCTTACAAAGATATAAGCGATCTTTGTACCATAAGGAATCATTTTTCCAACTAAATGTATCAGATGTACTAGGATCTTGCTGCAAATTTTGAATGCGTGTCCATACATCTTTGTCCTTCTTCCATTCATCTCTTGCTTCGGTTATCCAATCTGGTTGGATAATAGAAATGGCACAAAGCAATGCTTCCACCTCTTCATTCTTTCTTGAGAGTGCATCTACAACAACATTAAGCTTTCCTTTTTTGTAGATTATTTCAAAGTCAACAACAACATCTTTGTGACCGATTTTTGCTGCTCTTCTGACGATAGTCTTTGTTCCAAAAAGTGTTTAAGACTATCATGATCAGTTTTTACCTTGAAGTGTCTTCCCATTAGGTAAGTTCATCATTTCTTTAGTGCATGCAGTATTGCTAACATTTCCTTCTCATAAATAGGTTTCTGTAAATACTTTCCTTTGATTGGACGACTTTCAAAAGCAATGGGTCTTCCTTCCCGCATTAAAACTGCACCAATTCCATTTCCTGAGGCATCACATTCCACAATAAAGGTTTTTGTGAAGTCTGGTGTAGCTAAGACCGGTGCTAGGCACATTGCCTCTTTAAGACGTTCAAAGGCTTTAGTTGCTTCAGGAGTCCATGAAAATGCATCTTTCTTCAATAATGTTGTTAGAGGTGCTGCTATTCTCCCATAATTCTTAACAAACTTGCGATAATACTCTGTTAACCCGAGAAATCCTCGCAACTGCTTTATGGTTGTGGGAACTTTCCATTCCTTAATGGCTTTAATTTTGTTAAGGTCTACTTTAACACCCTCGTGAGATACAATATGACCCAGATATTCCACCTCTTGTACTCCAAAGAAACATTTGGATGTTTTTGTATATAATTGTTTCTCCTGCAATAGTTTGAGCACCCTGTCAACATGTTCAACATGATCCTTCCAAGACCTGCTGTAGATTAGTATATCATCAAAAAATACTAGGACAAATTTTCTAAGGAAGGGTTTGAAAATGGAATTCATCAACCCTTGAAATGTAGAAGGTGCATTGGTAAGGCCAAAAGGCATGACCAAAAATTCATAATGACCCTCATGAGTTCGAAATGTCGTTTTCGGAATATCTTCAGTCTTCATTCTAATTTGATGATATCCTGAACGAAGATCCAACTTGGTAAAATAAATTGCTCCATGTAATTCATCCAATAATTCATCAATCACAGGAATGGGAAATTTATCTTTAATGGTGAGCTTATTGAGCTCCCTATAATCCGTACACATTCACCATGATCCATCCTTCTTGTGTACCAATACTACAGGAGCAGAGAAAGAACTTTGACTAGGTTGAATTATACCCGCCTCTAACATTTCTGCAATCATACGTTCAATTTCGCTCTTTTGGAAGCAAGGATATCTATAAGGCCGGATGTTTGGAGGAACACTTCCTGGAATCAAATGAATAGCATGATCATGATCACGAATAGGTGGGAGTCCTTTGGGAGTTTCAAACACCTTGGAATGACTGTCCAAGACTTGTTGGAGATCTGCAGAAATAGATGATTTTGATGTTGGAACTTCTAGTGAGCATAATTGTGCAATTACGCCTCGTTGTTCTTTCTTTAGAAGCTTTGTCATGACATTAGAGCTTATTATCCTTCCTGGTTTCCCTTCAATACCCCGTAATTCGACTTCCTTTCCTTCTGAAAAAAATTTCAAGAAAAGTTCTTGAAAATTAAAAGCTACCGTCCCCAAAGATTGTAAACATTGTACTCCTAGTACAACATCAGCACCTCCCATAGGAATGGAAAGCATTGGACTAGTCAATACATATTCCCCCATGGTTAGCTTGATATATGGCATTTTCAAGAGCAATTTATAGTTCCTCCATTTGCAACCATCACTTGACATTCTGGTGCTGGGTATAGGAAACAATTTAATTCCTTGGCTACCTTACAATGAATAAAATTATGGGTGCTACCTGAATCAATCAACACTATTACCTTTTTCTTCTTGATATGTCCTTCTATCTTGAGAGTTTGAGGAGTGGTAATTCCTACCAGTGCATTACACAATATGGTCGGATTCATTTCTTCCTCTTCTAGGGCTAGTTCCTGGTGTATATCCTCTTCTTGTTCATTTTCTTCTTCCTCTTCACAATCTATGTAAAATAATTTCTTCTCAGCACACTTATGACCTTTAGTGTATTTTCTATCACAACTGTAGCAAAGCCCTTTTGCTCTTTTTCTTCCAATTTTTGTGGTGTCAACCTTGTAGGTTGTGGAAATCTAGGCGTAGAAACACTTCCTTCTTTATAGAATTGAGTGGTAGGCTTCCTTGTCGCCATAATTTTACATTCAACTTTTCTTGCCAACTGAATGCCTTCTCCAATGAATCAGGTTCCAAAACACTAACTTCATGTTGGATGTTATCCTTTAGAGTACCTAAGAAGAGATCAATCCTGTGTTCCTCTGGAATATTAGTTACCCTTATATTCAATTTTTGGAAGTCCTCAATGTGTTGCCCCATTAAACCCTTTTGTTTGAGATTTATCAATTGGCTAAAGAAGGTGTTGCTCTTTGTATCCTCATAATGTGCTATCATTTCCTCCGTAAAAATTGACCAAGTGACAATTTTTTATGGGAGCAAAGCCATCGATACCATACAAATGTATTTTGTTCTAAATGTAAAGTTGCAATGCGTACCTTTTGTGTGTTTTGCACATTATGGAGATCAAAATATTGCTCCATCTGTAGTATCCATGTTACAGGATCCTTCCCATCAAACTTCCTCATATCCATTTTTGGAACATGGTGGTTCTTCCCGCCAACATTAGAGTTTATAATATCGCGATTAACATTTATTTTGTTCTCATCATGAGGTTCTTCTACTATCTTTTCACCATTAGGAAACATTTCTTGTATCAACTTGGTCAAACCTTCGATGTCTGCTTTTAGATCATTCTTCATGTTTTTCATGTTGTTTTCCATGTTGTCTTTCATGTCATCCATCTTAGCTTCCATGCCAACTTCCATGCTATCCATCTTAGCTTCCACGCCTTTCTTCAAAACTTCCATTTCATTTTTTGTTGCTCTTTGCGAGAGTGAAATTTGTTGCACTTGCTCTTGTAATTTTGATAGATCATGTTGCAATTCTTCATGTTCATGAGTCATAGTAGACCCTTCTGAAGGCTTAATGGGTGTTGAATTATTTTTACGGGGCATCTTTTAGAACCCAATACTGATATCTATTCTACAATATGCCCTTGGAATCAATTCAAATTGATTCTTCAAACAAGACTTATGCAATTCGGAAAAAAAATACACACCTTTTTCTTGCTTTTGAGGAGTTCGATATTGAAATTGGATTATCTCTGTGATTGCAGCACTTCAATATCTAAATTTCGGTACCGACGTAGCCCTCTGAATTATCTTTCGAATGCCACAGGTCTGACGTGATTTGGATTCTCCAAGACAGAGTTGTGTCCAATCTCCCACAATGACCTAATTATGGACTGGTTCAGTAGAGTGAACTTGTACGACTTGCCACGTGTCACTGTTTCGTCCTTTGTCTCTGAAATTGATAGCCAAGAAACTACCGTCCATGTACTTGTGACCACTTTTTACGGCACTCCAATCCGATGCCCAGAGAGAGAGTTATTGAAATTTTCCCACAATCACCTCTTTGAGATGAAATTCAGGAGCCTGAAAAAGCACTACCTTCCACAGATCATATCTCCAAAAATATTGCGAACCAAGCTCTGAAATTTTTTGACGAATTTCCTCAGGATTTCAGCTTCGCACCATACGAATTTCAGATTCTGAACCTTCGTATAAAAAAAGTTATAGCGCAAATGCCACGATGACCTGTTTAGGAGCCTGAAAAAAGACCTAACTTCCACAGATCATATCTCCGAAAATATTGCGAAACAAGCTCTGAAATTTTTAGACAATCTTCCTCGGGATTTCAGCTTCGCACCCTAAAAATTTCAGCTTCTGAAACTTCGTAGAAAAAAAGTTATAGCGAAAATGCCACGATGACCTGTTTGGAGCAGCGAAACCCTAGAATCCAAACCTCTGATGCCAAATGTTTGTAACCAGCAAAAGCCAGAATAAAAGATATATCAACGCCTTAGAAATAAGCCACTTCGAGGGGGCAACCTACAATACATTACATGAATGAACAATTCTTGGATGATACAATTTACAAAACCTCCTTTCTATATATAGGAGTCCATGGGGCCATAATGTAATCCTAGTGGGCCACAATGTAATCCTAGCCGACCTAACAATAATAATTTAAGGGCACAATAATAATAAAATGGGGGTTACAAGGGTACAATAATAACAATAAGGGGGTTACACTAACAACAATAAGGGACTATACTAGTAATATAGGGACCTAACAGTGACACATGGAAGGTTGTTGATCTAGAAAGGCTTTGCTAGCTGAAGCATCCTGTTGACTGTCGTAATGCAACAATATCTCGTATCTTTGCTGGACAAAAGGAATTGTAAATATGATCTATATTTGGCTTGTCTTCTGTTGATCTATTATTGTATTCTATCAGCATTTTACTTTCATGTTTATGTGATTGCTATTTTGTATCAGGCCTAAGAAATATTGAAATAAAATTGCATCAAGCATAGAACACCATGGTTATCTAAATTTAACACATCTTAACCATCGCCCCTGCCGACTATCTCCTGCAATTATGTCCCACCCGTCTGCAACCTCCACCAATTGTGTTTTGATGTTGTGGCCCACCCTATGTCACCAGACCCCCCCCCCCCACACATGTCGCAAATCCATCGTGTCGAACACAATTCGCTGGTGACACGTGTTTGACTCAAACTGACACATGTCAGATTTTCAGGATTCATGCCCAGAAAGAATCGCAATTTTTAGACGTGTGTCTGCCAAAAAGCGACCCATGAGCTTGATGAAAGCTAGAATTGGGCCGCATATGTCCATTTGCATTCGTTGTTTGGGTGTTGTGGGACTGTGAGAGCGACCAGCAAGGAAATGGACATGTTTTGGATGTGATTCAAGCTACAAGTAAGTGGATTTCCATTCTATTTTTTTCTAATTTTGCTACAACAGTCTGCATGTCCATTTTGTTTACATGCACAACCTTCCAACAATGCATTTTTCATTATTTTTATAGCAGCAATGGCTCAATCAAGGGCAGCAAAGAAGGGGAAAACGAACAGGAGGACTGTCCCCATTGGTAAAGCCCCACCTCTTTCAATTTCATCAAGGTCTGCCAGCGGTCCATCTGTTGGAAATGGGGTTGCAACAGTAGCTCCAAATGTTGAGAGAAGCATCAATTTAGCAAGACAGCTGGTTCAAGATGTTGAAAAATGTAACTAGTGTCAGACTTCATCATGTACTAAAAATGTCATTTTTATCATTTATTATATTCATTATAATATTTTATTTTTTGGTCAAAGCATGTTCATGCTTGTAGAGTCATTTGAATCAAAAAGAATTTATAAAAAGTCAAAAGAAATGTATTTGAATCAGTCCCATTTTTTTGTAAAAGAAAAAGAAAAAGATTTTTACTTCGAGTCAAAAAGTCAACACAAAACCAAGTTGACCCTCCTTAGACAAGTCAGCCTAAGAGGTTGTTATTCGACCCTCCTAGACATGTATAAATACAAGTCAATTATACCTCATTGATTCACTCACTCATCACATCGATTTTTGTGCCAAAGACACGAAGAAAAGGAGCGAAGTCAAAGGGGAGAGAGAGAAGTCAAAAGGAGAGAGAAATTCAAGTGTTTCTAGCTTGTCTCTGCTCACACATTTGAAGTTTTTGGGGCAACTCTGTGAAAATTGCAGGTCTGAAATTCATCCTTCATTTCAGGTTTGAAATTTCTACGATTTGACCAGATTTCATAAGGTTTGACCAGCGTTGACTTTTGACTTGGTTGGAAGAGACTTGGATGAGTGTTGACTTAGATCTATGTGGTAGTCTTGATCTTAGTCTTGCGACTTGGATATCTCATTTTTATCTGATTCTATAAGAGGAATAGTTTTGGGGTTTCCCCCATGTGGGGTTTTGCCCTGGCTTGGAGCCTAATTTTTGGCGCTCTTTGTCTCTTTGTGATCTTTATGCTTTGAAGTTTTTGTATAATTGCTTGATGAAGAAAACATAAATTTAAAAGAAGACAGCATACATTCACAAGTAATTATCAAGAGGAATCAAGCTTTAATCTATCCAACAATTGGTTTCTCAACACAAGAAAGTAAATACCCTTGTGGAAGTATGTTACAAGAGATCAAGGGCCAGGGAGCAAGTTAAAAGGAGCACGCAATGTTCTTTAGACATGCAAATTTTACAACACTCAATTCAAGAGCACCTATTTCTATGTGAAAGTGCACTTGTTTGGCATGCCATCTTGTGGAATTGGAGCATGCTTAGGAGTGACTGCATCTAAGAGGAAAGCATTAGAAAGAGAAGCCAATGTTGATGTGACAATGGTGGTTGCATTATCTAAGAAAAACAAGAATGAGGATCCCCTTCCATTCTTGAGGAAAAGCAATTATCCATTTGGGAGTTTCGATGGGGGTGTAGGTCAAGCAGCAAAAAGAAGGGCACTTGGTCCAATGGACAAGATATTTCTGCGAGAGAGGCGGGAAAATATTGACATCACCATTGCCTTGTTTTTTTATCTCAACTTCATATCATTTAATGTTGTGTGATCACCTTTATTTATTGAGATGTGACGAACTCTAACTCGAGGGGATCCATCGGGGTATGTGCCTCCTAGGTCACAGAGGCTTAGTACCACATTGTTGACTAAGGCAAAGGAGGTGGAGAAAATGCTTGAGCCTATTAAACCAGCATAGCCAACATCTGGGGTTACTATTGTTTTTTATGGATGGACAGATGTAGCACGCCATCCACTAATCAAGTTTATGGTATCTTCCTTGAATGGACCAATTTTCTTTAAATAGCAATGGATGCTCTTCGAAAATACAAGGATGTAAAACATATGGGTGAGTAGTTCATTAAAGTTATTGAAGATGTAGGTGTCTATTCTTGTGTGCAACCATTACAGACAATTTCCCTATTTGCAAGGTTGTTGGCATGAATATGGAACCTAAATATATTATATCACATGTATTTTGGACACTTTGCATTGTCCATTCCTTGAATTTAGCACTTAAATCTATTGCTTCTGATGTGCCTTAGATTGGAAACCTTATTGAGGATACACAGCATATCTGCAACTTTGTACAAAATCAAACCAATGCCCTCACAACCTACAAAGAGTACACACATGTATCATTGTTGAAGATTGCAGATACACGGTTTGCTTATGCATTCATCATGCTGAAGAGGTTGAGGGAGGTCAAGAGCGCTCTTGGGGCCATGGTTTTCAGAATTTTGGTATTTTTAGAGAAAGACAGATCAAACAGTCATAAAAAGAGTCAAGGTCACAGTGTTAGATGATGCTTGGTGGGAGAGGTTAGATCTTACTATTAAGATCATGGACCCTATCATTGCTCTGTTATGATTTGTGGATATAGACCAACCCGTCCTAGGAGAGGTTTATAAGGGATGAGATTCCATGATTGAGTCCGTGAGGACCACTATTTTTCAGAGTGAGTGCCTTGAGTATGAGACATTAGCGAAGGCCTTCTTCACCACCATACAAGATATTCATGTCAGCAGTTGGGACAAGAATTGCACACCTTTGCATTGCCTGTCTCACTCATTGAATCCAAAATACTATAGCCATAAGTGGTTGAATCATGGATATTCACACAGATTCCCTCCTCACATGGATGGTGAGATTTCACAGGGGAGGATGGATGCATTGAGATGGATATTTCAGGATAGAGCATCCCTTAATGAGGTGGAGGATGCCTTTGCAGAGAATCCACTGGCACTGGGTGATTTGCAGACTATGATGTTATTACAGACAGGGGGGGCTAAGATGCCCTATTCTTGGTGGGCAACTCATGCGGAAACATGCCCTCCTCTACAATAGCTAGCCATGGGGCTCCTCTCTCGAGTTACTTCATCTTATTGTTACAAGACCAATTGGAGCAAATATGGGAATCTATATAGTTTGAAGAAAAGCAGGCTTGAGCAGTCCAGGGCAAAGACAATGGTGTGTGTGCACACCAACCTTCGTCCTATTTACAAGTAGAGGGAGGAGTGGTTAAAGGGAAACACAAAGATGTGGGAAGTGTTTCCTGATGATATGGGTTTGGACAACAATGTTTTGTTGGCATTGGCCAACTTGGATCTTAATGAGGCAATGCTAAAGATTGTCACTTTTAATGATGGTGATACTCTTGAGGAGTCATCTTCCACACTAGTAGATGAAGAGAATACATTGGATACAGAGCTATATGTATAACCTATGTATAACAGTGGTACTGATGTCGATGAGCTATATGTATAACCTATAGCTTGTTGGTAGCAACCTATGAGATTCTTCCATCCTATTCTACAATTTCGGATTCTAGTATCTACCTTGTTTTGTATTTGCTAGTTTCCATTCACATTCCTAGTAAGGAGTGCTCAGGATTGAGTACAATGTAACACATTTTGATTTTGATGACTTGATGAGAAAACTACAATTTATGGTTAATTTCTTGTGTTTGTCCAATGTCAATCTATCATCATTGATGTAGCAATAAGTGCTAGTTGTAAACTTCTATCATTGATGAATCAGGATTGTATGCATAATGTTACAATTTACAAGTACGATTGAATTTAAATCCCCATGAGAATTTGTGTAATATCGTAATATGATGTATCTATTACATCATATTACGATATTACACAAATTCTCATGGGGATTTAAATTCAATCGTACTTGTAAATTGTAACATTATGCATACAATCATGATTCATCATCCTACGTGTCTCGTTATGGGGGGTCTATGTGTCCTATGTCGAACTCTCGTAGTTGCATGTCCTGTGTGTCTCGTGTCCCCGTGTTAGGTGACTTAGGTGCCACCCCTATGTTGAGAAAACTAGCATATACAGTATTCATAATTATTTTGATTGTTTTCTCTTAATACATTGACATTTCTTGTGATATTAGATTAGATCATCATAATTATCATCATGTGTTTATCATCATCAAGACAATGCCAAAAGAAGATCACAAGAACACCAAAAATTAGGCTCTTCGCCAAGGCAAAGCCCACGAGGGGAAAACCCAGAGAACTTTTTTCTTCTTATAGAATCTCTTTCAATGAAGACTTCCAAGACCAAGACATAAGATAACCCACCATGATCAGGCTCGCCACCCATGACAAAGATTTGCTCCTTTGTTGCACTTCCTTCACAGAATTGGACCTGTGGAAACTCTAGCTTTCCACCAAAACTCGCACCGAGGGGAGAAAAATTCGTCCCAAAACAGACGAAGAGAGATCCTGCCTTATGCTCCTCTTCGCACCACCTTTCTTGCCTCAAATATCCTTAAGAAGATCGAGCTCACAAGTGTGTCCAAAAGAGGTCGAGTACACCTCTTTAAATATCCTTTCTCGTGGGTGCAAAAGCCTCTTCAAGGCCGACTTTTAGAGCTGGCCGACCTGATCCTTGGAGGCTTCTAGACATGACTTTACATGAAATAATTTTTTTTCTTGATACAAGAGCCCTTAAGTGTCTTTAACATTATGACTTTGACTTGACTCCCTAGAGGACACAATGGGTGCTAGACCTATAACCATGGGCAACATACCCATTTACAATAAGTAAATTTTTTTTTTTTACAAAATGCATTTTCTTTTCTTTTCTTTTTGTCAAGTACAATGATTACAACAAGTCATGACTCAAATACAATTATGAAGTCCGACACTAGTTACATCTTCAACACTCCCTCTTAACTAGGGAGGTATTCATAATTGACCAACGGTAGAAGGACAGTACTTCCATTGAAAATTTCTCATAAGAAGAGTCGGATTGGTAATCCATTTGTTTAGCATCATATCATCCAGCATTGTCATATATCAAGGCCTTGACTAACAGCTCTATCACTCCAAAAGATCAGATCACAATGCTAGCGAGACCAAGGATTTATAAACACCCTCATCATTGTCTCTCTCGGAACATACCCCACTCGGGTTCACTTAGAGTATGTTCCATTAGGACTATTCTTATCTTAGATTCCCAATCCTCAAAGAATATCGGTCCTCTACAACTACTCTTATCTTGGATGCCCTATTACATCCTCAAAGAGTATCGAATGCCAGATGCTTACCCAATCCTCCATTCTATCTTTCTAAGTGAAGACAAGAATGATGTGCCTATCTCTCCCTCTCAACTAGGGAGGATATACCCATTCCAATGAAGGAATGAACCCAAGCTCCCTCTTATCTTAAGGGCTTGCTTCCAAGTTTCTACCAAGTTAAAAACTTGCTTCTAGGTTCCCTCTTAATTAGGACCTATTTCCAGCAACAGCTCTTTCTTCTTTAGTGGAGAATATGGGACAATCAGCTGCTTGAATAGATCCTCCTTTCAATGTGTTAAAATTGGAAACTAGGGCCAAACTCCACTTTGGACTGCTCATATGATGGAGATGATATTTTTGTTGGATTCCTCTTTCCGAGAGGTGCAAAATGATCTAAAGATCATCTTGTTTGGATGAGCAGAAGTTGGATTTTGAATTTATTCTCTCACACATGTACATTTGTCAAGGTCGGCCAGAAATGTAATGTAGGCTCATAAGCCCAAAAAGATGTGTCTTCACCCCTCATTGATGGGATATAAATTGGAGAGACTCATTCCTCATTTGGACATCATCTCATCTCACATTATCTCTCCTCTCTCATTGGTTCGTACAGCCTCAAAGAGTCTCTCTCTCTCTCTTCACATGTGTGGAAAGGAAGGACATATTTTCGGATAGTTTCTAGGGCAAAAAACAGAGCGTTGACCAACGTTGAATTTGGGTCAACCTTCATGTTTTGACTTCAATTTTTAGGCAGAATTCTGATCTTTGAAGGCCACAGCCATTGGCACACATTCCAAGGAATTATGGGCAGTTTGACTTTTTGGTTACCGCAACTTTGACCGCAAAATTTGACTATAGAGTTCACTGTTTTGTTGACCAATTTTTATCGAGCTTTTCAGGACTATTTTGGGTTGACTTTCATTGTCTTTGGAGGCCAAGTTGACTGGGTTTGACCGAGCTTTATTGGAGGAGATTTATTGTTGGTTAGACCAACATTGACTTTTCAAGTTAGGGCATCCTGTAGACAGTTGTTTTACTGAAGGGAATTGTGTATATTGTACTCTCTCTCTCTCTCTCTTTGTTAAACTTTTGAAATATAATAAGAAGATTTGATCGAAGGGTTTTCCTCACATTGGGGTTTTTCCCTGGCATCCGCCAAAATATTGTGTCCTCTTGTCCTGGCTTGTCTTCTAGTTATTTGTTTATGTTCTATCAGCATTTGTTGTGAATGTTAATGTGATTGCTAATCTGGAATTGAAATTGGGCTAATAAGAAAATATTGAAGTAAATTTCTCTAAGCATATAACATATCATTGTTATCTAAAATTACATGGAATCAGAGCTCAGGTGAAGACGAAGCCTAAGCAAGAGTGAGAAGAGCAATCACTGAAATCTGTTGAATGATTGACAAGGGTCAATGGCTTCCTCATCATACTTCAAATCTGATGACAAGCTCAACGATAAGTTTGATTATCATGCTTGGAAAATGTCCTTGGACTTGACTTTGTAGGAACAAGATGTTATGGACTATGTACAGGGAAAGATCACTGAGCCTCCTTCAAATGCATTGGCTGCCACTAAGACAAAATACAAGAAAGGGGAAAACAAAGCGAAGAAGATCATCAGGGACTCTATTCACAAGCACTTGGTTGCTTATATCTCCAATCTAGGCATATCTAAGGAGATGTATGACAAGTTGGTTGGCATGTTCAAGGCTAGCAACACAAATCAAATTCTCTTTTTGAAGAACAAGCTGAAGGACATCAAGATGGACAAAGGAGAGTCCATCCAATCCTACTTTATGAGGATTACCGAAATCAAAAATGATCTCTTATCTTTTGGAGAGGTCATAATTGACCAAGAGCTCACTCTTATTGCTCTTGGAGGTCTTCCCTGGGCATGGTATGTATTCAATACCACTATTCTCAATAATAACATAATTATTGATTTTGATGAATTGTTGACGAGATGCACTCAAGAGGAGACAATGATGATGGAGAGAGACAAGCCCTCCTCAAATGAAAATGAACCTATTGCTTTATTCGCCCATAAAAAGAAGAATAATGTTGGTCCAAGAAATCAAGGTCAAGGAAGAGCGAGACCCAAAGGAAGGAAGGGTAGATGTTACAATTGTAACAGGTTTGGCCACTATGCTAGAGAGTGTCCCAATAAAAGGGACTCACCCTGAGATGATGACTAGAACAATAACAACAACTTTAGGGGAAATGAAAATCAAAGGAACAACAGGTTCAACAACAAAGGAAAGAGAAAGGCTCCCTCTACTTGAAATGGAAAAGGAAATGGTCAACCATTCAAGAAGTCAAGGAACTCCAAGTATGATGAATTTAATGTTGTTGACAATAAGAAAAATGAATTTATTCTTATAACTGCCATCTTTGTTGCATCTCCTCCCAACACCCTGGATATCTGGTTGATTGATAGTGGTGCCTCAAGGCACTTCACTGGATATAAAGAGGTCCTCTCACATTTGATTGAAAAGGTACTAATTTGGAGATCGTTCTTGGAGACAATGCCACCTATCCCATGAAAGGGACAGGGACTGTGACTCTTCACCTAAATCAAGGTCAAGTCCTTCATCTACAAGATGTGTTATATGTACCTGACTTAAAGGAGAATTTGGTGTCTATCTCGGCAATGGAAGATAAAAGATTCAAGGTGGCATTCATTGATGGAAAGGTACACATTTGGAAGAGGAATTTCAAAGAAGCATTCACTCTTGGGTTCAGGGTTGATACACTTTATCAAGTTGGAGGAAGTTTGTTGGGAGCCATGACATGCAACACAACTCTTCAATCCGAACTATGGCACTGGAGGTTTGCTCACCTTCATTATAAGGCTCTTCCTGAAACAAGGAAGGTGGTCACAGGTATGCCTGATTTCAATGTTGATCATGAAGGTGTATGTCAAGAGTGTGCCGAAGCGAAACATACAAGTAGACCATTCCCCTCAAGTGATACCAAGACTATCGACATTCTACAATTGATTCATTCTAATCTATTTGGTATGTTGCATGTAACATCCTTGGGAGGATGCTTATATTATGTCACTTTCATAGATGACTTCTCCCGCAAAACTTGGATATACTTCTTGAAGAAAAAGGATGAAGTGTTCAAATGGTTCTGCTCCTTCAAGGCCTTGGTTGAAAATCAAACAAGGAAGAAGATCAAAATTTTAAGGACCGATAATGGAACCGAATATGAGTCAAATGAGTTCAATGACTATTGTAGGGATGTCGGCATTAAGAGGGAGACCACTGCGGCATATACTCCCGAACAAAATGGAGTTGTCGAAAGAAAGAATAGAACCATCATTGAAGCCACTCTTACTATGCTTCATGACCAAGCTCTTCCAAAGTTCCTATGGGGAGAAGTTGCCAACACTGTTGTGTATGTTCAAAATAGATGCTCACATCAAGCATTGGACTCCAAAACTCCCGAAGAAATCTTCACTGGTAAGAAACCTGATGTTTCTCATTTTAGAATTTTTGAAAGTCTCGTATATTTTCATGTGCTGAAATAAAAGAGAAGCAAGTTGGATGCTTCTGGAAAGAAGGGAACATTTGTGGGCTACAGTGAAACCTCGAAGGCATTTAGAATCTATGTGCCTGGTCAAAGAGAAGTGGAGATAAGTCATGATGTCACCTTCAATGAAGATGCTGCGCTTGGGAAGAAAAAGGGGAAGATGCAGGAAAGCAGAAAGAACCGAAGGATGAACAGATGCACGATGTTGAAGGTCCGATGGATCTTACAGATCCACCTCCTAAAGAGTCCACTTCTACAAAGAGAAGACCATCATGGCTTAGAGATACTCTCGAAGATGTCGAGAGACATATTGCACCGAGGGGAACATTCCGTGAAAGTAAGAAGCCAAACAGGTACCAAGGGTACTTAGTAGCCATGAGCACCATCGTCCAATCTGAGCCTAGAACGTTCGAAGAAGTTGTAAAGCACCAAGTTTGGAAGGATGCTATGAACGAAGAATATGAGTCGATCATGAAGAATGATGTTTGGGATGTGGTCCATAGAACAAAGGACAAGTCTGTTGTCACCTCGAAATGGCTCTACAAAATCAAACATGGAGTCGATGGAAGTGCTGAAAAGTTCAAGGCCAAATATGTTGCCCGAGACTTCTCGCAGACAGAAAATATAGACTATGAAGAGATATTTGCACCTGTTGCCTGTTACACCACCATCAGTTCGATTACTGCCCTTGCTACCTCACAGGGATGGAGTCTACATCAGATGGATGTCAAGATTGCCTTCTTCCATGGTTCACTTAAGGAAGAGGTTTATGTGGAACTTAAGGAAGTTCGAGATCGAGATACACATGTATGTAGGTTGAAGAAATCCCTCTATGGGTTTAAGCAAGCCCCCAAGGCTTGGTATGAGAGGATCAATAGATATCTGATGAAGCTGGACTTTACACGAAGTGTAGCTGATCCAAACCTTTACTTTCAAGGTTGATAGTGACAAGCCTCTAATCTTGGTACTCTATGTGGACGATCTCTACCTGACAGGTGCAGACCCTCTCATTCATCAATGTAAGAGGGATTTGGCTTCTGAATTCGAGATGAAGGACCTAAGACTGATGCACTACTTCCTAGGCCTGGAGGTCTAACATAAGCCAGGTAAGATTTTCCTTTCTCAAGGAAAATATATTGTGAAATTGTTGGAAAGATTTGGGATGGTGGACTACAAGTTCGTGACTATGTAACAAATATAATTTATATAAAATAGAGTAAATACCAGGGTTGCAGGGAAGCTTCAAACCCCCCTCGTTCCCGTTTCCGAAACGCGCTCTATGCAGGAGCGTTTTGGAAACGCTCGGAAACGCGCTCCCGAAAACGCTTCCTGAGGGGAGCGTTTTCGGGAACGCGTTTCCGAACCTGTTAAAACGCTCCCTGCCTTTTCGGGAGCGTTTCAGGAAGCGCTCGGGAGCGAATGCTCCCTGAGCGCTTCTGACGTTTAAAAAACGCTTCGGGAGCGTTTTTTTAACGCCGAAAGCGATCGGGGAGCGTTTGCTCCCAAACGCTCCCCGGAACAAAAAATGCTTCCCGCCGCGCGCAAATTTTTTTAAGTGAAAAATCAAATTGTTTATAAGAGGGGGGGGTTTCGTTTTGATTTTTATTGTTTGTTGAGTGTTGAGAGAGAAAGCAAGAAGAGTTGTGGAGAGCAAGGAAGGAGAGCAAGAAGAGACAAGGAGAGCAAGGAGCAAGGCAACAGGAGGATTGCAAGAAAGAGGTAGGCCTTCTAATCCAATTTTGTATTTTCTAGGATGAATTTGTAGATTGTTAAATTGTTTAAAAATGAAAACTTGAATTTTTCTTGAATGTTGCTTTTTATTGGATTTAAAACTTAAAAAATGAATTGTTTTTTTCCTATGTTGCATTTCCTATTCCCATTTGGCATTTTTCCATTTGTTTTGCAGGCTAGAAACTTGAAACTTGAAATTTGTTTCCATCATGGCTATATGGCTAGGGATTTTCCTCATGTTGGTTCCTTTCTTTGTGATAATGGTGTTGGAGAGTGCTAGAAGAAAGAGGCAAATCAGAGAAGAGGAGGATGAAGAGGAGGGTTATGGTGGATTTGAAGAAAATCCTGAAGAGGAGGAGGATTATGCTGAGGAGGAAGTGGGGAGTGGAGAACTTGAGAACATAGATTCCCCAACTAAACAAGACCAAACTCCTTTGTGGAAATATGTTCAGAAAATGGAAGGAGGGAAAGGTGGTGGAACCACTAAATTTATTGCCCCCATTGCAATAAACAATACCATGGTTCATACACCCGTGCGAGAAGGCACCTTTGTGGGATAATGCCAGGGGATGGAACTAAAAATATTGGAATCAAAGTTTGTGCTTTTGTGCCAGCACCACAGAGAGAGATATATAGGAAGGAAGAGGGGGTTGCCCTACAAAGATCATCTAAAAGATCTAGGGGTTTCGTTGATTCAGGCCCAACACATCATGGACAAACAAGTTCAACTTCTACCCATGCCAGTGGTTTTGGAAGTAGTGGCACTGGATTAAGGCGTAGAACCATATCCGATTTCCTAGACGAAGGGTGTAGGAATGATGTGGATTCAAAAGTTTACCGGTTTCTATATGCATGTGGGGTGCCATTCAATGTTCTTCGCTCACCTTATTGGCATGAAATGGTTTTTGCCATTAATGATGCCCCCAAAGGATACAAAAGCCCTGGGTATGACAAGGCCAGAATCGTGGGTCTTGATCATGAAAGAGCTAAAATAAACAATTCTTTGGCTAGAATGACAAGTTCGTGGAATGAGCATGGGCTGTCCATTGTCTCTGATGGATGGACCAATGTAAAAGGAAAACCATTGATAGATGTTTTGGCTGTGTCGGTTAGTGGTGCAGTCTTCCTGGCAGCTTATGATTATTCAGATAAATTCAAAATCGGCATTAACATTGCAGAACCATTACTTGATATAATTGAAAAGACTGGGCCATACAATGTGATACAGGTCATCACTGATAATGCTGCTAACTGTAAGGCAGCAGGAGCAATTGTTGAGGATAAATACCCCAACATTTTTTGGTTTGGGTGTTTGGTTCACACAATGAACCTTTTGATGCATGATATCATCAAAAACAAACAACCTCAATTCAAATAGCTTGGTGATTTGTACAAGAGAGGTAAAAAAATGATAAAATTTATTACAAATCATAGCAATACCCATGGGCTTTTCCGTACTCACTCCAAATTGGAGTTGTTGAAGATAGCAAAAACTAGATTTGCTAGCTATTACCTCACCTTCAAGCACCTTTTGAAGGTAAGAGAGTCATTGGCTGCAATGGTATCAAGCCCACACTGGTAGCTATTAAAGGACAGGGCAGCAACAATAGTTGATAGGCAAGGTTTCGAACATGTGGAGGAGACCGCCCTTGACCCTCTGTTTTGGGCACGTGTGAGGGAAATTTTGAATTTTACCAAGCCCATTTATAACATGATTCGGTTTGCAGATACTGATAAACCAGTGATTGGAGAGGTTTATGAGCAAATGGATAGCATGTTGGGGCAAATAAAAGATATTGTTAAGGATAATGATCCCAACTTGTATGCTATGATTCATGACTGTGTGTGTGCACGGTGGAATAAACTCAATGTTCCACTACATGCTTTGGCATATATCCTTATGCCAAAATATTACTCTCCATCTTGGTTGGGCCAAACTGCACTTGGAGGTGGGGTTAGGGTGAAACCTCACACATATCCAAAGGTACAAGAGGGGTACATGAAGGCATTGGACAAGTTGGTACCCGACAGGGAAGAGTGTGCTAGATTGCGCCTTGAATTAGGCAAATACTTCAGTTGCACTGCTAACTTTGGTTCTTTCCATGCAATGGAAGACAGGGACAGATTTGATGCTTTCACATGGTGGGAAGCATATGGCGGCATGGGACTTTGCCAAAGTTGGCTAAAAAAGTTCTCTCACAGGTTGTGAACACTTCTTCTGCAGAGAGGTGTTGGAGCACCTACAGCTTTATACACAATGTGAGAAGAAACAGGTTGAATGAAAAAACCGAGCTAAAAGCTTGGTTTATGTGCATTATAACTTGAGGTTGTTGAGCCATTACTGTGATCGGGCAAATGAGGATCAATCATACAGAGTCTGGGACAACCCAGAGGATGATAATTTGGAGGACGGCACGTTACATCTGGAAGAATTGGAAGCAGAACTTTATAGGGATGATGATGAAGCATCAGCAGCACCGCCACACACAAGGCCAGTCCCACCATCTACTGGTAACAGTGCGGGTGCCAGTGCCAGTGCCACTCCTCGATATCACACTATTGTTCCTTTGCAGATCCAGCCTCCACCTTCTAGTTGTGGTCGTGGTACTCTTGAGAGTACTAGAAGACCAACATTTCCTCGCGGCTCACAAAAATTAGACATTTCTCGTGGGCGTGGCAAGGGGCCAGCCAGATAAAATAGATTTGATGTTTACTAGTCTTTTCTATTTGTTGTTGACAGTTGAACAGTTGAAACTTGACTCTTTCTGATTTCATATATTTAATGACAATTTAAGTTTGAAGTTTGAATTTGAAAGGTGAAACTTTGAAGTTGGCATTTATAAGTTTACCGTTTACAAGTCATTATGAATTATGAATATGATGCTTCATGAAAGTTATATGGTGATCAATGAATCAATGATGATAAATGTTATATAATATCAATGATGATAAATGTTATATATTGAATTTTGAAATCAATGAATCAATGATGATAAATGATATATATCAATGATGATAAATGTATATTGAATTTTGAGATCAATGAATCAATGATGATAAATGTTAGATATTGAAATTTGAAATCAATGATGATAAATGTATATTGAATTTTGAAATCAATGATGATAAATGTTAGATATTGAAATTTGAAATCAATGATGATAAATGTTATATATTGAATTTTGAAAGCTTGAAACCTTCAGATTGATGATTTGCGAGACTCAAGAGTCAATATGTTGTATGCTTCCAACTCGTGGGCGTGTTTGATGAAGATTATAACTTCTAGATGATTGATGTTATATGATTCAATCTATGTTTTTATGTTTTTTATGTCTAATTCATCATTCTACATGTTTTTGTTGACATATATGCATCAAAATATAAAAAATATTAAAAATATATATATATATAAACGCTCCCGAAAACGCTCCGGACCGGAAGCTTCTAAAAATGGCGCTCCCCGCTCCCACTCCCAAGTAACCTTGGTAAATACAAATAAATGTAATTACAAAATAATCAAATATTGATTATTTTACGTAGTCATTAGTTAACTGAAAAGGCATGTCTAAAAGACATGCCTAGTCATGAAAGGTCACCTGCATAGGTATATAAGCAAGGCCTCATTAAAAGAAGAAAACAGGCAAAGCGGCAAAAGGTTGGCAATTCCCCTCGGAAGAGCCAGAACTACAGGAAGAAGAGGTGGAACCAACACCACATGAGAATCAACAAACAGATACTTCCTTGGGCACACAAGAACAGGAAATGCAAGATCCTCTTGACACCACCACAAAGACTCAGCAGGACATGGTACCTGGCACACTAGACAGTGGGGGATACAAAAGAACACATACATCAGACACATCTGACTCTGACAAGGATCATGGAGCACCAACAGAAGAAAATCAGCTTCTCCTTATCGAGACCGAGCCAACACTTGGTGCATGGCGTAAGGTTGAAAAGAAGAAGGGGAGAAAATCTTAATTGTATCACCTTTGCTTTTTTATTTTGCGGTAATTTGATGTCTTTGGACATATACCAGCTCATACAACATGTAATTTTGTTTTCTCATAAATAAAATTACGAACTTTTTCTTTGTGAAAAAAAAAAAGCAAGGCCTCATTGTAACATTTTTCATCTTATCATATCTTATATCATATCAATCATATATACATTTTTATTAATAAATTATTATTACAAATACCTCTTGTGTATTTTACAATTTAAAAGTCAACAAGCATATAGTTTTGTTGCTTCAGTGGTATCAGAGCCATATTAAAGCCAAGTTGAAGCCATGGCACACAATATAGTCTTACAAGCCTATGAACGTAGCTTACGAGCCTATGAACATTGTTTACCATACAATGTGCCATTATGTGAAGATCCTAAAGGAAGTAGGAAGACTAAAAAAGTTCAAGAAAAGTTTCAGCAAAATAAAAAATCATGTGCTGAAGTTGCATCATGTTTAAATGGATATGAAGATCATGACGATTCAAATAAGGATAAATTGGAAGAAGGCTATCCTGAGAAACAAGAACTTCCATATGTAAATGAAACTGTTGAAGAAGCAGAAAAAGATGATGCTGATAAATATAATAAGTTTTGGGATCATGCTGATATTAAAACAGTTAACTAAAAGAATATTGGGCAACCAGAACAAATATCAGAATTGATGAAGGTTGAAGTTTGTCTACGTAATGCAAAGAAGCATGATGGAAATGTGTCTTGCAATAACATCATGTTAGAAGAAAAGCAAGGAATTCCAGTTTCCTCATTGGAGGAAGGTAGTGAACATGGTGGAGGAAAAAAATTCATTGAGGTATTACCTGAGAGTCTTTCACAAACCAGTGATGATAAGCAAGCAAAAAATGAAGTTGTAGTGCAAGTTGCTATTGTGAGTGGCGAGGAGGAAAGTGAAGAAAGTGAAGACCAGAAGCTTGATTCTACGTCCAGGCTCGAAGAGAAAATCAAGCTCATCACAGAAGAATCTTTATTGCCAGCACACACAGAGTACTTACCTAAGGTGATGGATATCCTTGTTGTAAACGAACAAGTTGCTCGCACACTCTCAATTTACTATCGTTGGGATTTAGAAAGATTATTTGAAGCATTTAATGAAAAAGGTACTGAGTGGTTGTTCTCACAAGCGGGTGTTGCCATTACACCGGAATCCACAAATTTCGTAGTTACGGAATGCACTGTCTCTGGAGAGGACGGTTTGAAGGAGGAGGACACCACAAGGATGGACTGCGGTCACACATTCTGCAATTTTTGCTGGACGCGGCACTTTCTTACTCAGGTAAGCAAGGGACAAAGCAAGCGGATTGAGTGCATGGCTGCTGACTGCAATGTCATCTGTGACGAAGACATTATAAGAAAGTTAGTCGCCGCAGAAGATCCTAAAGCAGCCCAACGCTTCGATCGCTTCTTATTTGAGTCGTATATTGACGATAACGAGAAAGTGAAGTGGTGCCCTAGTGTTCCCCATTGTGGAAATGCAGTTCGAGTTGAAGGAGATGTTCACTGTGAGATCCAGTGCAATTGTGGACATCAATTTTGCTATAATTGTTTGGCTCAACCACACTCTCCTTGCTCTTTCTCCATTTGGAAGCTTTGGGATAAGACATGTCGAGACGAGTCTTAGACATTAAACTGGATTGCAGTTAATACCAAGACGTGTCCCAAGTGTGGGAACAACATGTTTAAATATGGTGGCTGCAACTTGGTGAGCTGCTTCTGTGGCCAACACTTTGTTGGTTGTGTGGTGGTGCCATTAGACGTGCACATAATTGGCAAAGCATTGAGGCGCATACGTGTGGTCGATATAAAGAAGATCAGGAGACGGAGACGGATATTGAGAAGGCACAACGTGACTTGAAGAGGTACACACACAGCCTCATTGAACAGCAACATCGAACGTTAGTAACGTTGTTGGCAGAGATAACCTTTCCGATGAACGTCGTGACTCTTCGATGAACGGATTTCTCGACGGTGAAGTGTTACCACAGCTGGTTGTTTCGATTATTCGAATTTCTCTGCGGACGGGGTCTGATTATAGGGTGTGATGACGGCTATGTTTTAGATCACGGGATATTGATTCATTTCCACGCTGCGTTAAAGTAGTCGACCTTAATAACTATGTTTACATATAGTATTACGATTGTGCATATATATATATATATATATATATATATATATATATATAAATATATAAGTGACTTAATATTATTAATATAATTATATAATAATATTAATAATATAATTAAAATAAATAAATAAATGAATAAAAAATTAAAATTAAAAAATTAAAAAAAAGCCCTAGCTCTAAAATAGTGTTGGGAACGAATTTACATGTTGAGCAAAAAAATGACTTGAGCTAAGTGAAGGAACTGAGGAAATGATTAGCAATTAAAGATGAAGACAATTATTAAGCAATATAGCTTTGAGGGCAAAGCTTTTGAAGGAAGAGGCAATGTAACAAATATAATTTATATAAAATAGAGTAAATACAAAAAATGTAATTACTAAATAATCAAATATTGATTATGTTAAGTAGTCATTAGTTAACTAAAAAGGCATGTCTAAAAGACATGCCTAGTCATAAAAGGTCACCTGCATAGGTATATAAGCAGGGCCTCATTGTAACATTTTATCATCTTATCATATCTTATATCGTCAACTTGTGGGGGCCCTGATGTTCTTAGTGAACTCCCATCCGAACATATGTTTAGCAATGAACATGTTGAATCATTATATGGTCGAGCCTCATCACATTCATTGGATTGCTGCCAAGAATCTCTTGAGATATCTCCAGGGCACAATCAACCATGGACCAAAATACACTGCCAGCTAAGTTGCACGAAACGAGGAAACAGAAACGAGTATGGGTACGAAACGCGACCTCCCCAAATTTTGGAAACGGGGAAACGCGATATATATATATATTAGAATTTAGGACATTTAAGAAATATTATGTGAAATCATAAAACAAATATGATAAATTATAATTTATTACATTCAAAGCATAAACTATAAGTCTCTAAATTTACATCACATTTACTCATGAATGATAACAGACACGTAATGAAAATAGCAATATCGGAATAACCAAAACCAACCTTTATTATATATCAAAATCTCAAAATTAGCCTTTATTATATATATGAGGCTGCAAGTACTATAAAGCCAAAAGATCAATACTCATTATGTACTTGTTATGGTTGTAGCTGAGCCAAAAAACCAAGAATGTCGTAGCTGGAAACTTCGCACTCCAAATCTGCTTTTGAAATCTCTTTCTCTTGTTGTTGAAATCTCCTTTGCTCACTGGTGAAAACACCCTAGTTGAAGCACAACTCTCTTCCTCTTTTCTCCTTGCTAAAATCGCCCTTCTCCAAGTGAAACGACTTGCTCAATTCGTGTGATGAGAGAATGAGGCGAGAGTCTTTTTATAAGTTGAGAGAGCCATCTAGAAGCATCCAAAACACACTTTCCACAATTAGAAAAATAATAAAACACACGAAACCCCAAAAAAGCAAAAAAAATAAGTTCAAGCGACAGAAACGCACTCGTATGGCCTAAAAACGCGTTTATGTTTGTACTGGGCACGTTTCCCCAACGAGAAACGACTCAGTACGAACAGAAACGCGTTTCCAGGTCGTACGGTACGGTGAAATGCGTTTCCGTTTCATTTCTGGGCTAAAACGGACCCTAGACCCACGTTTCCTGCAACATAGACTATCGGGAATGTGAGGCTCCATGGATATACTGATGCTGACAAGGCTGGCAGTGTGGTGGATCGTAAGAGCACATCTAGATGTTGCTTCACTCTAGGTTTTGCTTCGAACTCTTGGATGAGCATGAGGCAGAAATTGGTTGCTTTGAGCACCGTTGAGGCCGAATACATTGCAGCGAGTACGACCTGTTGTGAAGTTGTTTGGTTGAGGAAGCTCTTCAATTAACTGTTTGGGCATGCGCTGGATACCACTGTGATCCATTGCGATAACCAAAGTGGGATACAACTTTCAAAGAATCTCGTGTTCCACGACCGCTCCAAGCATATTGATATCAAGTACCACTTTCTCCGGGATATGGTACAGCGAGGCGCCGTAAGGCTCCATCACATTGGGACTGATGAGCAGGTCGCAGATATTCTCACGAAGCCCCTACGGAAGGTCAAATTCTTAACCTTTTGTGAGAAGCTTGGAATCGTGGACAAACACCTCTTATGAGGGTCCTGCTTGAGTTGGACTTTGAGCTTTGGGAGCTCCAGGGGGCTTGGGGATAGCTTCTTGGAGCTATTAGCAACCATAGGGGGGAGGTTCGGCTTTCCTTATTGGTGTGCTATTCCCCACCATTATGATATTGAGTTGATTTACCCTCTCTTCATCTATGCACATACATCCAACCCATGTAGTCTGAGACTCGTGGGAAGTACCTCTCATCTAGCCAATGAGTTGGGAATGAGGATAGAGATCATAGCATTATCGATGGACGCATCGTGTATTGCCATACTCTCTATGTCTAAGATGGGTTGTGTCTAACAACTTGATCTGGGATCAAGTCTGGTTGAGGTTTTTACCTCTAAACTGACTTCGGGTCAGTGGAGAGTGGCAAGGTCTTGTGACTCACTCTCGATCAAATCTTCTTCATTATTTCTTCATAGTTCAGCAAAGCAGAGCCGAGCAGAGTACTAGGACAGCAAGATGACACAAGATGACAAGATGGTACAGGATGAGATGATACAGGATGACAGGATTACACAGGTTAACAGATGGATTGTCGGGTGGAGTTCTCCCTAATTGAGAGGGAGTATTAAAATTGGCAACTAGGCCAAACTCCTCTTTGGACTGCTCATATGATGGAGATGATATTTTTGTTGGATTCCTCTTTCCAAGAGGTGCAAGATTGATCTAAAGATCATCTTGTTTGGATGAGCAGAAGTTGGATTTTGAATTTATTCTCTCACACATGTAGATTTGTCAAGGTTAGCCAGAAATGCAATGTAGGCTCATAAGCCCCAAAAGATGTGTCTCCACCCCTCATTGATGGATATAAATTGGAGAGACTCATCCCTCATTTGGACATCATCTCATCTCACGTTATCTCTCCGCTCTCACTGGTTCGTACAACCTCAAGGAGTCTCTCTCTCTCTCTTCGCACGTGTGGAAAGGAAGGACAGATTTTTGGACTATTTCTAGGTAAGAAAACAGAGCGTTGACTAGTGTTGACTTTGGGTCAACCTTCATGTTTTGACTTCAATTTTTGGGCAGAATTCTGATCTTTGAAGGCCGCATCTATTGGCACACATTCCAAGGTATTCTAGGTAGTTTGACTTTTGGATTGACTACAACTTTGATCGCAGAGTTGACTTTTTCATTGACCAAGTTTGACCAAGATTTTCAGGATTGTTTTGCATTGACTTTGACTGTCTTTGAAGATCGAGTTGACTAGGTTTGACAGAGCTTCATTAGAGGAGATTTATTGTTGGTTTGACCAACGTTGACTTTTCTAGTTAGGGTATCCTATTGACTTTTGTTTGACTGAGGTGAATTTTGTATATTGTACTCTCTCTCTGCTGAACTTTTGAAGAATAATAAGAAAATTTGATCAAAGGGTTTTCCCTACATTGGGATGTTTCCCTGGCATCCGCCAAAATATTGTGTCCTCTTGTCTTGGCTTATCTTCTGGGTATTTGTTTATATTCTATCAACATTTATTGTCAATTGTATAGAATTCTTTCGGTAATAATCACATTCAAATGAACTTTGTCGACACGTTTCCAACCAACAAGTGTGGTTCATCATCAGGACTAGGTGAGAGATCAGATCTGGACGTTGAGTTTAAACAGATGCAGAAAAGGCTAAACTAACCGTTAGGATAACGGCTAGTTTAACTTTAAAAAAAAATTCAAATAGATTAATAACGGTTAGTTTTATTTAATTAGTAAATAATTATTAATCTATTTGAAAAAAAAAATTTAAGTCAAACTAGCCGTTATCCTAATGGTTAGTTTAGCCTTTTCTGCATCTATTTAAACTCAACGTCTAGATGATGATGAACCACACTTGTTGGTTCAAAACGCGTCGACAAAGTTCATTTGAATGTGATTTTTACCGAAAGAATTCTATACAATTTTAAGATGGATCACAGAAGCCAAAATTCGAAAAATTTACTGTCAATGTTAATGTGATTTCTAATCTAGAATTGAAATTGGGCTAATAAGAAAAGATTGAAGTAAATTGCTCTAAGCAAAGAACATATCATTGTTATCTAAAATTAACATGAACTTCTTTCTCATAATACAAGAGTCTTCATCTTTGTGGGACTTCTTCGTAGGGCATAGACCATCCATCACTTTCATTCTTGAATCTTGTCTGTCATGTCATCCCTCTTTTCATCAGAAAGTGATTCATTAGTCCATATTTGGCCTTCCTTCATGCCTTGCTACCTTCTTCATGTCATATTTTCTTTAAGATCTTTCATCCTTCCATATGAACATAAGATGTAGATGATATCTACAAATCTTTCCTTGGCAGCCCTACATTAGCGCATCCAAATATCATTCAAAAATAGAAAATGAATATTAAATCAAAATTACCTTTGTGATGGTATTTTCATCATGAAATCTGCTTGGTGTCACATCAACATCCCGCACACATCTCCAAGATATACAATGTCAAGGGTTTCCTTCCTTTCCAGACTTCATCGAAGTCTTCATACCTTTTCCATGGAGATGTCGTGATCAATCTTTTCTAGTCATCGGATGTTGATTTCCTTTTCTATGTGACCATAGTTGCATCTTTCACGGTCTCTCCTTAGTTTGTTCACATACTGCTTCCTAGGAACTTCCATTCATAGTTCCTATATCTTCATCAACCACCTCATATTCCATATGAGGACATATTATGTTGATTTCATCTAGTAAATATGTGAACCATGCCTTCATGCATCTTTTTAAGGGAAGAGATCCCCTTTCTTTGACCATGCTCAAGAGGAAGAGAATTTACCCATGCTATCTGCAACTATATGATGACATGACTTAATTTATCAAACATTTTACCTATTTCCTTCTTTTGGTCATCCAGACTTCCTTTGGAAGCTTCCTTTGAGAGTATTTCAACCATCTCGACATGATGCATTCCTTAGTTACCATACCATCATCCTTCTAAACAATGAATGAATTATGTCTATCATGCTAGATGACTTCCTTTATGTATACTACTTATGCTTTCAATGAGGCTACCAAGAGCTACTTTCTTTCTATCATATTGACTGCTACAACCATGTAGAATTTTAACTCAGTTATCTTTCAAGCTTTTATAATGATGTCATGACCTCTTTTCTCCTTCAATTGTATGATGTCATCTTCTCAATATGATGCATCCTGTCATATTACAATGCTTGACTGCAATTTTTTAACCATAGTAGAGGTCTTTTTCACCTTCTACCTCTCCTTTTGTGTAACAGGCATCCACAGTTAGGTCTGTACAGTTCCCTCCTTCCATCATGTTTCTCAAAACAAAGGATCAGCTCATCCACGTTCCTTTACTTCTTGTACCTGCAACATTCACTGACAAGTATTCCCAAGCAAAAAAATACAATAACAAGAGCATGATATCTATCTGCCAATCCAAGGTTACCATGAGACTTAAAGGTTGTACTTCTAGGGTTTTAGATGCTAACCCTAGACCAAGGGTTCCAACCAATGTTGCACGAAGCGGGGATGAAGCGGGGACGTTTTTTGGAAGCGGGGACGCGGAAGCGTCATTTCCAAAAAATCTAGGAAGCAAAACGTCTCGGAAGGGTCTACTATATATATATTTTTTTAATTTTATTTTTTTGCATTTATATTAAAAAAACATCCAAAATACCAAATTAATTGTAGAAGATATAGAAGCATGCATATTTGTACATAAATCAAGATAGATATGACATCCATTGTACATTAATGATTAATTATTTGAGCATCAACCATCTATAATCTAGATTTTTCTCCTCTTGTCTAGCCTTTGCCTCTACCTCGATTATCTAGGGACATTTGTCAAAATTGCCCAAAATTGATCAAACTACCTAATGCAAGCCTTAAAATATGGTAGAAAGAACTTAACATGCTTGATCGATGATTTTGAGTTGATTGAAAGGTAATTTTTTGCTAACGACATGACAAAGGAGTTCAACAATTAACACCACCAACACTAGGGTACATATAGGGCTTGGTGCTCTTGATTAAATGCTAATCACATACCCTCATACATGATATAATCTAATGAAATGCCACCATACCATTGATCCTGAATCCCTGAAAACTGTTAAGTCTGCTGACCTTCCTGTTCACGTGTTCCTTCTCAAGGCTTAGAGATGCTCTCCAATCACTGTTACAACTTCTTCTTGATGTCAGAAGCTTCTTCAAAGGATGACCACTTTTGCTTTTCTTCAGATGACCCTTTTAATAAGGATTTCGAATTGCATATATATGTGCTCAAGATGATTGTTCGTTTTGGCTTCCAAGGTTGGCCTCATTGTTCGGGCTTGAGCTTTATATATATATATATATACCACAGGTCTGCTACAACTTCGTGGATTCTATACCACTGTATAGGTTGGCAATTTTCCTTCATGACTGTAGTGAGCTTGTAGATGGATGACAAGCATTCAAAAATAGGCTTAGAACAATTTGTTCTACAATCCTTTTAATGCATGGATCTAGAACGGATCTCGGGCCTCTCATAAGATAATTGTTACACTTTGCACTCATGCCCAAAACTACAAAAGGAATATTGGTTTCTAAATAGTTGTAGCTTCACGTTGAGTCTTTTAACTAGGCCTTAAAAGGCCTTCAACCAATTCAGATTTGCTTGCTTAGCTATGAGTATCATGCCTATTATCCAAGGTCGACCTCATTGTTCGGGCTTGAGCTTTATATATATATATATATATATATATATACACCACAGGTCTGCTACAACTTCGTGGATTCTATACCACTGTATAGGTTGGCGATTTTCCTTCAGGACTATAGTGAGCTTGTAGACGGATGACAAGCATTCAAAAAATAGGCTTAACACAATTCTTTCTACAATCCTTTTAATGCATAGGTCTAGAACGAATCTCGGCCCTCTCATAAGATAATTGTTACACTTTGCACTCATGCCCAAAACTACAGAAGGAATCTTGGTTTCTAAATAGTTGTAGCTTCACATTGAGTCTTTCAACCAATACAGATTTACTTGCTTAGTTATGAGTAAAATGCCTATTATGTGACTCCCCAAAGTTCAAACAAGAATTTAGTCACCCACAAATGTGCCCAGAATTCTGAGACACAGATAATTCATATTCTTAAGTAATAGTTTCAGGCCTTCTAGCCTATGTACAATGCCTCACTCCACTTGTCAAGCTACTCGGACTTATTTGAGTTAGAAGACTGGCCTTTCAGATTTCTGAAAGATACCTTTTAGGCTCTCCAAAACCTCACGTCCTTCTTGCTTACTGTTATAATACAAGAAATGTCGAATCACAAAATTTGGATCCTCCTTTTAGAGTAATTTCAGACAATAGGGGCTATGCATAGAATCTTGCTCCTCAAGGAATTCGGTCATGAGAGAGCTATTACGTTGGTCTTTCGGCCTCGTACAACAAAGCCTATAAGCTCTCAAAAATTCTTTGCTCCCTTTGCACAGGTTTCTGTATTAGTCACTATGAATAAGGTTAACAAGTGTGCCCAGGATTGATTCCCCTTTTCTACAGGAACTCGGTCCTAGGTAACTTTTCTTCTTTGCTTGACTTGAGGCCCTCAAGATCTTCTTTACTGCCCTGATGAATAAGAACCTTACTCTGATTCCATGTTGAGAAAACTAGGGCATACAGTATTCAGAATTATTTTGATTGTTTTCTCTTAATACGTTGACATTTCTTGTGATATTAGATTAGATTGTCATAATTATCATCATGTGTTTATCATCATCAAGACAATGCCAAAAGAAGATCACAAGAACACCAGAAATTAGGCTCTTTGCCAGGGCACAACCCAAAGAACTTTTTTCTTCTTATAGAATCTCTTTTAATGAAGACTTCCAAGACCAAGACATAAGATAACCTACCAAGATCAAGCCAATCACCCATGACAAATATCTACTCCTTTGTCGTACTTCCTGCACAGAATTGGACCTGTGGAAACCCTAGCTTTCCACAGAAACTCACACCAACAAGAGAAAAAATTGTCCCAAAATAGACGAAGAGAGATCATGCCTTCTACTCCTCTTCGCGCCACCTTTCTTGCCTCAAATATCCTTCAGAAGATCGAGCTCACAAGTTTGTCCAAAAGAGGTCGAGTACACCTCTTTAAATAGCCTTTCTCGTTGGTGCAAGAGCCTCTTCAAGGCTGACTTTTATGGTTGACCGACTTGTTCCTTGGAGGCTTCTAGACATGACTTTTACATAAAATATTTTTTCTCTTTCTTGATACAAGAGCTCTTAAGGGTCTTTAACACTATGACTTTGACTTGACTCCCTAGAGCACACAATGGGTGTTAGACCTATAACCATGGGCAAGAAACCCATTTACAATAAATAATATTTTCTTTTACGAAATAAATTCTCTTTCTTTTGTTTTTGTCAAGTACTCAAATACAATTATGAAGACAGACACTAGTTACGTCTTCAACACCCTGTTCGTCGCCCCGCATTCTCCCTCTGCCTTATGATAGCTCCCCACCATGTTGCTCTTTATAAGCCAAGCCTTTGAATTGTTATGAAATCCTAGCTGTTGATGTGGTACACTGCCAGTTTTGCGCAAGTACAAGTCCATCAACCATCATCACACTCGACCCCGTGCACGTCGACACTTGATTCTCTCCCACCATTCAACATCGTAGAGCCACCAAAACCACTGGAACATCGTGTTGCCACAGTAAATTGTGTTGCTATATCGTCATTTTAACAGCCCACATAGCTCTTCCATTGTCGCGTGTAGCTCCACCAAAGTCTTATGATGCTTTGCAACCATTGTAACCACTCTGTCGACCTCGCTCCTCCGCCCTTTGCTGACATCACCTAGTTCCATGCACATTACAAATTGATTTTTAATATAATTAGTTAAATAGTTTTTAATATAGTTAATTAAACTAGTTTTTCATATATATAACGAACAAAGTTTGTATACTCAGAGGAATGCTTTGATACCAATGTAACGAACAAAGTCTGTATACTCCAAAGTTAAATACTCCAGAAGAATTGGAATATGAAGATCTCCGTTGAAGATACACAAATATATATTAAAATATATGAATGAGAATGATGATACAAATGAGAGTGAGGGCTTGCTTATATACCCTAGGCAATTGTCCCTTTATGAACGGTCATGTCCTTAGGGACATATCTCTTCATTAACTAATTACTAATTAATCGTTATTTATGATGTGTTATTATTATTTATATTTACATTATTTATATCTATATTTTATTCATAACATTGCCTTCCTCCTCAAAAAAGCTTTGTCCTCAAAGCTTACTAATGAAAAGGCTTGAACTCTTTTTTTGTTTCGAATGTCTTCTTGTCTCGGAACTATCATCTTTGTTAAAACCAGTTGATATGATCCTCTAAGTGATAAACAAAAATGTCGCACTGAGAAAGGATCGAACCATCCTAAGTTAATCATCAGTGGAATCTTGAAGTAGCTGGAAACTTGTGATGAATTGTTATCACATGAGCGGATTGTACCAACTTCAGTATTCCTTGGAACATAGGTTTGTTGTTTATGTTCTGAGTGATACTGGTACATAGATTGATTGAAAAGTTTGCTCTTGTGATTCAGATGTTGACAAGGAGTTCTTTTGTTTTGACTTTCCCTTATCATGTGTGTGGCAAATTCCTGATTTACTTTAGGCATTGATGTAGTTATAGAATCTTCACTTGAAATCTATAATGTTTGAACTGCAACTTTCGAGTACATCTTCACTTCAGTTGGTCTATCCACTTCTTGAGTTGTGATATTGACTGGATCAGTATTGGTTCCCTTATCTTCAACTTGGACTGTTACGACTAGAGACTTCGATACTTCTTCTTGAGTAAGTTGTTCTAACTTGACTTTCAGTGACTTCTTGTCACTTTTAAGCTTCTTAATTTGCATCAATAATATCTTGTTGTGGTCCTTGAGGAGAGTAACTTCTTCATTTTTGTCAGTGGTGATTTTGTCAACTTCCCTTTGCATATTTTGTATCGTTTTTCTACTTTCTTGAAGTATTACTTTTGATATTTCTTGTATGTCTTCTGGCGTCACTGAATCTGGGTTCAAAGTAACATCCTGTAGCGTTATTTTTTTATTTTTGTGGGAAAATGTCAAAAAATTATTTTTCATATTTAGGATAAAGGACCCTAGAGTTACTATTCAGGGTGAGCCCAAAACAATGTCACTGTCATCAAAAAATAAGGTTTTCACGGTGAACTGCAAGATAAAACTATAATCCCCAATACTTAGTTGTAGATTGTTTATGTCACATTGTTTTTCACTTGTGTCAATAAAATTCATTTCAATTATATTCGATTCAGGAATCACTAATTGGTTAGCACATTTAGGACTAACATAATTAGATAGGTCTCCAAGTGAAACAACGTAGATAGGTCTCCAAGCATTTGTTGACTGCCTCTATCTGACCATCGGTTCGAGGATGATAAGTTGTACTGAGTTGGAGTTGCATGCCCTGGAGCTTGAAAAGTTCCTACCAAAATTCGTTGGTGAAGGTGGGGTCATAGTCTGACGCAATAGAAGTCAGCATGCCATGTAGTTTGAATATTTGGTCCATGAAAATTTGCGCCACCAATGTTGGGGTAAATGGGTGGAGTAGAGCACAAAAATGGGCATATTTGGAAAGCCTATCAACAACCACCATGATATCGGATTTGTTGTCAGACTTTGGGAGGCCAGTAATCAAATCCATGGAGATGTTTGTCCATACTAAAGCAGGGAGGGGTAAAGGTTGTAACGTTCCAGGTTGCTTGATTATTTCCCCTTTGTTGCGCTGGCATACATCACATTCGGAGACAAAAGTAAGAATGTCAGTTTTTAGGCTAGTCCAAAAGAAGGAGCGGCGGGCATGCACATAAGTCTTCTGAAATCCTGAATGTCCAGTCGTTGGAGAGGAGTACAATTGAGCCAAGATGCGGGGTTTGAGACCTGAAGTTGGGGAGAGCACTATTCGATCCTTGTAACGAAGAACCTCATCTTGCCAAGGGTTGTCAATTGAGGCATTGGGATCATCTCTCAAGTTATTAATGAGTTGGGATAGGGAGGGGTGAGCGAACCAATCCCGGTGAGCATCTTCAATCCAATTTGATCGGGGTAGAGAGAGTGATAAAAGGGTGCCCTCGTCCTCAAATTGGCGTGATAAGGCATCAGCTAAGTCACCTGATACGGGGATACGGGGATACAAGGATTCGAAGAATCGGATACAAGTACGGTGACCCCAGAACAGGATACTTCTGGGATATGATACGTTATATATTATTTTATTAAAAAAAAAAAAATATATATATATATATATATATATATATATATATATATATATATTTAAAATATATATATATATATTAAAAATTAGATATTTTTTAAACAAATTCATACTTAATTCATTGATTTAAACATAGATTTATCTATCATCTTAGATAGTCAAGGTTTTGTTTGAGTGATGGGTACATTTTTAGTAGGGTCATGATAGAGGAGTTTGACAACCAATGTCACTAACATCAAGGTACATAGAGGGATTGGTGCTCTTGATTAAATACAAGTTCCATACCCTAATACATGACAAAATTCGATGAAAACATTGCAATAACCCAATCCTGAAATCTTGAAAAACTGATAAGTCTGCTGGATTTTGAATGAGATCTAAAATTCTACTTTCTCCATATGAAATCCAATGAGGTCGGAACCACTCTCAAACATCCCGAGTCATTTCATGGTAATGTTAAAAATTTAAGTAAAAGTGTGACATTCTCCTTAATCTTCATTTTCATTCTTTTACTTTAAGAATTTAACATTACCATGAATCACATATAAATACTAGGGCCATAGGCTTGATGCCCTCTCCTGAAAAATCCTCCCCAATTGGTGAAAAACAATGAGCAAAAGCCCCCCTTTATAATTAAAAAAAACGCTTTTTTGAACCCGGGGGTCCTGCTGTACCCAATTCACTGGGTACGACCGTATCCGTACAAGGTACGACCGGGATACGTTGTACCTTGTACGGATACAGCCGTACCCGGTGAATTTCGTATGAATGGGGTACGTAGCGTATCCGATACGGGGATTCGGGATACGTGGCCCTTTTAGGCAAATCCGGTTTCTTAAGGCATCAGCTACTACATTGTCACGTCCCTTTTTGTAAAGGATTTCATAATCATATCCCAAGATTTTTGCCAACCATTTATTTTGTGGTGATGAGGATAGACGCTACTCTAGAAAATATTTCAAACTATGATGGTCAGTACGGATTTGGAATCGTCTCCCCAATAAGTATGGGCGCCAAGTGTCGACTACGTGTAAGATGGCCATCATTTCTTTCTCATATGTGGATTGTCCCAAATGTTTTCCACTGAGTTGTTGACTAGTGAAGGCCAATGGTCGACCTTCCTGCATTAATACTGCAACAATGCTCGTACCAGAAGCGTCACATTCAATCACAAAAGATTTGGTGAAGTCAGGTAGAGCCCAAACTGGAGTGGAGCACATGGCTTGCTTGAGAGCCACGAAAGCCTGTTGCGCGGTGTCAGTCCATAAGAATGAATTTTTCTTCAGAAGATTAGTTAAGGGACGTGCAATACGTCCATTGTTGCTGACGAATTTGCGAAAGTAACCTGTGAGACCAAAGAATCCCCTCAAATTATTCAAGGTTTTGAGTTGGGCCCAATCCGGCATTGCCTGAATCTTCGTCGGATCAATCCTTACTCCATCACGTCCCACAATGTGTCCCAAATACTCAACTTCTTCCATTCCAAAGGAGCAATTAGAGAGTTTGACAAACAATTTATGGTCTTGGAGCAATTGTAGTATTTGGTCAACATGCTGAAGGTAGGTATCCCAGGTGAGACTGTAGATAAGAATATCATCGAAAAATACCAGGACAAATTTTCTGAGATAAGGTTTCAAAAGGTGGTTCATGAGGCTCTGAAAAGTGGAGGGAGAATTACAAAGAGAAAATGGCATGACCAAGAATTCATAGTGGCCTTCACGAGTTTGGAAAGCTGTTTTGGGGACGTCAACTTCCTTCATGCGTATTTGATGATAGCTAGAGCGGAGGTCAAGCTTGGTAAAGAATTTAGCACCATGGAGTTCATCAAGCAATTCATCCACCACAAGATAGGGAATTTGTCCTTGATAGTGAGCTTGCTAAGGGCCCTAAAGTCAGGAAACATGTGCCATTCTCCATCCTTCTTTAAAACTATGATTACAGGAGATGAATAAGGACTCGTGCTGTGACGAATAACCCCTGCTTCTAGAAGCTCCTTGATGATTTTTTCAATCTCCTTCTTTTGGGCAAAAGGATAGCGATATGGATGAACATTTGGCAGTTGAGCTCTTGGGATCAAAGGGATTCTATGATCATGCTCACCCTGAGAAGCGCGAAGTTCCTGTGGTTTGTCAAATACCTGTTGACGGCGATCTAAGACCTGCTGCATATTTGGATGAATTTGGGGAGGGGTGGATTCAATGGCCGGATGGCATTAAATTGAGCTACTACCCTATGATGGCCCTTTTTTAAAAGATTCTCCATGCTATGCAAGTTGATGATAGTAGGAGCACCCGCCTGGAGTCCCCTCTGTGTATGAGTGTGGCCTTCCTACTTAAAGCTCATATATAACTCTTGGAAATCCATTGTGATAGGGTCGAGTGTGCAAAGCCATTCTGCACCTAGGACAATGTCGCACCCACCCATTTCAATGGCAAACATGTGGGCTTTAAGGTGATAATCCCCCATTTGAAGCTTAATGTTTTCACAGTGGCCCTCACATATCATGGTCCCCCTGTCAGCGATCAGTACTTGGAAATTAGAGATGGCCCTTATAAAACAATGGGTTGCTTCCGCTACACGCTTATGGGCAAAGTTATGAGTACTTTCGTTATCAATCAACACAATGACTAGCCTATGTTTAATGAAGCCACGGATTTTAAGAGTTTGGGGTGAAGAAATTCCAGCCAAGGCATGTAGTGATATAACTAGCTCATCTAGCGAAGCTGCAAGATCCTAGTCTGGTTCTATTTGAGTGTCACCCGCTTCTTCCTCATCCATGTCAGGGTTGGGAGCTTCCTCTGTTGTACTGTTTCAGTGGCATCAATTTGGGAGAATTTTGGTTGCTTTCATTTATGCCTTGGGGCGTACTTTTCATCATAGTAGTAGCAGAGTCCTTGTTTCCGTCGTTCGGCCATTTCTGCTGGAGACACCTTCTAAACCTTCAGTGTTTGGGTGGGGCCCATGGCCTGAGTGGGACGTGACTTTGCGACAAAATTCGGGCAATTGGACTGAGTGTGTAAGGCAACTTCCACCTCTAAGGCTTTTTGACATGAGTCCGGCCAAGTAGAGGGGTGGTGCATCTAGACATGGGCTTGGATTGCTTCCTTCGGGCCACTGATAAAACGTTCCAAATAAAAGGCATCTGATAAGCCTTCAGCTTTGATGGCCAACTTTTCAAAAGCAGCCATGTAGTCCTCGACTGTACCAGTTTGTCGAAGCTTAGTGAGTTGTCCCAAGAAATGAGAATCCCGATCAAAACGGTCACAAAGGGCTTTTGAAAAGACGTTCCAAGATATCGGCAATGGGTAACATTTTTGATGTCAGTGCCACCATTGCCATCTTTCTTGGTCCAAGTAAAGTGCTCCCACTATTAGTTTAGTTTCATCGTCATGGATACTATTAAGGAGGAAGTACTGTGCCATTTGAGCCAACCATACTGTCGGGTTCGAGCCATCAAATTTGTAAATATCTAGCTTGGGCACCCATTGACCCGAAAAGTGGGACCCTCCATGGAAGTAAAGGTGATGGCTGGATTCACCTTCTTCGTATGCTTCCCCATGTGTGTCTTCCTTGCTACGTGACACCAATAGAGACAGAGCTTCCTGGATTTGGCCAGAAAGTGTAGAAATTGTGGTCTCGAGGCTGTCGATTCTTTCGTTCACCTTCTCTGCAGTCATTACCTACGAGCGGGTTTCGTGCATGCACTAGCCCAGATTTGGGACCGCCGGAAATAATGTGGGCTGGTAAGTGAATGGTACCACTTCGATCAGCTCGTCGTCCTAAGTCTTATGGGCTAGGTCTCTAGAGGCAGACGAGCAAGTTGTTATTACAACCAGTGAAGCACCACTTGTATAAGACCCGCGGGTCTTCGCGGGTTATATAGCGAGCCGGGTCACTCACATAGAACTCGTGCTCTCTACCCTTACCCGCGCAAACTCGCATTAAACCCGCCTACTCGCAAAAGACCCGCGGGTTTCTCATAGCACCCGTATCGGACCCCTATAAGACCCGTCCCACAACAAAAAGCATTTTTTTTGGATTTTTCTCAAAAAAAATTTTATTTTCCTATTTTTTTTGGAAATGAGGTGGAGGAAAAGGGAATTTGGAGGGAAGGAAATGTTTTATAAGCACCTCTCTCCCTTTCGGAGTAGCAGCACTAGCGAAGTGAGCACTGGCGGAGTAGCAGCACATAGTAATAGCAAGGCAGAGTCTCAGCACAGGCAGAGTAGTAGCACACTGTAGCAGAAACACACTGGGAGAGTAGCAACACTGCGGAGTAGCAGCACAAGCAGAGTAGCAGCACTAGCAGAGTCACAACACTGGCGAAGTAGCAGCACACTGTAACAGCAAGTTGGAGTCACAGCACTGGCGAAGTAGCAGCACTGGCAAAGTAGCAGCACACTGTCCAAGTAGGCTTCATGATCTTTGTTTCATTGCTTTGCAACTCGCTGCTTGCATGTAATTTTTTTTAAATTTTATCTAATCAATTCAATTTTATTTTATTTTTGTTCACTTGCAATTTGCAAATTTTTTTGGCCTTGTAGTTGAGTTTCTCAGCCACACAACGGCCCTGTGTGGCTGAGAAACTCAGCCACAAGGGCCTACGGGTTGCCTCCTCAGCGCGCAAGCCCTGTGGCTGAGTTTCTCAGCCACACAGGGTTGTTGTGTGGCTGAGAAACTCAGCCACAGGGCCTACGGTCTGCCTCCTGAGCCTGCAGGCCCTGTGGCTGAGTTTCTCAGCGACACAACGGCCCTGTGTGGCTGAGAAACTCAGCCACAGGGCCAAAAAAATTGTAAATTAAAAAAAAAATTAATAACCAAAAAAACAAAAAAAATTAAAAAATATGAATTAGATTTTAAAAGTTTAATTTTTTTCTTCCAGATTTCGCCACCATGCCACCAAAGGGGTATAGAAAGTCTCGTGATCCGGCATGGGCACATGGTCAACGAATCATTGTTGGTAATGACCACCATGTGAAGTGCAATTATTGCAATGCCACAATGCATGCAGGAATAAACAAGCTAAAATACCACCTAGCTAGAATTCTTGGGAATGGTGTGGGATGTTGTCAAAATTGCCCTGATGAAGTCACTACTGAAATGGCAGCTGCTCTAGAAGCCATTAAAGAAGAAACTTCTAAGAGGGCAAGAAGGAAGGATGAGATTGTTGGGATAGGTAGATCTTCATCTCAGAGTGAAACACAGATTGAAAGTCCGAGTATTGGTAACTCCTCTTCAAGTGTTGTAGCAAATAGGAGTATAACCTCTTCTTTCTTCACTCCTCGTACAACTCCAAGATCTCAACCAACCTTGGATAGTTTTAATGAAAAGAACAGGAAGGAGGCAGATATGGCAGTGAGGAGGTTTTGGTACCATAACAATCTTTCATTCAACTATGCAAAGTCATATTTTTATCAACCCATGGTGGATGCCATTGCAAGTGTTGGCCCTGGATACAAAGCCCCATATTATAATGCACTTAGGGGGAAAGAGCTAGATGAGGAGTTGGAGTCTGTCAAAGAACAATTGGAGAGCATTAAAAGCTCATGGAAAATTACAGGTTGTACAATTATGTTTGATGGGTGGATAGGTCAGAGGGGTAGAACAATAATAAATTTTGTTGTAGCTTGCCCTAAAGGAACCATGTTCCTAAAATCCATTGATGCATTTGCAAATGTAAAAGATGCACATTTGATTTTTACATTGTTGGCTGATGTGGTGGAGGAAGTTGGGGTTGCAAATGTTGTCCAAGTAATCACGGACAATGCAGCAAATTATGTAGCAGCTGGGTAGCAGCTGGAAGGTTGCTTTGTGCCAAATATCCCACGATTTTTTGGACTCCATGCACTGCCCATTGTATAGACTTGATACTAGAGGATATTGGGAAGTTGGAGTGGGTGCAGGATGTTGTGCAAGAATGCAAGCAAATTACCAAGTATATTTATAATCATGCTTGGGTGTTGAAGCTTATGAGGGAATTCACACAGGGTGAGCTTAGTCGCCCAGTTGTCACACGGTTTACTACAAACTTTCTTTCCCTCCAAAGCCTTTTGTATGAGTACCAAGCTTTGCGAAGAATGTTTTGTAGTCAACAATGGGTATTTTGGAAAGATAGCACAAAACCAAAAGCATTGTCTGTGAAAGCATCTGTCTTTGGTGATAGTTTGTGGGACAAAGTCACTTAGATTGTCAGCTTCACTGAGCCCCCTGTGAAAGTCTTGAGATTGATGGATGGAGAGAAACCTCCAATGGGATATATTTATGAGGGCATGGATAGGGCCAAAAAGGCCATCAAGGCTTTCTATAAGGGAGATAAATCTAAATATCTCCCTATATGGCAAATTATTGATTCCAGGTGGGACAAACAACTACATTCACCATTGCATGCAGCAGGAGCATATCTCAATCCGAGCTTATTCTATAATGAGGGGTCTAACATTCAAAGAGATCCCGAGGTGATGAGAGGTGTCATGATATGCATTGAGAAGATGTTCCCAGATGTAGATATTCAAGACAAAATCAACCTACAACGAGATATGTACAAGGAAGCATCTGGCATGTTTGGATTCAGCTCAAGCCAACGTCTCAAGGACAAGAAAATGCCTTGTAAGTGAAAATTGTTAGAACTTAGCTTGTAATTTTACTAGTTCTCTTTTATATGTTTGGCATTGCAAATTGATAATCTTTGTTGTTATTTTTTTACAGCTCATTGGTGGATAGATTGTGGCTCTGAGGCACCGCAATTACAAGAATTTGCCATCAGAGTTCTGAGTCAACCCTGTAGTGCTTCTTCTTGTGAATGCAATTGGTCAGTGTTTGAGCACATCCACAACAAAAAGAGAAACAATTTGGGGCATGAAAGGTTGGAGAAGTTGGTTTTCATCTACTACAACCTTCGAATGCTCACAAAATAAGTGCAACCAAAGGATACAGATCCAATTTTATTGGATACTATTGATTTAGAGTCTGATTGGGTTGTGGAGGAGGAGCCCCCTGATTTGAGTTGGCTTGATGAAGAGACTGAGGATCTCTCTAGTTTTCCATCTCAAATGGAGACTCCCAATACACCCGCCTCACAGTTGCTTCAGCCTTTCGATGCTACCATGAGCTCCACGAGGGCTTATTATAGGCGTGGTTGTCCATGAGTGATGAGACTCAAGATTGTTATAAGACAATCCTTTATCATTTATGACATATGTATTTGAATATTGAACTTGCTGACATTTTCTATTTTAATTATGGAATCATGATTCCTTTTCTTATTCAGTATCTAAATGTTTTGCTTACAAAAATCAAATATGCTATGTTGTACTTTTATAGATATGAGATGATGTTATGAATTATTGCATATATTGTGGTTTTTATAACTTATAAGGACTGGAATTATCATTAGTTTCTTTTTTCTACTTAAAATTTACCATATTTTAATTCTTTTTTGCATTTTGACGAGTCTTATACGAGTTTTCTACGGGTTGTTCCCGAGTCTTATACGAGTCGACGAGTCAATGGTCAGACGAGTCTTATACGAGTACGAGTCGTGCAACATTGATTACAACAGCCTCAAAAACTCCAGTTCCACAGGAGAAAGAAACAAAGAGACAAAAAATGTCTCTATCCCCTTCATTATCAGATATTCAAGAAACAGATTTTACAGTAGCCAAGAGAAGAAAGAAAACTAAAACTCATGAAGAACCTTTTCAAACGTAAAGTTCAAGGAGCAGGCAACAATGGTGCTGATAGGATTGCACACAAAAACATTTCCAAGGATAGATGAAATCCCTACAGATTCTCCCATGTCATCAGTAACACAGGGTCCACAACAGTTTAATATTTTTGCCAAGTATAAAGAAGTCAAGAGGAAAAATGAGGCACTCAAGGCCACTATGTACTCTGAGTTCTGGAAACAAATCTCTTCCACTCAGCACAGACTTCTTTCTGCATTGCACAAAGAGAAGGGACAGTTTCAGCTAGCATTCTTGGAACCCAAAGTTCCAATCACTAAAACTGTTGAAGACTACAAGACATCTATTTTTTCCTTTGACACTAAACCGATCCATACAATTGACCAAATGATTTGCACAAACAGGCAGGGGAAATGACTTATTCCACTTTAACCAGTTCAACCATGACAACATCAAAACTATAGGGCTCACTAAACAATATCCATTCACACTTAAAGATGGAGAAAATGTTTTCTCTACCCAAAGATACCAGGATTAAATCATTGGAGGATCTTGCAGTAAAATTAGGATATAATCCTGGTGATGTAAAAGCAGCAGAGGAAATGATAAAAAGTAAGAATGTTAATATCCAGGCACTGAGGAAACAGCTGAAGATTCCAACTACAGAAAACCCACAGGCCAAAGAAGTTGGACAATCGGAGGTAGACAAAGAAAACATCTTCAAAATGATAATTGAACAAAATCTCCAAATACAGAAAATGGACGCTGAAATGGAAACATTATTAAAAGAAAAAGAACAATTCAGTGTTTCAGCAACTATTCCCATAGCAGCAACTTTTATTGCAGGTGCTTCAACAGCAGGGATATCTACAGTAGCAACTTTTCCAATAGACACACAGTCAGGTGATGTGGCAGCAAATTTATCTAAAGCCATGGGAAACTTGACAGTCAAGGGTCAAGAGATTGAAAAACTTAGTTTAAAATTGCAAAAACTACAGGAACAAAAAGTGAAGACTGATAACGCATATGTAGCTGAAATACAGAAAAAATTCAAATTGATAAAACAAATAGCTACATATGAAAGTGAATCAGTAATGGCTCAGACCATTGCTCAAGCAAAGCAAAGCATCTGGGTAGATATTAATGAATCTATGACTGATTTGTGGCCATCTATAAAAATAATTTTTGAACAGGAAGAATTGTTGCAGAAGTCAAAAGAAGCAGTGGAAGAGGTGAAGAGAGACCTGGATCACAAACCAGGAGATGCTACCAGGATAATCATAATCCTAAACTCAAAAACAAAACAAAAAGCTCGAAGAATGTGCAATTGAGAATAGAACTGAAACTATCTTGGAGGTGAGAAAGTTGTTCACCAAAAGAAACCTAATGCTACAACTACAGAATAAGTGTCATTATCTAGAAGTGCAAATAAAGAAGTTTCACAGAAAATTTAACATTTTACACCAAAAAGGACTTCTAGGTATGCAAGGCATTCGTGATAAATTAATTCCTCTTGAGAGCATCAACATAAACTACATGACATAGCAGTGGATAAGGCCAAATTTGCAAAAAATAAAGGGACCATCACTGGTAAAGCTTTCATGGAGGGTTTAAGTTATGATTTACTAATTCAACATGAGATAAAGCATTTATTCCTATCTAAACCAACTTTTGAGAAGTATATTGAAGTCGATGAAGCATACAGAAAGTTGATAAAGTTTTTTATTCTTAACGAGGAAAGATGGGACAAATTGTGTGAGCTAATCGACTGATAATGCAGCAGATGTTTCAGCAACAAGATGCAAATTTTCAGGGACAGAGCACAGAATTACAGGAATCAAAACAAAACAGCAACTTTTTCAGCGCCAGTCATCAGCAATTTTACTCGAATTTTGTGCAAGTTGTCAAATTACTTCAGATTTCCTATTTTTTAGTTCTATTTTTGTAAAGATATCCAAATCAGTTCAATTAGATATTTTTTAATAAATTTTGACAAATCCAGATATTTTGAAGAAAACCTATAAGTGCTATGTAAATCAAAGTATGAAGGGTAGAACCCTTGTGGTAAGCTTTCAGTATGATTATAATTCCTTGAACTATTTATGAAGACTAATAAAAGGATTCTGGACTCATTTTGAAGCAGATTGTGTTTTCTTGTGAGTTTTTCTAGTTTCTTATATGTTCCATTTTTATTTATTTCTTTACATGTTTAAAATTAACAGAAAATCTGGGTAAGATAAGATTAAGTATTAGTCTTTCTGAAATCCCCTTGCAAAGTTATAATCAATTACAGAGATTAATTGACTAAAACTGATTGTTTTAGTTAATTCCTCTACATGAATTAATTGTTGCTTCCTGTTATTTTAAATATGTTTTTTTTTGCTATAAAAGGATTTTAGATGCATCATTTGTATATGACAAGTTAAATGCTCTGTTTGAATGTTTAATGAAGCATATATATCATCTTAAATTCTATCTTCCAAAGACAACTTAAAGCTTGACTCTGCTAAAGGTGAGGAATTAGCCCTTTTATTATATCAAAAGTAATTAATACTTTAATATCTTAAAAGTTTAAAACATTGGTCTTCCAAATCAAAAACAAACTATATTTTCGATGCTTTGACACATCTCCTTAGCTTAGAACTGTCTGCAAAGGACAATATCATATTGGCGTCGTTGTCGGGAAATGAAAAATTGAACTATCTATTCCTTGGCACAAAGATAAGTTTTCTTCTTAATAAGTGAATAAGAAGTTAATTAGCTAAAATCATTCACCTAGCGACTCCACTTAGTAAGCCTGGCTACACACAGGCATACTAGGTCTCATTTTGATTCTAACCTTCATTCTCCATAATCAGATCCTAAAAGGTCAGTAAGACTTGCATCTTCCAGACGCGGATTAGAAGCCTAGTCTTCTACATTTGTTTCTCTCCCACCAGAAGTTGCATCACAACCTGATCCTTTTAATCATATTCCAATTCCTACAGAGTTGTCAGATCTACCACCAAAAGTGTTAGACCTGTTATCTAAAGGAGTTGATCTTCAAACAGCATTATTGGTTCATCAAATTGAATCAATTAACCTTCCTATCTCCACTTTTGAGGCAATTGATATTGAAGTTGAATTAGGGCTTGATTTGCCTAATTTTAAACCAACTGATTATATTTCTTCTGTGATCTATACTTACCCATACACTTCTATCAAACCTGAGGAAGGTTTAACCATCTATACCAATCCTTTGGCTTTTGAAGAAGAAGATAAAAACATCCCAGAAGTTCAAAAATTAGTTATCCCTCATTTCATACATCCTCCTTCCAACTCTAATCATCCATCTTCATCTCAATTAATTTCCTCTCAAAATCCTCCTCCTCCTTCATCTACCTCTTCTTCCTCTTCATCTTCACCTACAACACCCTATTCAATGGTTGTTTTTCAGCCAATCATAGCAACTCTTTATACAGCATTAGTCCTACTTCCTGCAGCTCAACTCAATCCTTTCCCTGATGGATATTTGAAACATCTCCCTAGATTTAATGGAAAAATAAGCCCATCTGCTGAAGATCACTTAGCTGCATTTCTAGATTTTGTTGATAATATGAACATTGAACACGAAGATGTCTATACTAGATTGTTTGTCCAATTTTTGGAAGGAAATGTTCGAATATGGTTTAGACAACTACAACCAAATTCTATTAATTCCTGGGCTGACTTAATAAACATTTTGAAGAATCAACGAGGAATTAAGAAAGACATTGTTTGCTATTTAACAAAATTTGAAGATTTGAAAAGAAATCCTAATGAACCTGTTGCTGATTTTATCAAGAGATTTAATAAACTATATAACAAAATGCCCCTAGATTATAAACCTCTAGTAATTGCTGCTAAAGTTAGATTTTCTAAGGCATTCGAAGATGATTTTGCTGTAATGCTTAGAGAAAGAAAGTTTGAAACTTTAGCAAATATGCGAACCAATGCAATTGAAGTTGAAAAAAATACGTCAGCATCTAGTAAACTGAGAGCAAAAGCTGAAAAGGCTAAAAAAAGAATGAAAGTTAGGGAAAAAGGAACATCTTCATCAAAGACAAAAGAAGAAGATCATAAAATTGATGAGATTACTTCTCTGCTTAGAGATCTCTCGAATAGAATCTTTAGGATGGAATCTCAACCTAGAATTGCTCAACTTGTTGCAAATAGACCTCAAGTTTAGTATAGAAGACCTTTTCAACCTTAAATCCTCCAAAGACCAAACAATGATCAGCAAATCCAATCTCCTCTATTGATTGATGATCAAGACCCTGAGGAAACTATTCATGTAGTTTCAAATGATATCAATCAACTTGTGGACTCCTCATCACACAATGCTATTGTTTCAATCAATCAAGATCAAATTTCTACCTAAGATCAAGAAAGTGCCCAAATTTCAAAATACCAAGCTTTCTCTGAGTTTCTAATTCTTGAGTTAAATAGAAGATATGACTTAAGGCCTAAATCAGGTCCTGGTAGACAAGCCAAAAAGGCTACATTTGAAAAACCTCAAGTTAAGACTTCTAAAACTCAAACATCATCAAGTGAAACACATAATCAGTTATCATAACAAAATACTCCCGAAAAAGAAATAAATATATAATTGCATGTTAGATTTTGGGGCTTCTCATAATCTAATGCCTAAAGTAATCATGGATCAACTTGAATTAAAAATCACTAGACCATATAATGATCTATATACTTTTGATTCTAAGAAAGTGCCTTGCCTTGGGTTAGGATTTAGCAGTGACACTTGCTCAAATCCCTATCAAAAGTATAGTCTTGGATATAGTAGTTACAAATATTCCACCCAAATTTGGAATGTTATTCTCTAGGTCTTGTTGTGCAAAATTGGGAAGCAGTTTACAAATGGATATGTCCTTTGCAACAATCCCAGTTTATAGAGGGGAGCACTTGAGATTATATAGAGAAGCCAGATTTGTCAACACATTTTGCTAATCCAATCAGGCTATCAGTCATCCAATTTATGCTATTGATTAGGATTTTGAGTGTTTTACTTTAGCTGAAAATGATCTTTCAAATTCTCAAATTTGCATTCATGAAATTGTTACTGCTCAAATTTTTAAAACTAATATTTGGAAAATGTACTTTGATGGAGCACTTTCCAAAGATGGTGTTGGAGCTAGAATTGTACTCATCTCCCCTGATAAGAAAAACATAACTCAATCCTTTAAATTAGACTTTGATGTTACAAACAATTAGCAGAATATGAAGCCCTTCTTTTAGGATTAGAGTTAGCAAAAAGTTTAAAGGTTCAAAATTTGATTGTATTTGGTGATTCAGAGTTAATTGTGAAACAAATAAGGAATTTATGTCAAACTAAACACCTTAGGCTTAGATCTTACAGGAATGAAGTTTGGAATTTTGTTGAAAATTTCTTTCAAGCTTTTATTATCACATCAATCCCAAGAAGGGAAAATATTCATGCTGATGCCTTGGCAGTTTCTGCCAGTTCCTTTAAAATTCCTGATCCTATGCAACTCCACTATCAGATTGAAGTGAAATACAGGCCTTCCATTCCTGATAACCTCAAACATTGGTAGGTCTTGGAAGATGATGAACACTTGAAAAAATTCTTACTAGCAATAGATGAATTTTCAGCTTTGCAAATTGAAGAACACTTAAAAAAAAACAAATCAAATGATGACAATCAAAACTTACAGTTTGATCAAAAAATAGCTAACCACAATATCATTCAATTGTCTAATAATTACATTCCTAAAGGACTTGTTCCCCTTGAAAAGTTTTTTGATCATAATAATGTTTCTTGATGATTTAACTATGTTTTCTAACTATGATGAAAAACATTTAAAGCACTTGAGAAAAGTTTTTGAAAGATGCGGGAAATATGGGATTTCACTTAATCCCAAGAAGTCTTTGTTTGCAATGAAAGAAGGAAAATTACTAGGACATATAATTTTGAAAGGAGTGTCACTGATCCAAAAAGAGTCTCGGCAATTGAGGTAATCAACTTACCTAGAAATAAAAAGGAAATTCAAGCATTTCTAGGGAAAATAATTTTCTTAAGAAGACTTATACCTAATTATGCTAAGGCAGTCAAGGATATCACTGACATGCTTAAAAAGGATCGCGAAGTCAAGTGGACAGTACAGGCCAGGTATTCTTTTTCACAAATCAAGAAAGCCATTTATGAAGCCCCAGTACTGGCTAGTCCTGATTACTCTAAACCTTTTAGTATATTTTCTTTTGCCTCTGATACAACTCTAGTTGTTGTCCTCCTTCAAAGAAATGATGATAGATATGAGCAACCAATAGCCTTTTTCAATAAGGTTATAAGAGATGTTGAATTGAGATATGACATAGAAAAACAAGCCTATGCTCTTGTACAAGCTTTGAAAGCATTCAGAATTTATGTCCTACATTCACCCATTATTGCCTATGTTCCAAACAGCGCAGTAAAGACAGCCCTAACACAACCTGACACATATGGAAAAAGGAGAAGGTGGATTGCCAAGATAATTGAATTTGATGTAGATATCAGACCCACCAAATTGGTAAAGGGACAAATTTTAGCTAAACTTTTGGCTGAATCAAATTGTAAAATTCTTGTAATCAATACAATTTTGCAAAATTCAAGTGAGAAGAATTCACAAGAACCTTCTCAGAGTTCAAGTGATAAAAATCCACAAGAACCTTCTCAAAGTTCAGATCATGTTCCTCTTCCTCTACACATTGATGAAAAATTTCTACTTTCAAATTGGTATAGAGATATAGTGAATTTTCTTCGAGATCTAAAGTATCCTTCTAAGTTTTCAAGGAACCGATGTAGATCTCCAGGACTTAAATCTATGAAATATTGTATCATAAATGTCAATTTGTATTGGAAGGATCATTTAAATATCATTTTATTATGTTTAACCGAAAGTGAGAAAGGAGTCATTGAACAGTTTCATGTAGGCATTTGTGGAGGACATTATGCTTGGAAGGCAACTGCATACAAAATTCTGAGAGTAGGTTTTTATTGGCCTAAATTATTTGCACAAGTTGGAGCTAAAGTAAGAAGTTGTATTCCATGTCAGATTTTTGCTGGCAAACAGAGATTACCAGTATTACCCTTTGTTCCAGTTTTGATTGAAGCACATTTTTTACAATGGGGACTGGATAGCATAGGTGAGATCATTCCAGCATCAAGCAACCAGCACAGATGGATTTTAACTGCTACAGACTACTTCACCAAGTGGGTGGAAGCAATTCCTGTCGAGAATGCCACAGGTACAATTGTCATCAAATTCATTGAGAAGATATGTTCATGAGAAGATGGTCAATTGATGCACAAGGAACTTTCAACATTGAGAAATTTTACCAAATAAGTAGGGGAAGGTAGGACATCAAAGAATTCATCCAAAATTTTGATAAGGTAGTTAGTGATATCCATGACCATTTGAAACCCCCTAATGCTAGTATACTTGACAAATTTATCAAGGCTGTGGGTGGCCACCTAACATATGCATTAAGGGACAAGAAACCTAAGACCTTAGCTAATGCTAAAGAAATGGTCATGGAAGTTGAACAAAACCTTCGGATTTCCAAAATGGATGTAGATGAACACCCTAAGACTAAGGTTGAAGTCAAATAAGGAAAATCCAATGATCAAACCAAAGAAACCCTTTTAGGGCTTCTTAAGAAAATGGAAAATCTCAATGAGGAGATGAACTCAAGGGATAGGCTCTACATGAACAAGCTCATTGACTTGGAAAGGGCCCAAAAATCAAGTTATATCCCAAAAGGGAAACCTTTCCCTAGGAAGAAAAATGAGGAGGATAAGCCAAGCTCATCTCAAGTCCCAAACACTTTGGCTCCAACAAACATTCTGGAGAAAGATTCGTCCTCCGAGGGTGAACAAAGTGATGAGGATGACAGTGATGATGAAAAAGTCAACGAGCAGGCTCATATTGTGGAATCTAAAGCCTTTAACATTTTGCTGTGGGGTTCATATACTCATCCTCCCATTAGTGAGGTTACTATCAAAGAAGAGAAAAGGGAGCCAATCCTCAACACCGATGATAGTGTAAGATTCGAAGGTATCCAATATTCAAGAAAGAAGAACAACGAAAACCCCACAACCCCCACGGAAACCAACAAAAATGACACAATTTCCAAGCAGGACCCTCACGAAGAACCTCTCCTTAAAAATCCCACTAAGAAGAATCCCCCGAAGAAAGTTAATCCCAAAAAGGATCCTGAAAAGAAAGAACCCACCAAAAAAGATGAAGGTAAAGACATCGAGCTTGATATCGACTTAGAGACTGCTATAGGGAAGATGATCGTACAAGTTTGTTAATTTTGGGCAACTAGGTCCAAACTCCATGTTGCACTGCTCATATGACGATGATCATATTTTTTGTTTCATTCCTCTTTCGGAGAGGTGCAAGATTGATCTAAAAATCATCTTGATCGAATGAGCAAAACATTTATTTTGAATTTATTTTCCACACGGCCAGATTTGTAATGTAGGCTCACATGCCTAATAGATGTGTCACACACCCTCATTGATGGATATAAATTAGAGAGACTTGGAGGTCATTTTCTCATCAACTCATCACACATTCTCTCATTGTGATCTGATTGGTTCGATAGCCTTTGGAGGCTTTTTTCCCATCACATGTGTGGAGCAGAAGTTTGAAATTTGCGGATATGTTTAGGGCACATTTGCAGCGGCATTGATCGTGGTCAACCCTTAGTCGTTTGACCTCAACCCTCTACCAAAATTCTGATTTTTGGAGGTCGTACTTCTAAGCACTAAAATCGAGGAAATCGAGCTATTTGACCGAAGCCCTAATCTGCTGCGTTGATTTTCTGTTGTTGTCCTGCGCTGACTTTTCTGCGTTGACTTTGGGTTGACTAGTGTTGACTTGTGATGAGCTATCTTTGAGGGCTATGGGTGTGACACATGGAAGGTTGGCTGACCAAGAAAGACTTTGTTGGTTGAAGCATCCTGTTGATTGTCGTAACGCAACAATATCTCATATCTTTGCTGGACAAAAGAGATTGTAAATCTTATTTATATTTGGCTTGTCATCTGTTGATCTATTATTGTGTTCTATCAGCATTTTACTTTCATGTTTATGTGATTGCTAATTTGTATCGAGCCTAAGAAAGATTGAAGTAAAAGTGCATCAAGCATAGAACACCATGGTTAACTAAATTTAACAAAGTTCCATTTAAGGAGATTGTGAAACTTCCTCGGCAGCAATGGCAAGTTAAGAAATCCCTAGGTTTGAAGAGGAGGAATTACCCGTTGCATTATAAAATATCCATCTTCTCGATCTAAACCAAAGGCACGAGCCATTCCTACTCACCTTAGTTGTTAACGACCTTCTATTACATAGTTGCATGTTAGATTCAGGGGCACTAAGTAATTGAATCAATTGAATCTTAACATCACTCGAAGGTATAAAAGTGTGTGGTTTCAACTCCCAACCCATCGAAGTAGAAGTCCCCATAAAAGATCTTAAGGTTTCTTTGGCTATGACTACCGATATATCTTTACTTATGGATGTTGTGGTCATAGATATCCTTGATGTTCGGGGAATGTTGTTATCAAGGAAATAGGGAGCCACTGTTGGTGGTAAACTTCAAATGGACTTATCATATGTCACCATTCCACAATCTGATAGGACCCCTTTCATTCTTTATAGAGAACCAGCCGACCCTATTCATGTGGTCAAGTTGGGGCCAATCCCATATTATAAGACACATGAGATTGAGAAGCCTTCTCCCATTCTCCCTTCACAAGAAGTTTGTACTCTCAAGCGACCAAATCACAAAGCAAACAGGAAGTGTAAGCCTAAAAAGGAATATAAAGTTGGGGATATGGTCTTGGTAGATAAAAATCTTGTGCCTATCAAGATTCACAGAAAATTCGGGGAAGATTATTACTACATTGCCAAACTCAACGACGAACTTTGGTCGCAACTAGTCAAATTGTGTCATATCACACCTTTCCTTGACACTTACATTGTATTGTATGCATATTAGGGTAGGGTGCATTGCATGCTCATTTTCTCATTAGAACTAACATCATATGATATTTCATGATAAATTAGTTGCATTTAGATTAAATTAGCATTTATATTTCTTGTTGATTTAATGGCCTGATACCAAGCATGGGTAATCATAAGACACAACAAAAACATGTTGCCATGTGTGCTTGGTCTTTGATATGTGCAGGTAATAGGTTTGCGATACCAACAGATTGTTGGTGTTCTCATGACCTCTCATTCGAGAAGCTTTGCGTAAATTCCCGAGATCTCATGTCCCAGTTGGAGTCAAATGTTACCCACCACCTGTGGGTAGTATGCATAGGAGAAAAAATAATTCTCCTAGATGGTCCTCAGCCAACAGCTGCTTGCAGCAACCAGATAGCTCGATTTGCCATTATTTTCGCCACCTCAGCCATCCATGTGGTCCCTTGCCCATTTTATATGATTGTATGTTTGAAAGTGAGCCTCTCGACCCCGAAGGTATGGATTTTCATTGGTATGGTTGAGCAATTTTTCTTACTTTTCATGGCCACTTTTGGGCATGGATTGGTGGGGGGATTCGACGAAAAGAGTGGGCTAGGTCTTTACTCTTGTCTCCATTGCCTGATTCCGTGGTTAGCCCTGTATCCTAGTCTTGTCGGATCTCCTTCACTGACCATTAGCTTTAGGGTTAGCACTGCATGGGAAATCCTGATTTTGGTTGTGTGATCCCGCTTCCCAACACCATATACATCACTCCCTTCCACTCATTTTAGCCCCATTCATCTCTTTTCCCATTCGGGACCACATGTGTCCACTGGGTCCACGTAGGGTTAGCCTGCCCCTCCCCTTGTCCACACCTTAGGTTAGGCCTTAAACGATGCCCCGGAGGTTGATGCAGCTAAAAAGAAAAGAAAAAGCATAATTTAACCACTCTCAATAAGAAATGTACCACAAAATGAAAAAGATGTTCAGGACATACAAATTTAGCACGTGGGCAAAAACCAAACATGAGCTCTACCCCTTATCCATGGCCATCAACATGGTTCCTATGGGCCCTAGATGAGCCCCCTCTGTCATTAATGAACCCATGATTGTCCCAACCCCTAGTGGCCATTGGAATGCACCACTTCAAAAGGGGGTACCTACTGCTACATCCTACACATGATGCTCTCATCCCCTCGAGCCCCCAACAATTATGAAGAATAATCAATCAAAGGAAAAAGGCATATGAAGAAGGGTGGAAAAACAAAGGCCGAGGTAACTCGTGTACCACGATTTCCTCCCTCCTACACTCATATACCCAGGTGTGGGCTTTCCTTACTATAGATACCATGGCAAGTGGCTTAGAGCATTCCCGCAATCCCCACTCTGTTCCATCACTATATCATTTGCCTCCTACCACCTGATGGATGTACCATGGACATGTCACCCCCTTTAAAGGTTGAAACCACCTAATAGGGTCCTTGATTAACCCCCTTATTGAGCTTGGAGACACTTGTACATGCCAAAGCCCACTATGGAAGGGCATGCCACCATAGAGTGCCCCATTGATTCCATGACTTGTAAGATCTTTTACTTCATTATTCTAATGATTTGTTGTATTGGAGGGCAAGGGGACGCATTGGATCTTATGTAGGATTGTAGGTGGGTCTCCATTTGGGGCTTGGTCTCCCTATACGGGGTCCTAGCCCTCCAAAGGGCCACATTGGCACTTGTAGGGTGAGCGTTGAGAGCCATGGGCCTCCACCATAACAGAGAGTACTTCATGGATCCCCAACATCATTCATTGATTGCTCGTGTTCCACCTTTTGGATGAGGATGACGCACCTGGCTCACCATGTCCAACCGGCTCCACACTTGCACCATACACTTGGCATATGTTTTGGGGTCTAGATGAGGATGTGTCTCAATGTAGGAGACAAAGGTAGGGTTTATGTCATCATCCTAGCCCTTACAGATGGTTTACAGGGATTTCAATCCACTTGGAGACCCATGAGGATGTCCTTGTACCCCCACACCCACTTGGGAGCACCACAATGACTAACTTGGAAAACAAGGGGCCAACCCCTTGTCCATTATTTGGAGTCCATTCTCTCAACATGGCACACTTTGGACTTCATTAGGCCTTTTCAATGGCCCAATGACTCACTATGTTGATTATTTTGCCCTCTTGAGAGGCTTATTTTTATGTTATTGAGCTATCTTGGTGGGCTTGTCACCAAGGGTTAGTGTCCTCATTAGGATCATTGCATACATATCTCAAAAGAAAATTAGTCCTTTGATCATATTCCCTACCCTAACTAGGTCAAGCCCCTCATTGGATAATCAACTCCATACCCTTGACCTAGTTTTGGGTCCACTTGGCTCAGTGTGGTCCCGCAACTTTGTAACTACAATTCCACAAAGAATACACAGAAGCAGCTTATTTATAAGGATCCTTGGGTCTTGGGGGGCCCTTGTTAAGGCATATCCTCCAAACCTAGGCTCAAGAATCCTCTTAGCCCTTCCTAGAGAGCCTACCACCTTGATTTTAAAGAAAGCAACCTATCTAATTGAGCCTCTCTTGTGAATAGGCCTTGAGAATCACTCTCTATCCATTCACAGTTCCATACTTCCTAGTGGTTCCACCTATACTGGGTGTCCTCCCATCTGTGCAAGTCTGTAAAGAACAGGGAGACTTAGTTGAGGTGACAGTGGGCTATCGCTCCATTGTTGCCCCTTGACCTAGTAGTTTCTCTATATAATCCCCTCCTAGGACTCCTGCTAGTTTGAGTGGTGACAATATCAATATTGAAGTTTGGTTGAAGATGATCTAGATCCTAAAACCTATGAAGCATTGGTTGTGAGAAATATAAGAACAAAAACCCACAAGAATTGAGTTCAAGGTTTGTATATCAGTGATGATAACCCCGACAACTAATTGCAGCAACATTTACATTGAAAGACTTCACCCATTGTATGACATAAGGGGGAGTAGTTGATACTCCATTAAGATCATGGTGAGAATCATAAGCAGTGGACTGAGATGTGAAGGCTAACAGATGCATGGTGAGAACAAGTGGGAGCAAAGGAATGTGAGCACAGACTGCACTTAGAGATGAGGCCTACAGCACGAGTGCTAGAACTAAAAACATCAAGTAGTATGAGCACACAATGCACTTAGAGATGAGGCCTATAGCATGACACAAATAAACCTTGACATGGAGAATGTCGGCATTAATATTTATTTGTGTCATAGCTAGCAACTTGATATTACAAGTTCTAGCACTTTAGGGCATGTGAGTGAGTGCCACCTTAGAATGTTGAAGACACATACAAGTGCTTTATGTAATCATGAGAGAATATGTGCACCAATGTGCAAGCCTGCATAATCACAAAGGTTAGATTGTGGCAATGTAACATCAGAAGGAGAGAATAAGTTATATGCAAAAGTGTATGAAGTGTGTCATAAGAAATATGTCGTTGGCACATGGACAGGAGGTCAATAGGTGGCATTCAAATAGGGACCCTCCACTGACCATAAATATTTATGGTATAATATACGCATATAGCCCATTTATGAATTTGAGTGCAATTGTATATTGTGGATTGAGTTTCATGAGTATCATTAAGTCAATGTTATTTATTATGGTTTTGGGTGTCTAACGAACAAACAAGAAAAAGTTGCACTCAAAGGGGCAAGTGGAACCATTATAGAAAGTTAAAACCATAGTGACAAGGATGCAAATATGTGAACCTTGTATTTCGAAGGACAAACTGTGTCAAGGTCAAATATAGAGGCTATATATATTATAAAGTGACCTAACAGGTCAGAGTTCAATAAAAGTATATATTGAAAATACTTCTTGTTGAAATCCAGTCTTCTTCAAGTTCAATGAAGGACTCCTTGTTGAAATAGAGCAGCGGTCTTAAATCAAACTGCGACAACAGAAATTTAAAAACATAGTGGCACACTAAATTCAAACAGCATTTGTTTTCTTAAAGTACATTTAGAAAAAAATTCAAATGTGTCGAACTAAAGTATAAAGAGCTAACATTGTCAATATTACCTAAGAATAAGAACAATGGGCTTATAAATCCACTTACTCCAACATATGAGAAACATTTTATTGGAGCCATCCAGAGTCACTTGTCAGGTTAGTAACATCAGGGCACTGATATTGCCCCAGAAGGGTTCAAGTCTCTCCAGTGACAAGCTCATGCTGGTGGATGCACAAATACACACAACAGTGGTTGGCCAGGTGCATGTCCTGGACTCCTTTCGCTGATTAGATATCCCCACTTGCAGCCTCTTAGCTTAAGGATTCCAAATTGAATGTTATCAGTTGCACTTTCTCCAAGGTAGGGATAAGGTGCATTATCTGCTTTATGAAAAGAGGAAGCTAGTTCCAAAAAATAGTTTTACTGAAGTACAATTCATATAGGACCACTTGCAAGGCCTGGTGTCATCAATTTCAAGATAACTAAGTGCATGACATGCAAATTCGAACGTTCTTTTAAATCCAATCAATTACTTTTGAATATGGGTAATGATACTGATGATATCCACTTTTGGAAAAAATAGAAAACTCAAATAATCATAAAAATATTTTTGACATTTTACCGTGGGTCGGAGTTGTTCATTATTTCACATGTGATAGAAGGAACTACATAGATCAGTACTTTTTCAAACCATATAACCAGGTCAAATAATTATCGACCGGGATTGTAAATTTAGATATATTTATCCATCATGAGATATTTTTTGAATCACTTAAGAACAACTAATGATTGTGTTTCCTCTGTATAGAATGACCTTCCAAAGAGCTTTCGTTGATGAGACGCACAATTTCAATAGCATAATGTCCTCTTCCAATTAATTGCCCAAGGGAGGACATAGTAGCCTTTTTAACCCCATAGGCTATAGGCTTTTGTAAAGGGAGAGAACCCATTATTTGATGTTACTTGGGTAACCTTACATCATTTGGGGCAAATGGAGGGAAACTTGTTAGCCACTCAAAATTAAAGTTAGGAAGGAAAACCCCAAAGGGAATCTATAAAAAGGAGAGAAGAGATCCATTGTGATCATCAGGGATTATTGATTCTATCTGATTTTTGAGCTGAGGCTCTTAGAGGGCTTTAAGACCCCTTCTTTCTGATTGGTTTCGGTGTGAAAGATTATATCCTAGCCAATCCTTCTATCTTTATGGTTATCGGGCACTATTCTATTTGGAGGAACATCTTCCTGAGGAAAAACCAAGTTTGGAATCTCCTTTTTTGAGGTAGCGAGGGTTGAGTGCATTACTCTATGGCAGTGGATCAATTCTAAGGCCTTGTCTGTGGCAGAGGATCAATTTCGAGGGCTTGTCTGTGGCAGTGGATCATTTCTGAGGCCTTAACTGTGGCAGTGCATCATCACGTACTGTTTGTGGCACTGAATCATCTCTAAGGCCTTGAGTATGGCAGCGAATAGTATCTAGGGCATCTCTGAGGCCTTGACTTTGGCAAAAAATAATATCTAGGGCATCTTTGAGGCATGGTTGTGGCAGCGAACTGTTTCTACCGAGGCTAGTGTTGAATTAATTGTGGCAACATGGCTGAATTCCCCCTATTAGGCAGCGAAATAGTGCATCTGAGGCAGTGAGGAAGTTAGAGATCCCCTCTCTGTAGCAGCGACATTGGGAACCCTTGTTCAGGGACAACAGAGGGTGCATCTAGGGTTGCGGAGAACCTGACAATCCTGTCTCAGGTAGAGTCAAGTCCCTGTGACAGTGGGAAACTAATTCATGGGCCACAGATAGCAGAAAAGGGAATGAACACAAGGCTGCAAGAGTTTAAGGGATACCAGCTGATTCGAGTCTAGGGCAGCCAGTGTTATCAACAGTGTGGAGCAACCAACTAGATCAGTTAGTGAGGCTAAGATAGGTATCTGATTGGTGATGGTTAGCTATAGTATGTGTAAACTATGTTATAAGGTTGTAAGTTTGTAATCATTTGTTGAATCAATGTTAGATTATAAACAATTTTTTGTGGAATCGTCTAGTTGCTAAACTTTTTATTGTGTTGTATATCCCATTAAAGAGCATCGCTATTTCCTGGACTAATGTGTGTTGTAATGTTGTGATGAGATACTGTTATTTCTTATATTCATTGAAAACCCTAGATCAGAATTGTGCCTTAAGGGTAATTTTCCCAAAGGGGATATTACAGTGGTATCAAAGTTGGCTCTCGCGCCAACCTGGAGGGTTTATTTGAGATATGTCGTAGCAAGAATTACTATTGTCAACAGAATATAGTGTCCCTAGCGAATTTTTGCTCTTAGGTTATAAAGTCACAAGATAAATTATACGTGTTACCACAATATCCCTTTCAATCCCAGATAGATATGGACTACGCAGTAATATAGTCAAGCAATAGCTTACTCAATTCATCAATATCTCATATCAGTTTTAGCTTAACAACTGCTTCCTAGGTTTATCACACCAGAAGACCATATCGTGTATCATTCACAACAATGACAATATACCTCCAAACCTATAATTTAGAGATAATTAATGAATGTGAAAACAGTTGATTTCATCATTAATACTATAGACAAGACCAGTTCAACAATGACTGTCAAATTCATGGTTCAACATTACATAAACATCTTTTTGACTTACAAACTGTAGCAGACCTTGCCGCCAGTCTCTACAGTTAATCAACCCTCGTTATTTCCTTAACTCTATACTGTCAGCTAATTTCCAACCTTGTTTCCTGTGTGGGCTTCCCTGGCCTGCTTGATGCCTTGACTCACCTTGTCGTAACTTCACATCCAGCTACAAGTTGCGTGCTAATTTCATGCCACAGATTTTTTGCCCTTCGTCCAACTCTTGCAATCTGCGCTCAACCCTCGTTGTTTGCTAACACTGACTTGACCTGTAGACCAGCCTTTAATCTCAGCCTTTCGGCCCCTGCAACAAGGCATTAACAGGTCTAGTTTTCGGCCAAACTTTGGCCCTGCAGCTTGTGACCCTGCCTGCGGTCCAACATAGAATTATCTCACCGTTCCTTGAAAGCTTTGCTATCCTATACCAGAGAACCACAATGTATTTTCTAAGCTTATAGCCCTTGAATCTTTCTCCTTGATGACCTTCGTTGCTCCTAAACAGGGCTTGTTGACCAATCAGATAACCATAGAGAAGGACACTTCCTTACGTACCAAACCAGAACAGAACCAAGTTCTCCAAAAGAATATATTGTAATTTATAGTGGCAGCCAGTTGGATTTGAACCCGGGCCTTGCTCAGGCAATTCTCACCAGTTACCGATTACCCTAGATCTAAAAAAAAACAGGACCAAGAAAAGATGGTGACTAGCTAGAGTGGAATCTCTCACCACTGAAACTAATCAAAGAGAAAGAGAATTAGCTAGGGTGGGATCACCTCCACCAAACTAATCAAGAGAAAAGGGGTCTCAAAACCCTCAAAGTTGAAGCTCAAAAGAAATTGAAATACTTCACTCCAAATCAATGATGATAAAATGATTCTAACTCTCTCTTATTTATAGATTTCCTTATGGGGGTTCTTATCCTTAAATTAATGTGAGAGGATACAGGTGTAGCCCCCAATTTGGGCTTTCTGCCCCAGCTACTTTGTCCTCCCTTGGGCAATTAATACACAAAGAACATTACAATCACCCCTTCTCGACATTGCTTGTTGTCATGCAATTTCATGTTCGGGTGCTTCATAATTTTTCCTTCCATCAAACTAAACACTGGGCAACTCCAACATGGCTTTCATCAATTTCAGATCCACCAGCGCAATGTCAGTCAGCTTCATTGCCCTCATTTCCCAGACCTACTTCATTTGCTTCATGTTGACTTCCATGCTCCCTTACTGACAGCAATACTTGAGGTGTACCTGTGTGGATGCTTTCTCTCCCAGTTTCCGGTGTCAGTGCTATAAATTGTGCTTCATAAGCTGATTCTGCACTTCCACCAGTATCCAATTTTACAGATTCACTCTTCTCAGTGTCACTTTCCATATCTCTTGAAGTTTTTAATGAGTCCCCTTCTCTTGAATGAACGAAATTTGCTTTAGAACAAAACACTGAAGATGAAATCCCCTCAAATAGAATGACGTTATTTAAAAGACTTTATTACATTAATGCTTCTAGTGCATTTCTTGATGGGAGATCATTCAAATCATAATTCTGAACGTGTTTTGCTATCTCAGAAATTTTCAAACCATTAGTTCCTTCCAGCAGCTGCTTACCAACAGACATGTGACAAAGGCCCCTTTTTTATTGCCACACCCACAGACGGGCATTAATGAATGGACTTAGTATTTCCAACAACACCTCGTTTATGCAGCAGAAAAGGAGTCATTTTTCTCATCTTCTCCCATAACCTTCACTTATATAGACGGAACCTAAGTGGCTTAGATTATCAAGTTCCTTTGTTTGAAATTGCATGTCATCCTTGTAACTCTTTATTTTCTCATATAGAGAGGGATTCAATGGATGACTTGACGAGTACCATTGTGCAAAAATCATGTCAGCATTCCCAATGAAATCACTAGCCACGAGTACCTTCTTGTGATACAACAGATCAGCATGTCTCTCTTTCGGACATGAAACATCATTTAATAGCATAGAACCTATATCCACATTCTTATTTACAGAACTGGAAATCTTAACAAAGGAGATCCTTTAGTCCCAGATTGTAAATCGCATTGCCTTTCATCATCAATGTTAGTCTTTTTGGTATCCAGGTCCTCCAACTCTAATCTCTCTCACAATAAAACATCTTTAGATGCATGACTTGGTTTTCGAGAACCATAAAACTTGAGAAGGTCAAGGCACAAACACAATTCTTGCAGATTCGAACATATTTCTTGGAAACCCTTGTGGCTAGGTGTTTCTTTTTTGACAGGCAAGTCTAGATCTCATACTGGACTTGAACGTCCACCTTTTCCTTTGGTTTTTTCTGAGTCATAGGATTCATTTAATTCGTTTACAGCCAATTCATCTGTTGCACAACAAGATGGAACACCCAGCAGCTTTCCAGGTAAAATTTCATATGTCATGCAGTCAGCATCAATACCAGACAATGTTTCATTCTCTACTGTTGCAGGGACCAAAATTGGCGCTTCAAGAATACATTCTTCGGATCTTTTCTCCTCTACAGGTGAGACTCTATGTATGTTGCATGTGCTCTGCAATAGTTCTGTTGCCTTGTCTGCAACATCTCCTGATTGTGGACAAGTTTTCTGCAGCAATACAACCAGGAGATTATTTAATCTGTCGCTGAGCATTCCTGATTCAAAAGGAACTTTGGGTAGTAAATCGCATCCCTTATCCAAGTGAATTTCAAGATAATCGTTTGACTGCTAGGTACACAGAGAATCCATTTTCTTGCTGCTTGACCTCCATTTTCTCAGCATAAATATACCTTCCAAATTTGATACTTTAGCTCTAAATCTAGATCTTTTGCTCCTATATTTGGTTGATTCCACATGTAGGATGCCACCTCGGCTATCACGATCTGTTTCATTTTCAGTGGCCCTGTTCAGTGTTAACACAAGAAGCATTGCCATTCTTTCCAACGTTAGCGCATGGGACGATAGCTGCAATAGCATCCAGCTTGCAGATAGTCTGATCAACAGCCATATGGCAATCAACCATACTCTGACTAATTGCTACAGTGTTTTTCACATTGCAAGTGCTCTCATCAACTGCCATTGGAAACACAATATTGGCATCCCTGACTTCAACGACCTCATAAGACAACGTTGCAGGCACTTTCATAACCTATTAAAGTGTCCTTAACAAGGCAGACACTTTCATTAACAGTTACAGTGGCAACACCCTTAGAGACACTCTCACAAACTGCTTCAGTATCATGAAACTTATCATCAATTTGAATATTTAAAACAGAGACACCACCCTTGCAAACATTCAAATCAAATCTCACAGGAGTGTCAACTGTAGAAACACTCTCATCAATTGCCATGGGTTCTTCAACCATGCCCACACTTTCGTCTTTTGATCCAGGTTCATTATCATTGCAGAAATTATCAACATTGTGAAATCCTTCATCAGCTGCCGGAATACTTGCATACACTCTTATCAATCGCAATGGTAGTAGCGACAACCTTACAGAAATTTTCATCAACTACTAAAATAGTATGAATAGTCATTTCAAAAGAAGGGGAAGATGCATCATTTGGTCCATTGCCAGTAGTGTTACCAGCTGGATCAGAACCAGCGCCACCTTTTTGAACATCAGTGCCATTGTAAACTCCGATCTCATGTTTGACATGCCCCTAAACATGCTCGGAAGAAGAAAACTCTTCATTATATTCACAGTGATTTTCTTTAGAAGTTTCATTTGATACTTCTATAGAATCCATTACAGGAGCTATCCCTTGCTCTACCTTACAGGATGCCCCAACTTCTGGAATTAAGGTATGGTGTCTCTAAACTGGTGCTTGAAGATGCATCTCTGAAACTTGACTCCTGTTGCTAGTTTCTTTCCTACCAATTTCACATAGAGTATACATGTCTTTAGTAGAGTCATAAATTCCTTGTGATAAAGCAATGGCTAGATTCAAACTAATCTCACTGCCACAGCCACCTGATGTAACAACACTAATTGCCAATGAATCATGGTTAGCCAACACTTCACGATCCATATCCTTTTCACCAAGAGAGACTTATTTTTCAACCTCATCACCTGTGTGCCTCTTATCCTCTAATTCAGGGGTTGAAAAGTGTAATGAAAGAAGGTCTTCTCTGGTGCATACCTTGGCCAAAAAGACCTCGAGTTGTGCTCAGGAGATAGACTTCAGTTGTGGTGAGTTAATTTCCAGTTTACAAGAATATCTTACAAGTTCATGTCTAGTGCTAACTACATGGTCGAGTGGCAGTTAGAGTTCATATAGGACGAGTGGAGCTTCAGTCCCTGATTGAAGGAAACACAAGTTGTAACTCCAAGTATGATTGGAGGGAGAAGAACCAGTTCAACTCAGCTAACTTGTTAACCAAGAGTTCTAAATATGTAACTTGCCAATTTTAGCATGGACAGAATCTATAAAGGAAGGACAAAAGGCACAAGTTTGTATCAGTATTGTCTTGCACAAATTTGTGTGTGAGAAGAGTTATTTCTTGTGAGTGTGCATTAGAGGACCTGGTGCGCTGTATTGTAGAGAGCTTCCTTGTTCCAAATTTGTGCTAGGAAAGAGGGTTCGAGCCCTTAGTAATAGGGAGCCCTCTACGCTAGGAAATAGGCAGCCTGTGCACAAGGAAATCAGGCCTATCGCAGCGCAAGGAAGCATGTGAGCAAAGGTTGAGGTTGCAAGGTGTGTCCAGCTAGCACAGGGTGTGGATCAGATTATTTATCAGTGAGATAAATTGTATTGTAAGGAATCAGATTCCTCAGTCCCTATCAATAAGGAATACGACAGCAAAGAAGGGGTTTTCCCGGTTGGGTTTCCCAAAAAAAATTACTATCTATGTGTGACTGTGTTTTTATTCCGCTGCATATGAATTGTTAACAAACTCTGTATCTTGGTGAAAGTAAACTAGTTACAGTTTTCAGTTATTCGTCTAAGTATTTGTATAATTTCATGTATATTTCACATGGTATTAGAGCAGAGATCAGTATAAAGACCAGCACCAAGTATTTCATCACATGGAGATACATCCGAGGTAGCTGAGGTAGTCACAGGCCTTAAGGAGCCTGTTGATTTTTGGTAGCATCGGAAGTGTTCTAAGTCTCCAAATTTTGTGGAGAAGCTTAGGCACACATATTCCAAAGAAACCAGAAACCGTTTGTGAAAATTCCACTCGGAATATATTTTATTGTAAAAATTAATTATTTTAATGGGGACTCTAAGTCGAAACTTAGGGAAATTAAATAATTAAAGGGTATTAATAAAACAAAGTGTGAATGATCTAGAAAAAGCGAAGATCAAGTCAAGTTATAAACTTAACCGTTGATTAGAGATCTAATCTCGATCGTTGATATCTCCACGAGAAGACTATAAAAGAAGGCTTGAGGGCCATTTGCAAAGACACGCCGAGTGAATCTAGAGATCGAAATTTCTAAAGTGAGCAGTGCTCAAGACGAGAAATTGATCTAAGTGATTCCAGCGCGGAGAGGGGCAGATATGCCAGAGAATCATCAGCAAAGAGAGGCAGAGAGTGATCCAGCAGCTCTCACGCAGAGGTTGACGCAAAGCCGGCATAGAGGGTCAGAGAGAATCCGAGATTTTGCAGAAGAATCAGTTTCAGAAGTCGGGAGCTGGTGTGTGAGACCGGAAGCAATGGGAGCGAATGGAAGAATCTGGAGGAGGAGGAGAATGTGACCCTCACATCGAAAGGGAAGCAAGGGCAACAGAAACAAAAGAGAGATGTTTCGAAGGTGAAGTGCTCCAGATGTGGCGAGATGGGCCACTTTGCATCATAGTGTCCTTTGAAGAAAAATGACAAGGATGAGAAGCACAATCCAAAGGTTGCAGCCACGAAAATTGAGGATGATGAGTATGCCATGAGTGCCCATGCATCTCTAGGAGGAAGATGCAGTGACATAGAACTGTAGTTCACCTTGAACTCTAGTTGGGCAGGAACCTTGATGAGCCCACCTCATGGATCATCACCTTGCTACGAGAGCCCATGATCAGTAGTAGCGGGATGGAGGAGTTTTCAGTCGGTGCAAAGGAGTGCAGAGACGACAGTTGCAGTGGGTAGCAGCGCCAACTTCTGAACAGCACAAAGCAGAGCAGCAGCAGTGTAGTGCATCGGAGGGACAACGCAGTAGCTATCAGCAATCAGTGTCTTTAGCACCGAGATGCATCACTGAACACTTGTTCAAATTTTTGGGTGGTTTCAGTTGCTTCTCTCAGCAGCTGAGTTGCAGTGCAGATGCAGTTTTAGCAGCATAGCAGATGCAGAATCTGAGAGGGAGTTGTAGTACGTATGCAGCAATGGCAGTGGCAGTGTCATGGGCAGCAGTACAGTTGCAGCAACAACGCAGTGGTTGGTGGACAGCTTATCAGACATCAGCAGCTCAGAGAATGCTTCAGGGTCAAAGCAATATGCAGCAGGCATATTGTTAGAGCACTTTCCTCGCTAAGAGGGAGTGTTGATTTTTGGTAGCATCGGAAGTGCTCTAAGTCTCCAAATTTGTGGAGAGGCTTAGACACATGTATTCCAAAGAACTCAGAAACCGTTTGTGAAAATTCCACTCGGAATATGTTTTATTGTAAAAATTAATTATTTTAATGGGGACCCTAAATCTAAACTTAGGTATAATTAAATAATTAAAGGGTATTAATAAAACAGAGTGTGAATGATCTAGAAAAAGTGAAGATCAAGTCAAGTTATAATATTAGGAATTTTGCTTCTGTGATCCATAAAATGTGATAAAAATATTTCTTTGTTAATAAATAGACTATTATATATTTTTTGATTTGAATCAAACTAGCCGTTATTTTACAAACGGCTAGTTGGAGCTTTATGATCTATTTAAAGGGGTTTATTGATCAGATTTTCCATCTTGTCCTGATGATGAACCACACTGGCTGGTTCGAAACGCGTCGACCAAATCTATTCTGATGTGATTTTCACCGAAAGATTTTTATCAAGTTATAATCTTAGCCATTGATTAGAGATCTAATCTCGATCGCTGTTGTCTCAACGAGAAGAATATAAAGGAAGGCTTGAGGGCCATTTGGAAAGACACACCGAGTGAATCTAGAGATCGAGAAATAGATCTAAGTGATTCTAGTGCAGGGAGGGGCAAAGATAGCTTCCGGAGAGAGAGTGATTTTCTCAGCCGGAGAACCATCAGCAAAGAGAGGCAGAGAGTGATCCAGCAGCTCTCACGCAGAGGCTGACGTAGAGCCAGTGCAGAGGGTCAGAGAGAATCCGAGATTTTGCAAAAGAATTCGTTTCAGAAATTGGGCGCTGGGGTGTGAGGCCGGGAGGCTGAGAATAGTGATTCTTGGCTGCAGATCGATCTTCTAGCTGGGTGACGAGGTGCCTAGAGAGGGTGACGCAGGGACTGCACAGTGGCAACACAAAGCCTGCCAGGGGCACCTCATCCAGTGATCGGATCATCCGAGATTTTTCAGTGATTGTGTGAGGTAATCTCACAAATCTTTCTTCCAGCATTTCTCTCTCTGTAACTGAATAACCCTTGTGGTATTCAGAGATGTATTCAGAAATTGCTACTGCTTAATAATAAAACCCTCAAATCTATTGCATCGGTTTTCTCGCATTGGGTTTTTCCGGAGACTTTCGTCCAAAATAAAGGTGTCCTATGTGATTGTTTTTCTTTGTTCAGTTTCCTTGTTTCATAATCATATTTAATTAAGTGTAGGTTGCTTCCGTAATTTACTTCAATGTTTCAAGAAGTAATCTAAAATCATTTTGTAATGTAATTTAAAAAGTAGGTGAAGAAGATTCAGCTGGTTACAGTAGGATTCCTGAGATTGTTAGATCTAGGAAATTTCACAAAGCCTTTCCAAGTGAGAAGTAGAGAAAAGGATTGTCTCTCTGGTGTTTTGGACAGTGCCGAGATAAGGCATACTGCTGGCAGAGTTTGTATGATGGTCTGGGCATGAGTTGGAGCCTAAGTCACCTGATACGGGGATACCGGGATACCGGGATTCGAGGAATTGGATTCGGGTATGGTGACCCCTGGAACAGGATACTTCTAGGATACGATACATTATATATTATTTTATTAAAAAAAAAATATATATATATATATATATATATATATTAATATATTAAAAATTAGATATTTTTTACACAAATTCATACAAAATTCATTGATTCAAACATAGATTTAAGATCTATCATCTTAGATACTCATACATGATCATTGATACATTGATACATCATACATTTGTCAAATTTACTCAGAAATACAAGATTGAAGATAGTAAGATACTGTAGTTTTCTCATTAAGTCATCAGAATCAAAATGTGTTACATAAGTACACTGCCAATGGCAAATAGAAATAGAAAACAAAATACGAAAAAACTACAGTCTACAAGACTACAAGCCTGAAGCCTCAATGAGTCAGAGACTCAAAGTCAATGAGTCATCAATCCTCATCATCATAATCAGCATCACTGTCCTCATCCCGATCATCATGCTCACCACTGCTCTCCTCTGGCTCTGATGCATCCTCCTCCTCTGCCATCTCTGCATCTGCTGGTGTGGAGGATGACGCCTCTACTCCATCATCAAATGTGACAGGCTCTAGCACTGGCGCATTGAGATCCAAGTTGGCCAATGCCAACTCAACACTATTTCCCAGACCCATATCAGCAGGAAAGACATCCCACATCTTTGTCTTTCCCTTCAACCAATCCTCCCTCTGCCTGTAGATGAGACGAAGGTTGGTGTGCACATACACCATTGTCTTTGCCCTAGACTGCTCAAGCTTGCTCTTCTTCACACTACAAATTCCCATATGTGCTCCAATTCCTCTCGCAACAAGAGGATGAAGTCACCTGAGAGAGGAGCCTCATGGCTAACTGCTGTAGAGGAGGGCTTGTTGCCCCATGAGTTGCCCACCAAGAATAGGGCTTCTTAGCCCCCTTGTCTCGAATCACATCATAGCCTGCAAATCACCTACTGCCAATGGAAAACTCTGCAAAGGCATCCTCCACCTCATCAAGGGATGCCCTCTCCTGAAAGATCCTCCTCAATGCATCTTTCCTCCCCTGTGAGATTTCACCATCCATGTGAGGAGGGAATCTGCGGGAAGGTCCACCATTTAGCCACTCATGGCTGTAGTATTTTGGGTTCAAGGAGTGAGCCAAACAATGTAATGGTGTGCAATTCTTGTCCCATCTGCTGACAAGAATATCTTGTATGCCGGTGAAGAAGGCCTCAGGTGATGTCTCATACTCTGAGCGCTGACTTTGTAAAACAATGGTCCTCATAGACTCAATCATCGAATCTCATCCCTTATAAACCTCTCCTAGGATGGGTTGGTCTGTATTTGCAAATCAGAGCAAGGAAATGATAGGCTCCATGATCTAAATAACTAGATCTACCTTCTCCCACCATAGATCATCCAACACTGTGTCCTTCACTTTCTTTGAGGCTGTTTGATCCGTCTTTCTCCAAAAAGACCAAAACTCTGAAATAACCATGGACCCAAGAGCGGTCTTGACCTCCCTCAACCTCTTCAACATGATGAATGAAGAGGCAAACCGTGTATCTGCAATCTTCAACAATGATAGATTGTTGTACTCCTTGTAGATAGTGAGGGAATTTGTATGGTTTTGTACAAAGTTGCGGATATGTCGTGCATCCTCAATAACGGCTCCAATCCAAACCACATCAGAAGCAATAGATTTTAGTGCCAAGTTCAATGAATGGACAATGCAAGGTGTCCAAAATATTTGTGGATATTTTGCTTCCACAATCATGCCAGCAGCCATGCAAACAGGTGCATTATCTGTAATGATTTGCACACAAGAATCGACAACTACATCTTCAATAACTTTAATAAATAACTCACCCATATATTGTGCATCCTTGTACTGTCCAAGTGCATTCACTGCTTTCAAGAAAACTGGACCATTCAAGGATGACACCATGAAGTTGATGAGTGGGTGGCGTGCTGGATCTGTCCATCCATCAGAAACAATGCTAACCCTAGATGTTGGCGATGCTGATTTAATAGGCTCAAGCATTTTGTCCACCTTTTTCTTTTCCTTTGTCAACAATGTGGTTCTGAGCTTCTCTGACCCAGGAGGCACATACCTTGATGGAGCCCCGTGACTAAGAGCTCGACACATCTCAATAAATAGAGGTGACCATGCAACACTAAAGGATATGAAGTTCTGATAGAAAAAAAAATGCAATGGTGAGATCAAGCTCTTCCCTCTTCTCTTTTTGAAAAATCTTGTCCATTGGACCAACTGCAGTTGCCTTTCTCTTTGCTGATTCTCCCCTACTAAAAGTCTCAAAAGGGAACTTGTTGCTGCTTTTCCTTAAGAATGGAAGGGGGTCATCATTCTTGTTTATTTTTTTTGATGCCACATTTGCCTCACCAATATATTGCTCTTTCTCCAATTCCTTCCTCTGTGCCGATTCAATTGTTGTACAACATTTAATGCCACAACTTGGAATACCCAACAAATGAGCTTTCACACGGAAATATGTGCAAATGAAATGGCCGTTGCAAAAATTGCATTTCCACGAACAATTTCCTCCTCCCTTTTTCCTGCCCCTCCCTCTCTTGTCACATATTTCCACAATGGGTATTTGCGATCAACAGTTTGTTTTCCCTGCACATTTGAAGCTGATGTTGTAGCCCCACTTCCAATAGATGGAATACTTGCAGACCCTGATGAAACATGGACAGGAGGGGCATCTCCAATGGGGACATTCTTCTCCTTTCTTTGCCCCTGTCTTGCTGCCTTTGATTGAGCCATGAATACTATAAAAAATAAACAAAAATAACCAAATATATAAAACATATGCACATGCAAACACTAAAAGCAAACTAAATGCAAAATATAGAGGGACAGTGCACTTACCGGATGCTAGAATCTCTTCGAAAGAACTCCCTTTCTCCTTGCTCACACTTGCTCCTTACTCACCCTAGCTCCTTGCTCACTTGAGAAAATGAAATCGGTGAGAAAAAAGAACAAGAATCGCATTTAACCAAACAAATAGAAAAAAATAAATAAATAAAATAAAAAAATCAGACTTTTTTGGACGAACGTGTATGGCCGTATCCGTACAGGGTACGGTCGGGATACATCGTACCCTGTACAGATACGGACGTACCCGGTGAATCGGGTACGAATCCGGCCGAATCGTATCCGATTCGCCGGATTCGAGATTTGGTCAACCTGGGAGACGAATCCGGTTTCAGAGGTTGGAGCTAAATTCCTGTGTATAGGCCGCAGCAAGACATCTCTGTGTCATCAAGAAGGGCCAAGCCCTATTCAAGAGTTTCATGACCTATGGCAGACGTTAATTTGAAGGCCGAGTCTCTTGAAGTATTGCGCAGAAGATAGGAGGCCAAACATAGAGGACAGCGCAGATTTTGAAGTGGTTTGGAGGTCAAGTTAGGGTTGTCCTGTGGCTGTTCCAGGAAGCCCTAAACAGGGATGAAAACACTCAGTGACTTGTGCTCAGAGCGAGGGTATCAATTATGCTAGATCACATCTTGATCAGGTATGTGTTTGTCTTTCAAGGTTGATGAGTGCTTGGGATGGAGGGTTGTTCAAGGTTCGAACAGCATTGGTTTGTTATGCCCTAGTTTTGGCTATTCCAGTGATGCCACAGCCCAAGTATCTCTGTTCAGGAAGTCTGAGTTTGTGGAGCTTTAGATCTGATCTGAAGGAAAGGGCTGGGACCCTAAAGGAGAGTCTAGTTTTTTGGTGTATCCCTAAGATTAGGGCTGCTGGTGTGTACACAGGTCTTGTGTATGTGTTGATCCTTAGTGACGCCAAAATATATTCAACGGTGAATTAAAGCAGAGGTGATTGAAAAGTGAAGAGGGATGATGGACTGTGTGGAAAGAAGGATTTTGGAGGTTTGTTCATAGGTCATGAGCAGCAATGTTTTAAAGCAAAGGTGACTAAACAGAGAAGAGGGTTGATAAACTGTGTGGAAAGAAGGATTTTGTAGGTCTGTTCATAGGTCATGAGCAGCAGTGTTTTGGAAGCCCTATATCTGTGTAATTTGAGGAGCAAATTGTTGAACCCTTAGTTAAACTGAGGAGGGGGGGGCGGGGGGGGGAATCACTTAATATCATGGACTTTTAAAACTTTTTCATTAAAACTTATTTACACCTTCATTTCATATTCAACTTAATATGTGAGTAGTCTTAGAGTGTGAGAAGTAAGTATTACTATAATGTAACAGTAGATTTAATATGAGAGCAGCAAGTATTGAGCAGATGAGATAAACCACATCAACACATAAACATCATGCACAAAGACACCAGATATAAGTGGAAACCCATAAAGGGAGAAAACCACATCTTATTATTGTTGTGATGCAAAGGCAAGCTCCAACTCCCTCTCACCACTGATATTCTATAGGCACCAACCTACAGGAGGCTCCAACCTCAATTCTGCAAGCTACAACTTGCAAGGAAGCTCCAACTCCCATAAATTTTCTGCAGGCACCAACCTACAGGAGGCTCCAACCTCAGTCAGCTACAACTGACATTTTATCAAGCTACAAATTGATGTGGAAGCACCAACTCCCATCTATTTTCTGCAAGCACCAACCTATAGGAGGCTCCAACCTCAGTCAGCTACAACTGACATCTATCAAGCTACAACTTGATAGGGAAGCTCCAACTTCCTTACTCTTTCAAAAGGAAAACACTTGCTGATTTACCTTGGATATCAGCTCTGTTCTGTATCATCTTCACTGTTGTGCATCAGTCTTCATATCTGCCTTATATCATTTCTGCATCTTCTCAGATTCACTATCAGCTCCTCCTTCTTCTCTTCTCAGCTCCTCCTTCTTCTCTTCCTCACTGCTTCATTTCTGCATTCTCTAACTTTTCACAACATCTTGTTATGCTCCTCCTTCTTCTCTTCTCTGCCTCAATTCCATACTCAGCATTCTCTATGCTCACTCTCTCTCACCTCTTGCAGCTTTCTTATTTTCTTCAACTCTCTTCAATTCTGCTGCACACTCTCTTCTTCTCTCACTCTGTTTTCGTAACCTTCTCCCCTTGGATATTACCCTGTTTTATACAAAATAGCTTCATGGTTGTTTGTATTCTATTGGGAATTCGAAATGGACAGCCATGTCTCTTTGCCTTATGCCTTCTCATCTCTTTTATCCGCTCATTCAGAAAATATAACTGTAGGTACCAATTTAACATTACAGTGGGATATTTGTTCTCTTCCGGAGACTTGCCAATGCATCACAACAATATAAATCAATTAAAACATTTACATTTCACCTTTTCGGTTACATAAAATTAATCTCACTCAGCCCATTTTCTGGCCTTTGGCTTTGCTGGTTTTGTCTTTTTTTGCTGCTGTTAGGAGACTGTTCTGCATACTCTATTTACTGATACTCTGTGCACCTGCGCATGTACACCTGTCAAGTTCATTCCTGTGCAAATTCCTGTTCACCATGATTGTGTGTCTGCTGTATACATATAGCTGCGTTACAATATATATGACTGCTGGCAGTTTAAATCACTGAATGAGGAGGCTTTAATATTGCCATGGTTATAAACCCAATATATGCCCTCTATGCAAGGTTCTCTCCTTCTATTATTTCAAGCAATTAATGTTCATTCTCGGCATTATTATTTTGATATTCGAACCTTAGAAACCATAACCCAATGGTTAATCGATCATTGAATCGTTCAATATGTGTTCATGGCTTTCACACATCGGGCCTGAGGCTTTAACACCTATTGTGTCCTCAACTCTCTTGCTATGATACACTACAACAAATCTTCGACTTTAGAATTATATCCCAAGCGCTTTTTATATATAACGCAAGTTTAACTCTCGACATGATAAGAATAGTTTTTAACATATAAACTACCGCATTCAATATAACAATAAAGAATCATTTTAATACATTAAAAATGCCATTTCGGGCCCACTTGTCGAGCTTGCATTATCCTCCGATGCCATGCGATCACTCCGATTCGATGCGATGCGATCACTATTTCCGATTGCGATCAGTCACTGTTCACTTTGATATGCCGATGCGATGAATCGCAATTGAATTCTTCCGATTGCGATTGGATCCTTTGCGATGGTTGCGGTGCGATTAATCACAATCGCAGCTTTCAATATTATGCTCCGATGTTCTTCCCTTACTCCGATGCGATTGATACCTTTGCAATCGATCCGATGCGATTAATCGCAATCGCATCCTTCAGCAGTGCGGTGCGATGAACAAAGGGTCACACTCAAATCAAATCTCTGGAACTCAAACATATATGAATCGTAGTTTATAAGCCCATCAGGTCCGGTTCTTCATCGCAATCGCAATCTTTTAATATATTGCTCCGATGTTCTGCTTCTTTTTTCCGATGCGATGGCATATCTTTAAGCCGGACTTCAAATACACATGAGTCACCGTGTATAATGAATCGGGTCCGGAGCTCAATCGCAATCGCAATCTTTTGATAACAAGTTCTGCTGCCAACTTTTCTCCGATGCGATTGGGTGAGGGTCCCACCTTATGGTACTTTGGTTCTTTGTTTAAAAGGCGCTACACTTATATAAAGCGTAGCATATATATATGTGTGTACTTTGCCGCTTCAGTCTTTAGAGTATCCTCCAGCTGGGGTAATGATTCTCGGAATTTATGTTTATGTATCCTCCAGCTTGGGTAACGATTCTCAGAATTTTATGTAGGGGTCCCACACTACATATGATGTTCTCCGTCAATATTATATTGAGTCTTTGGCTCAGACTTAAGCCCAGCACTAATATATGTAGTAATATAACCTTCCGGGCTCCAGAGTTATTTTAACTCGCCTTGCTTATAATGAAATAATGCTTTGTTTAAAGTTTATCATTAACTGTTAACGCAACAGTTCAACCGGGCGCACCTCAACTTATATTCTTATATCCAAACTTTAACTAAAAAGGCTAGCCATCAACATTTAAAACAACATTGGACCCATGGCATACATACCATTTCATTATATAGGGTTCGGCTTTATATATATATATATATATATATATATATATATATATATAGCCAATTTCAACAAACGTTAAGAATCATTATAACGGAGTCTTTGGGCCCACCTTCGTCCATGTTGTATTAATGTATACTATGTCTTGAGTGTATCATTATAACTGTATTTCACCATCGTATTCAATCATCTTTGAAATGAAATTTCACGGCCCACAATATTCAAGCATTCCACAATTACAAATGCCCATATAGGTTAAAAGAAATGTCCCGGGCCCACGGCAATTGTTTCATCTGCTGCCTAGGCTACCTCCTTTCCTTGTCTGATGTTGTTCCTTTGCTTCCTTTGTTCGCTTCTTTGCTGCCTCTGCTACTTCTTTGTCTCTTCCTTTCTGCTATATCTGCTGCCTTAGTTTCTTTGTGCTCCTCTCTCTGTCTCTGTCGTTGCTTCCGCTCTGCTGCAACCCTGATGTTTGACTGTTACATTTCAACAGTCTTCTTCCGCCTGTCTCCTTTGCGCTTCTTGATTCTCTCTGCTTCTTTGCTATCTCTGCTACTCTCTTTGCTGCCTCTGCTTCTTGTCTGTTTCTTTGCTACCTCTGCTACTTCTTTGCTTTGTTGTTGTTTCAGGTGTTCCTCCTTTGCCATCTCCTTTGCCATCAATGACAGCATTTCCAACAGTCTCCCCCTTTGGCATTGATGGCAACTCATCCACCAATAATCCAATGCTTTTTCCAAGTTTTCCTCTGCCTAGCTTCTTTTAGAAGACCCTTTCTACTATTTCCTGCTTTTCCTCCCCCTTTGACATCAATGGCAAAGGGTTGCACATTGCTCAGTGTAGATTCTGTCTTTGCATTTCCTCTCTCTGATTTGTCTTTAGACCACCTTCTTCTGACTTTGTACCCTGCTACTCCAGACTGGTGTACAAAACTTGTTGAGAGAACACTTTGAGGATTATTGATCTTGAATGTACACTGCAAGTTGATACAATCCCAAAGCACTGAATCCTTTCACTTGTATAAAGCAGAAAATGAAGATAATGACACTTTATAGAACACATTGTACCAGCTTTATCTAATCAGAGATGAATGATTGGATCAAAAACTAAAATGTTGAGAAGGCTTCAAATATACTTCAGTCTCTAGTATGATCTTCATCAGAAATACATATCTGTTGAGGAAGATTGTAGATGGAATATGTCTTCTCCTGCAATGCTCATCTTCAGTACCAAACCTGTTCAATTATGATAATGATGCCAATATATCTTTTATTGCTGTGGTACACCTTTCCTGCCTGTTGGTGACGATATGAACTAGGATGCTGACAAGGATATTACTTTTAAAGATTGAGAGGTTCTTGTTGTTGATATGAACAAATAAATCACACCAGAGCTTACAGCGTATTGTGAGAATAGGCAATATCTTTCAATATAAGAGACCAAATGACTTTCACTGCTTGCACACTGTACTTTCAAAACAAATCCTTCAATGTATTGATCAGTCTCATTTAACAATCATGCAGTTTTCTTTATGACATGAGGAGGTATGTATGTCAATGATCGATCTCTCTTTAAAGGTGAATTACCAGCCAATCCCTTGTGCTGATCTTAAGAAAGAGGCCTTGAAGATATACATGTACCAACTTCAGGAAGGCATGAAATTATATATAGAAAAAGATATTGCTTCAGTGCTCAATATAGTACTTCAAGTGTAAGCAAGATAATGTTATTTTTTTCTCTGCTACTGACCTTTTCATGCTGAATGCAGATAATACTGGGAATTTTACCTTGATGCATTCTTGCCATAGTCCTTTGATCCTGAGGACCTGTACCATACTGCTGCTGCTCCATGATAACACTTGATATTCTGTTGATAGGCATGCTGCTTGTACCAAGTACCAAATGATATTACCTTGATAAAATATGCAGAGATTTCACTTTAGCTTGCACATTTACCCATAATTTAAGACATCCTTCATAAATTCTACTATTGAGCTTTCCATTGTTCACACCCACATTCATCAATATACTGAATCTGATCTTGTCATCATTAACCTTTTGCTTAGTTTGTCATTCTGATTTAAAAGAATGTCACTACATTTCCTTTCTAGGACTGCTCCAGAATCATTACTGCTTTAGGTGCAATTCAACTGTCTAACATAATGATCTTCAGGAAGACATCTTCAATTTCTTTTCTATGAATCTTCATGGGCTGATTACTCAAGGATTTATTACTCACTTAACTGCCTTTCTCCAAGTGGACCTTTTGAAAGATGTAATGAACTGATGATAGTCACTTTTCTTACTCATCCTTCTTAATGTGATACATTGTTAATTCTAGCAATATGAGGCATAGTGTGATCATCACTTTAATGTGCTAAAGTCTTCTTAGCTTACATGTTCATTGCTAAGGTTTCCTCTATCATCATGGCTTCTTGCTCTCTTCTCTTCTACCATCAATCTGTCAGCTACTTAATACTTCAGATGATCTTCTTTCTCTATAGTTCTCTGTGCATTCTTGATCTTATAGTTGTCCTTATTCCAAGGAGCTCTTCTTAGACTACTTCCATGGGGTCTATATATGAACCGCTCTCCCCCTGGGATGTTGCTTCATATTTGTCACTGGATGGATTTTTGCTTTGCTTCCTAGAGCAGCTCCCCCTGAGACTATGGAGGATTTATTATGTTATTGAGATGATAGGCTCCCCTTTCTCTTTTCTTTCCATACTCTATTGGGGTTCATCATAATGTCTGCACTTCTTTCCAATTCATAGTTTTTTTTGATTGGATTGGTCATCATTTGTCTGGAGTTCTTTAATATATATGGCAGTTTACAGTCTTTTGCTTTGTGACCATGCTTAAGGCATACATAACATCTTATTTGACCAAGGTGCATTTGAGCTGATGTATAATATTTTGTTCCTCTTCTTGAATACATTTTACAATCAACAATTTTATGTCCAAAATTATTGCATGCATAACAATAGCCATGGAAATGATTTGTGTACCTAGTGGAAGATTGTCTTTTCCCTTTGCTTGCTTGAGGGGTTCTTCTCTTTTGCTACATCCTTTGCTGGCTGGACTGGGTTTGCTTTGTCTTACAACATGTTGCAGTATGTCCTTGTTTGTGGCAGGTAAACAAGTGATATATTTCATAGGAGGAAAGAACCTCCTTTGACATCTTCCAAATTTATTCAATTCATCTTCAGGAGCATATGAGCCTTTAGCAGCTGATTGTTTCATCTTCTCATTCTCTGTCCTACCATGTTGGTGCTTGATTCTATTTGTTTCTTCACAAATCCTGTTCTTGCTGGCTTCTATTTTTGTAGTAATCTGCTGAGCTGCTTCACTATCCTTTACATCTTTTACAAAGATGATTTTCTTGTTATCTTCTGCCTTGGACTCACTGGTTTCTCCTTCATATCCTATCCAAGCCTTTATGAGAGGAGACCTTTGAGCATTTAGAATTTGGTCCAGTTGTTCAGAGCTTTTCATTTGAGGAGTATTCATTAATAATTCTCTTTGGGCTTTTTCTAATTTCTTTCTTAGGCTCGCTACTTCTTCTTCCAGTCTCTCACATTCCATATGTTTCTCTTTCATTTGTTGCAGCAGAGTGTCTTCTATTTTCTTTGCCTCTTCAAGCTGTGTCTTCAGGCCAATAATTTCTTTCCTATCTTCATATTCTTTCTCATCACATATTTGTACCAATCTCTCAAGGTCTTTGTTTTCATTCTTCAATTTTTCTATTTCAGTCAGAGCTGTGTCAAGTTTGGCTTTTTCTTCAACTGCAATTTCTTCATGGCTCTTACTACCATTCACACTTGCAGGTACCTCATTTGATTGAACATCTTCTTTTTGACATGAATTTCTCTTTTTCTTAATTCTCTTCTCCTTCTTGACAATGCATTCCTCAGTGTCTACTCCATGCATGAAATGCAGTCTGTCCCAAATTTCTTTTGTTGAAGTTAAATCCATTATTAACTCAAGATCCTTGTTATGAAGATTGTTATATATCACACATTTTGCCTTGGCATTCCTCTGTTGTTCTTTCACCGTGGGGGAGTCTGTGCAGTAACCATCACATACAAGCTTCCATACTTCAGGTTCATAAGCCAATAATCCTGTTTTAACCTTATCTCTCCATTCAGGAAAGTTTGTTGTATTTAACACAGGTGCATTTTGATAGTCCATGACTCAACCAGATCTCCTTCAAGCTATTAAGCTTACACCAAAGGAACCGGCTCTGATACCAATTGTTGAACCCTTAGTTAAACTGAGAGGGGGGGGGGGGTGGAGGGGGATGAATCAGTTTAACACATTCATGGACTTTTAAAACTTTTTCATTAAAACTTATTTACACCTTCATTTCATGTTCAACTTAATATGTGAGTAGTCTTAGAATGTGAGCAGCAAGTATTAATATAATGTAACAGTAGATTTAATATGAGAGCAACAAGTATTGAGCAGATGAGATAAACCATATCAACACATAAACATCATGCACAGAGACACCAGATATAAGTGGAAACCCATAAAGGGAGAAAACCACATCTTATTATTGTTGTAATGCAAAGGCAAACTCCAACTCCCTCTCACCACTGATTTTCTGTAGGCACCAACCTACAGGAGGCTCCTACCTCAATTCTGCAAGCTACAACTTGCAAGGAAGCTCCAACTCTCATCAATTTTCTGCAGGCACCAACCTAAAGGAGGCTCCAACCTCACTCAAGCTACAACTGACATTTTATCAAGCTACAACTTGATGTGTAAGCACCAACTCCCATCTATTTTCTGCAGTGGAAATGGACTTGCCAGAGGTGTTCAACCTCACCATTTACAATCGACATCTATCAAGCTACAACTTGATAGGGAAGCTCCAACTTCCTTACTCTTTCAAAAGGAAAACACTTGCTGATTTACCTTGGATATCAGCTCTGTTCTGTATCATCTTCACTGTTGTGCATCAGTCTTCATATCTGCCTTATATCATTTTTGCATCTTCTCAAATTCACTATCAGCTTCTCCTTCTTCTCTTCTCAGCTCCTCCTTCTTCTCTGCCTCACTGCTTCATTTCTGCATTCTCTAACTTTTCACAACATCTTGTTCTGCTCCTCCTTCTTCTTCTCTTCTCTGCCTCAATTCCATACTCAGCATTCTCTATGCTCACTCTCTCACCCTCTGTTTTCTTATTTTCTTCAACTCTCTTCAATTCTGCTGCACACTCTCTTCTTCTCTCAGTCTGTTTTCGTAACCTTCTCCCCTTGGATATTACCCTGTTTTATACAAAATAGCTTCATTGCTGTTTGTATTCTACTGGGAATTCGAAATGGACAGCCATGTCTCTTTCCTTCTGCCTTCTCATCTCTTTTATCCACTCATTCAGAAAATATAACTGTAGGTACCAATTTAACATTACAGTGGGATATTTTTTCTCTTTCGGAGACTTGCCAATGCATCACAACAATATAAATCAATTAAAACATTTACATTTCACCTTTTCGGTTACATAAAAAAAAAATTCACTCAGCCCATTTTCTGGCCTTTGGCTTTGCTGGTTTTGTCTTTTTTCTGCTGCTATTAAGAAATTGTTCTGCATACTCTATTTACTTCTACTTTGTGCACCTGCGCATGTACACCGTCAAGTTCATTCTCATATAAATTCCCTGTTCACCATGATTGTGTGTCTCATTTTATACATATAGTCAAGTATAATATATATGATCATTGGTGTTTAAATAATCGAATGCGAAGGCTTTAATATCACGTATGGTTATAAAACCCAATATATGCCCTTCATAAGGTTCTTCCTTCTCTATTATTTCAAGCAATTAATGTTCATTCTCAGCATTATTATTTTGATATTCGAACCTTAGAAACCATAACCCAATGGTTAATCGATCATTGAATCGTTCAATATGTGTTCATGGCTTTCACACATCGGGCCTGAGGCTTTAACACCTATTGTGTCCTCAACTCTCTTGGTATGATACAGTACAACAAATCTTCGACTTTAGAATTATATCCCAAGCGCTTTTTATATATAACGCAAGTTTAACTCTCGGCATGATAAGAATTGTTTTTAACATATAAACTGCCGCATTCAATATAACAATAAAGAATCATTTTAATACATAAAAAATGCCCTTTCGGGCCCACTTGTCGAGCTTGCATTATCCTCCGATGCCATGCGATCACTCCGATTCGATGCGATGCGATCACTATTTCCGATTGCGATCAGTCACTGTTCACTTTGATATGCCGATGCGATGAATCGCAATTGAATTCTTCCGATTGCGATTGGATCCTTTGCAATGGTTGCGATGCGATTAATCGCAATCGCAGCTTTCAATATTATGCTCCGATGTTCTTCCCTTACTCTGATGCGATTGATACCTTTGCGATCGATCCGATGCGATTAATCGCAATCGCATCCTTCAGCAGTGCGGTGCGATGAACAAAGGGTCCCACTCAAATCAAATCTCTGGAACTCAAACATATATGAATCATAGTTTATAAGCCCATCGGGACCGGTTCTTCATCGCAATCGCAATCTTTTAATATATTGCTCCGATGTTCTGCTTCTTTTTTCCGATGCGATGGCATATCTTTAAGCCGAACTTCAAATACACATGAGTCACCGTGTATAATGAATCGGGTCCAGAACTCAATCGCAATCACAATCTTTTGATAACAAGTTCCGCTGCCAATTTTTCTCCGATGCGATTGGGTGAGGGTCCCACCTTATGGTACTTTGGTTCTTTGTTTAAAAGGCGCTACACTTATATAAAGCGTAGCATATATATATATGTGTGTACTTTGTCGCTTCAGTCTTTAGCGTATCCTCCAGCTGGGGTAATGATTCTCGGAATTTATGTTTATGTATCCTCTAGCTTGGGTAACAATTCTCGGAATTTTATGTAGGGGTCCCACACTACATATGATGTTCTCCGTCAATATTATATTGAGTCTTTGGCTCAGACTTATGCCCAGCACTAATATATGTAGTAATATAACCTTCCGGGCTCCAGAGTTATTTTAACTCGCCTTGCTTATAATGAAATAATGCTTTGTCTAAAGTTTATCATTAACCATTAACGCAACAGTTCAACCGGGCGCACCTCAACTTATATTCTTATATCCAAACTTTAACTAAAAAGGCTAGCCATCAACATTTAAAACAACATTGGACCCACGGCATACATACCATTTCATTATATAGGGTTCGGCTTTATATATATATATATATATATATATATATATATATATATATATATATATATATATAGCCGATTTCAACAAACGTTAAGAATCATTATAACGAAGTCTTTGGGCCCACCTTCGTCCATGTTGTATTAATGTATACTATGTCTTGAGTGTATCATTATAACTGTATTTCACCATCGTATTCAATCATCTTTGAAATGAAATTTCACGGCCCACAATATTCAAGCGTTCCACAATTACAAATGCCCATAGGTTAAAGGAAATGTCCCGGGCCCACGGCAATTGTTTCATCTGCTGCCTAGGCTACCTCCTTTCCTTGTCTAATGCTGCTCCTTTGCTTCCTTTGTTCGCTTCTTTGCTGCCTCTGCTACTTCTTTGTCTCTTCCTTTCTGCTATATCTGCGGACTTAGTTTCTTTGTGCTCCTCTCTCTGTCTCTGCCGTTGCTTCCGCTCTGCTGCAACCGTGCTGTTTGACTGTTACATTTCAACAGTTTTCTTCCGCCTGTCTCCTTTGCGCTTCTTGCTTCTCTCTGCTTCTTTGCTATCTCTGCTACTCTCTTTGCTGCCTCTGCTTCTTGTTTGTTTCTTTGCTGCCTCTGTTACTTCTTTGCTTTGTTGCTGTTTCAGGTGTTCCTCCTTTGCCATCTCCTTTGCCATCAATGACAACATTTCCAACACAAATTACAAGTGTGAGGGCTGCATATTTGTGCCCTAGATTAGTCTAAGTAAGGACTGTGTGTGGGCAGTTTTTGATGCCCTAAGGACTGATATTTTGGATCAGTCAAGAGGGTTGGTTGATGTGGGCCCTAGGTTGATGGAATGTGGGCCCTAGGTTGATGGAATGTGGGCAGTACTGTGTGCCCTAAGAAGTGGTCTTTCAAAGCAGTTGAAAGGTGTTTAGAGGGCTGATTGTGTAAGCCCTAAGTACAGCATCTTGGTGAAGCAGCAGGTCTGTAAGTGGGCAAAGTTAAAGACCTCGTGTACAATGCTCATTGGAGGAGCTAATGGACTGTCAGGAGGCAGATTCGTGTGCCCTAGTTTGGACGGCAAAAAAGTGATCAAAGAGCAGTTTGTCAAGCCCTAAGTCTGGTAATCTTTGGAGCAGCAGAGACACTAGAAATGGGCGGATCTGAAGTCCCTAAGAGCAGTGATGATGGAGCAGCCATATCAGCAGCTAGTGGGGAGATTTGTTTGGGCCAAAGTTCAGTCACTCTTGGAGCAGCAGGAGCGCTGTTAGTGGCAGTTTGGGCAGCTGGAGATGCAAGCATTCTGAAGTTGCAAAAGTTGCAGTGATTAGCAAAAGAGGCAAAGTACCTGTCAAATGTGTTCAAGGTACGAAGGACAGTACCAACAGCCAACAGGATTGGCAGAGGTGAACCCTCAAAGGGAGAGACAGAGACCATACTAATTAGGAGATTCACAGCAAAATCAGTGGGTGTCTCAAAGGACCAAGACAAACCCACGGCTATGCTAGAAGGACTGAGCACAAGATTGATGTTGGTGACAGAGACTGAGCAGGACGCTCTGAACACTAAGTTGAGACAGACAACCCATAGTTCTAATTTGGAAGATGGGCAAGAGGCCTCTTCCAGATCTGTCAGGACGAGTCGGTATGAGCTAACATTGATAAATGATGAGGAGCAGAGACCAGGGAAGCAGCCACTCGGTTAGTGACTCCCAGCATAGGGAGAGTTTGAGCCAAGAGGAGGGTAGAAGATCTGTTTAAGGGAGATCAAGATAGAGTTGTGTTGAGAAATCTAGGGGCAGCTTAATTAGATAATTTCTCTAACCTTGATAATTGTTTGTGATGTATTTTTACTTAATTTGATTATCTTTTTCTTTCACTTGATTATTATTGTGTTTTCTATCATCAAACAACTACCAAACAATGAAGAACAATGAGACAAGAGGACACAAGATGTAGGCTATAAGCCAGGGCCAAAGCCTCTCCTCTTGAGAGTAAAACCCACAAGAACTCCTCTCTTCTTATAAAACTTCAAATGACGAATTCCAAGACCTATGACCCTTGACAAAGACCCCTCCAAGACCAAGTCAACTTCCCTTATTGATGATCAACTTCGACCTAGTAGCTTCTTGCAACTTCGACCTAGCAACTTTCAACAACTTCAAAAGTTCGACCTAGCAATTTCTAACAACTTCGACTTAGCAACTTCGAACTAGCAGCTTCGACTTAGCAATAACTTCGACTCCCCCAGCAACTTCTTCTGCAACTTTGACTTCTCCAACAACTTTTGTAATTTCGATCTAGCAGCTACTTTTAAAACCCTAACACAAGAGAGAGAGAGAGAGAGGTCCAAAACTTCGATCTTGCTTCTCTTCTTCTTTTCCTTGATCTTCGTCCTTTTTCTTTTGTCTTCCAACTTCTTTCTTGAGGAGATCGAATATGCTTCTTATTTGATTAAATGTTTCTACAAATGAAGTCGAGGTTCCCTTATATATAGGCTTCTTAGGAGGTTGAATGGCTACCCATGAGGCCGACTTGATCCTTCCTGTAGGCCGACTTGTTTGACAAGGTCTTGAAGGGTCTTTATGACACTTTTGACTTCACAAAAAAAAATTACAAGATACAGCATGCCCAAAGGGGTCTTACATGTATGACAATGACTCTTTTGACTTCATAATTCTATGACAAACCTAGAAGCTTGACCTATAAGTAAATTTCGAGTTGTCTTTAGTGTGACTTTTTGAAGGCTTTTTGGTGGATTTTTCCGGTTTAATTTCTCTAATATCCAGCAGGAATTCATTGAAAATAGAAGTTTGATGGGTAACCTTGCACAATCGAAGTGCCCTAGGGGTTTTTTAAGGTGTTGAATCCATATATAAGGTAAAAAAAACAATTTAAATAACAAATATTAAGATTCAACCTCAAATTTTTTCGTCAGATTCCGGCACCAGAAACTCCAAAAAGTCGCACTAAAGACAACTCCAATAAATTTATCTTGACCATGAAGCCCATGCATCAAGAATGACAATAATAAGTTTCTTTTCTCTTTAATATCAAATATATAAAATCATGATTACAATAGACATTATGAAGACCGAACCTCGTTACACATTTCAACAAGTTGGATCTCCCAATACCACCTTCAGCCAGAGTAAGCAGCCACAAAAGTACACGAAGTACATGGCACCTATGACTGAAGTGATAGTCTCACATAGCATGGTTGGATATAACAAGTCTTCAGATTAGATTCTGCGGGAGAAAGCAAGGAAATCTTCTAGTTCAGAGGGAGCAGCTGCAGCGGCGGAGAACATGGTAGTGTTGAAGACAAATCCAAGTGGACGAGGTTCTTCCAGAAGTACCTTCCTTGCTAAGAGGGATTGTTGAAAAGTGTAGTGAGAGAAAGTCTTCTCTAGTGCATGGCTTGGCCAGAAAGACCTCAAGTTGTCCTCAGGAGATAGACTTCATGTTAATTTTGAGATAACTTGTTCTTTGCTTAGATTAGATACTTCATTAGCCCATAATTAACTCCATTAATTCATTAGCATTAACCATTAACTTGCAACAGTAACTGATGAAAGAAAATTCAACATAAATGCAGAAGACAAGCCAAGATAAGAGAACACAATAATTGGCACAAGCCAGGGAAAAACCCCAAGTTGAGGAAAAGCCTTGAGCAATTCATCTTATTATTATCATCGAATGTTCAGCAGAGAGAGAGAGTACAATGATTTAGAGTCGGAAAGACTTGCCAATCTGAAGATCCAAACAGAAGTCAACTAGGGTCTGGATAGGGTTGCTTATAGTCCACTGTGATTTCACTTAATTGACCCAAAAACCCTCCTTACTACTGCAGCTTTCTTTGACAAACATGAAATGCCCTTCGCTAGCACTAAGAACTGTTAAGTACCCATTTTAGGCTTTTTGGTCCTTCTGTCTATGTTGGTGCAGACCTCAAATCATATTTCTGAAGTGCGGCTACATGAAGGGAGAACTTTCTGAATACAATACCCAAACTCGGCTTCATTTCCTGTTCATGAAAGTCAGACCTGTAATGACAGATTTGCCCATACAAAATGCTCAGGGGTTTCTTCAAGACCTGCGGTTATCCTTCTGAAGAATCTCAATCCATGTTGCAGAAGAAAGAACCAAAACAAACAACCCTTCGACCTCCTCAAGTGCATGGCTACCTTAGACACAAATCGGAGCTCCTTTGATGTGTGAAATGAGGATGGAGGTTACCCTTATATACAATTTGACATGATGATTTACCCTTATGAAGGTGAAGTCGACCTTAACACTTGGAGGCAAATTCAAAATTTTCAATTTTTCCTGCCATGATAGGGTTATGACATATAGAATTTCTTTTGAAGAAATAAATACTTTTTTTCCTTATCCAAATTTGATGATATTTAGGTCGAATTCAGTCCTCTCAAAAAGTGGAATTCAATGCCACAATTATCTTCCCAAAGGAGTTGTCCAAAGTGGAAATTGGCCCTTGCTGCCAATTAACACTTCAGTTCTATGAGTTAATATCAATTTCACGAGAATATCTTCACAAGTTCATGCGTAGTGCTAACTACAGGATGGAGTGGCAGTTAGAGTTCAAATAGGAAGAGTGGAGCTCCAGTCCTTGATTGAAGGAAACACGAGTTGTAACTCCGTGTATGATTGGAGAGAGAAGAACCAATTTGACTCATTTAACTTGTGAACCACAAGTTCAAAATTTGTAACTTTCCAATTTTAGCATGGACAAAATCTATAAAGGAAGGACAAAGGGCACAAGTTTGTATCATTATTGTCTTGCACAAATTTGTGTGTGAGAAGAGTTATTTGTTGTGAGTACAGAGCTAGTGCATAGTATTGTAGAGAGCTTCCTTGTTGTAGATTTGTGCTAGGAAAGAGGAGTTGAGCACTAAGGGAGCCCTATGCTCTAGGAAATAGGTAGCCTGTGCACAAGGAAATCACGCCTATATCAGCGCAAGGGGGTGAGCAAAGGTCGAGGTTGCAAGGTGTGTCCAGCTAATGCAGCGTGTGGATCAGATTATATATTAGTGTGACAAATTTCTTTGTAAGAAATCAAATTGCTTAGTCTCTATCAATAAGGAATACTACAACAAAGAAGGGGTTTTCCCAGTTGGGTTTCCCAAGAAAAATTACTTTGTTTGTGTGTGACTGTATTTTTATTCCGCTGCATATGAATTGTTAAGACTTTGTATCTTGGTGAAAGTAAGCTAGTTTCAGTTTTCAATTATTCATCCAAGTAGTTGCAAAATTTCATGGAAATTTTCAATTATTCATCCAAGTAGTTGCAAAATTTCATGGAAATTTAACAACTAATGTAACAACACTAATTGCCGTTGAATCATGGCTAGCCAATACTTCATAACGCATATCCTTTTCACCAAGAGAGATATATTTTTCGACCTTATCATCTATGTGCCTCTTATCCTTTAATTCAGGTGCTTGATCAACCTTGGGAGTCACGTGTGTTTGATCCTTGCGACCTTTTTCATGAATTGGCAATTCTATAGCGACCTCTCCTCCACCTGGAATTTCTATGCCATCTTTCACACTTAATGATGCTACCTTTGCACTCTATTTTTCTATTTGTGGCTTATCATCAGTATCATTTGATCTGTCTTTCCTACAACCAACCCAAAATTCATTCCAATTCCTAATGATTACTTTATGTTGTGTGCCCTTACCACAAGTTATGGGCTTACCTTCGTACTTAATGTCACAAAATTCCTGAAAGGTCAAGACTGCCCAAGGACCCTCTCTTAGCATTTGATACTCCCTCCAATAATCTGAGGTATTTTTGTTTTGTTCTCGTGGCCCACAATTCCCTATTTTCTGCTCATCTAAGAATTGGGGAAGCCAAGGCCTCAGAGTCTTCTGATTGGTTGTCCCAGTGCAAGCCTTTCTAGGGGTATTAGGCTGAATAGGAGCATGGTAATTGCTACCCGCATTATTCACAAACAAGGCAAGAAGTTGAGTCATTAGTTGTTGGTGTTGCTACTATTGAGCAGTCATAGTTTGCATGGTTTCTTCTAGAGGCAGCTTCTTCCTATCCTCCATTTAAGCCTTCCCTGAAGATCCTGGGTCCGCGATATCGACACATACGTTCACAGGCTGGTAGGATAAGCCAGCTCTGATACCACTGTGGTGTCCCTAGGGAAATTTTGCCCTTGGAGTTATAAAGTCTCAAGTTAAATTATACAGGTTGCCACAATATCCCTTTCAATCCCAGATAGTTATGGACTATACAATAATATAGTCAAGCAATAGCTTATTTAATTCATCAATAGCTCATATCAGTTTTAGCTTAACAATTGCTTCCTAGATTTTATCACACCACAAGAATAGATTGTGTATCATTCACAACAATGGAAGTTGTTAGATTTTGGTTAGCTCAGAAGGTATTTCCAAGAAAGAAACCCACCAAAAGTGGGGTTTTGGACCCAAAGTGTGGGTTTAGGACCAAAAGAAAATAATTATTTATTCTAAAGGGTTGAGTGGTTAAAACCTTTGTGATGCAAATCAATCTGAGGAGGGTCATTGATCTTCAAGGGTAGCTGCAGCTAGAAGAAGAGGAATTTATGGTTTGTTTATGCCCTAAAATTGTGCCCTAAGAGGAAGTGTATATGTTGAGGTTAGACGGAGCTAAAGGAAGGATATGTTCACTGTGTTAAAGAGGTCGAGCCTCATTACTGTTTGGACCAAGTGGGTCAAAGCCCTCGTACCTGCTTCAGATAGTCTGAAAGGGCATTAAAAGTGTTAGACAGTCGTTTGTGTAGGTCGCGGGTTGTCTATACCACACCGCAGATAGTAAAGAACAAGCCAAGAGACCTCAAATCCTAAGAAGAATCAACCGAGGTACCTCAAGGCCTATGTGAGGCCAGCAAAGGGGGATAGAATTGGTTGCTAAAGAAAAAAAGGGTTGTTCGAGAATTGAAGTCTGTTCATCAAAGGATTGATGAACAGTTGGTTAAACGGTTGATATACAGTGTTCCTTGAAGGATCAAGCCACAATGAAATGCTAAGTTTATTTAAGGGCTAATATGCAATGAGTTCGAAGGACTAAACTCACTGTGAGTAGATGATGTTCTAAAGGTTGATATGCAGTGTATTTGATTGGTCAAATAGCTTGTGAGCGGTTGTTTGACAGAGGAGTATAAGGAAGTAATTCTATGTGCTAAAGGATGCAAAGGACCTTCCAGGTGTCAAGACAAATGAAGACAGAAAGGGTTGGTGCTAAAAGAGTTTTATCAATAAGTAAGTCATGTGTATTTGTTCTTCTCTCTTTTTTGGGGGCAGATTGCAGATTTGAATAAGCAGATCACAAGCCCTAGTTTTGTATACTAAGTATACTAGCTATACTAGTGATTGAGGGCCATGATCACTGGTACAAGAGCCCCATGATTCCTTTATTGATGGACTAATAAAATGATCAAGCTTTTGGATCAAATCTCTGTGTACTTAATTGATTTCATTGTTAAAGATTTTTGTTGTGCAATATACTTGTAAGTTGAGGGTTCAGAGTGTGTTTGTGTGCGTCATTAGCCCTTAGACCAGATTTAGGGCCTAAGGAAAATTCAACAATAATATACCTCCCAACCTAAAATTCATAGATAATTAATGAATGGGCAAACAGTTGATTTCATCATTAATACTATAAACAAGGTCGGTACAACAATGACTATCAAATTCATAGTCCAACATCACATAAATGACTTTTTGACTTACAAATTGTAGCAGACAATGTTGCCAGTCTCTATTGTTAATTAACCCTCGTTATTTCCTTAAATATCTACTGTGAACTAATTTGCAGCCCTGGTTCATGTGTGGGGCTTCCATGGACTGCTTGACGCCTTGACTCAACTTCTTGTAACTCAACATCCAGCTATCGATCGCTTGGTAATTTCATGCCACAGATTTCTACCCTTCGTCCAGCTGTTGCAATCCGCACTCAACCTTAGTTGTTTGCTGCCACTAACTCGACCTATACACCAGCCCTTAATCTCAGCCTTTTGGCCCATGCAACTAGGCATTAACAGGCCTAGTTTTCAGCCAAACTTTGGCCCTACGGCCTGCCGTCCAACAGAGAATTATATCATTGCTCCTTCAATGCTTCGCAATCCTGTATCACAGATCCACAACGTATATTCTAAGCTTATAGCCCTCGGATATCTCCTTAATGACCTTCGCTACTCCTGAACAAGTCTTGTTGACCAATCGGATAACCACAGAGAAGGACACTTCCTTGCATACCAAACCAGAATAGAACTGAGTTGCTCCAAAAGAATAGGTTGTAACAGGACCAAGAAAAGAGGGTGACTTGTGGGTAGAATCTCTCACCACCGAAACTAATCAAAGAGAGAGGAGTAGCTAAAGTGGGATCACATTCACCGAAACTAATCAAGAGAAAAGGAGTCTTAAAACCCTTAGAGCTGCAACTCAAAAGAAACTGAAATATTCCAATCCAAATCAACGAAGATGAAATGATTCTAACTCTCTCTTAGTTATAGATTTCCTTATGCAGGCTCTTATCCTTTAATTAATGTGAGGGGTTACAAGTGTAGCCCCCAATTTGGGCTTTTTGCCCCAGCTACCCCAAATTTACCCAATGTTGACCCAAAACATTGGATAATGGGTTTCCCCCTTTATCAGTGACTATATCCTATGGGGTTGGATTGGCTACTTTGTCCTCCCTTGGGTAATTAATCCATAGGGAACATTACATAGAAAGGGTGAACGTGGAATTCTTGTGTGTTTTTAAAGACTATAATAAGGTATTTGAAGATTATAATAGAAACTTCACAAAGGTGATAGAGCGGGTTGGAGTATGGGTTTTAGCAGAAGCGGCGAACAAAAAGGAAATTGCAGATCTATAGGGAGAATTGATGGCAATGTTGAAAAAACTGGAACACAATCTGTCACAGGAACCACAGATGAGATGCTAGGGACACTCAATTCCTTACAAAGGTCAGCGCAAGGCATATTCCCAAATGATCATCGGGAGAAACATTACTGCATTTTAGAATGTCCTGACGATGGTGTAGAAAATCTTTCAGATGCAGCAATAACATTAACTCCCAGTTACTGCCCTAATAGGCAAGCCATTGTCCCAACAAAAATGGAAGCCTTCAATGTATGTTCTCCTCTGAAGTCAGCTTGTGCAGTCTCCAAGTGCAAGACCCGTAGCCATTATGGTGATGACAATTATGACCTTGAAGATGACACTACAAAATCAGAGAGCCATTTTTCTTATGATTCCTTTCAGACAGTTTCAAGCATCTCTGTCAAGTTTTCGAGAAAGGGGATGTCAGAAGAATGTCTTCCGACAAGCCAAAAGAAATTCAATATGTTACTTCAAGGGAAGTTTCTCAAAGAGAAGGATTCCCCCCTGGATGGCCCTTATTGAAAGGTGTCATTATAGTGAACAAAATTCCTTGTCGTACATCTGCAGCCAAAGAAATGTATGTGGTTGAATGGACATTAAAACTACCAGATAGACATTCACTGAGTGCAGAAGAGCTCTCAGGGAAAACAAATATTAATCAGGAAGAGTGTAACAACATGAGTAAAATTGAGGCTTTAAATCAGATAATAGAAACACAGGAAAACTCTACAAGGAGTGGTCCTATTTCCACCCAAGGTGATGATCATCAAGATGAAGAACATTCCTTGATCCAGAGGTTTCGACATGCCTGTAAAAATAAAACTTGCTGGGAGTTTACATATCAAGAACTAAAATCTGCAACCTCTAGGTTTGCGAAGAGAACTTTATAGGAAAGGGAGGCTGGAGCAAAGTGTACAAAGTGGTTCTTCCTGATGCGCAATTTGTGGCAGTTAAAACATTAAAATTTTTGGGGGAAGCAGAGCAAGAACTTCTTTTGGAAGTTGAAATTACCGTTACCTTGCAGCACAAGCACATTGTTTTATTAATAGTTACTATGTTGAAGAGAAGAAGTATTTTTTGGTCTATAACTTGTTACTAAGAGGAAGTCTGGAAGAAGCTGTGGAGGAAGCTGAAAAGTTGTTAGACTACCCACCATACACAATAATTACAATCCATGGTGACAAAGAAGATGATATGCCTCTTGTTGTTAGTACCTTGCCACCATCCTTCTCTGGACCATGCACTCTGCAGACTGCTCTTGCTAGTTATGCAGACTTGTTGAATCTTCTTCGAAAGGCTGCCTTGGTTGCATTGGCTAGTCATGCATCTGATCCAACTGAAGCAGAGAGGTTGATGTCTCTTTCATCACTTGAAAACAAAAATCAAAGATCACAAACTGCCCAGATTGCTGAAACAAACTTGTGGGTTGACAAATACAAGCCCAGGACGCTGACAGAGCTTCCTACCAATAGGAAAAAGGTAGTTGAGTCTGAAAGCCTTTCAATGGCAAGCTCTAATATTATCAGTGCAACTGAGGAATGAAAATGCTTAAGGGAACCTGTTGCAGATGTTGATAAGACACATTTGAGAAATTTACTGAAAGATGAAGCTCACAGTGAATCAATGACAGTAGAATTTGACGAAATTATAGTGGACTATTCTCGGCAAAGGATAACTTAAGAGACTATAAAGAAGCTTTTTAAGCTAGCAGGAGTGGCGCAGAGCTTGCTGCCAATAAGAAAAAGGTAGCTGAGGCTGAAAGCCTTACAATGGCAAGCTCTAATCTTATTAGCGCAACTGAGGAATGGAAATGCTTAAGTGAACATGTTGCAAAAGTTGATAAGACACATGTGAGAAATTTACTTAAGGATGAAGCTCACAGTGAATCAGTGACTGTAGAATTTGACAGAATTATATTGGACTAATCTCGGCAAAGGATAACTCAAGAGACCGTGAAGAAGCTGTTTATGCTAGAAGACATGGCACATATGAAGGAGAAGATTGACAAAAGGTACAACGAAGACCATATACATACCATAGAGAATCGTTCTATGCTTCATATTACTCTAAGGGCTGTCAGGGATACAATCATAAATTGTGATGGGAAGAATATAGTTGATAATGTTTGGCAAGTCCTTGAACAAATCAGTGAATTTTCTGAAAGGGTCCAGACTGGGGCTTAGGTAGGTAGAACAAGGAAGTTTCTTAAAGATGTTGTGGCAATAGGCATTGGTGGCAGCTCTCTGGGTCCACTTTTTGTACACAGTGATCTACGAACAGATCCAGACGCAGCTCAATGTGCAAAGGGCATCAACTGTAATTTCTAGCAAATGTTGATCCAGCTGACGTCACTCAGAGAATTTATGTGAAATTTTCACGATGGTAATAATTGGAATTTAATCTCTTAACTTATGCAGTTTATTTGTCTTCAAAAAATTAACTCAGAATATTTAAATAACGATTAATTCACTATTGCAATCTTCACAAATAAAATTTTGGAGCTGAGAAAATAATGCACACACTTAAAAATTTCAACACCAAGATTTTTGGACAATAATCCCTGGAAAAACCCCAATGTTGGGAAAACCAGTTCAGCAGATGAGGGTTTTATTATTGTTCTTGAGCAATTTGAGAAATAGAATTGCACGCATGATACTGGCAAAGCTACGGCAAATAATAATCTCAACTAGCAAAAAAAACTGGAAACACAAAGTCCCCTCTGCTAATCAACTCGGCCTCTTCCCAGCAACTCGCACTTCTCTTGGCTATTTGCACTACCTGCCAGAAATGTGCACTGCGCCTCCAAGAAAATTCACTCGGCCTCTAGAAATCAGTTCCTGCAAGTCAAACTGCCTCCAGCAATCTGCTGGACTTGCTCTACCTCCAGGTAATAGATCCGGCACTGGCACACTAAAACGAGCTCTCCTTTGCAACTCACGCTGGCTATAACTCACACCATTGATTTGGCCTCCTCTTCTGCAGATAAAATCAACCTCCTTCTTGCCTCTGGAAACCGGAAATCTCTGTGGAAATCTTCTCTGGAATCCTTCTCCCAAATCTCTACTAAAACCCTTGTTGCCAGTGTCTCCCTCTGCTTCAACTACGCCTTTGCTATCTCTACAACTGGGTAAGTCGAACTACTCAAGTGTCTTGTGTGTCCTCTCCAAACCTCATCAACTTGCTCTTATAATCTCTCGTTGAGCAATCAATGGCCATGATATAATCATAATCGATGGCTAAGATCATCTTGACCCCATCAAATGACTTTTCTAGAAGTCCCTAGAGCAAAATCAATTTTCCTTAATTAATCTAATTTAATTAACCAGTGCTCCTAAGTTAGACTTAGGAAAATATTTAATAAATGGCTAATTAATCTAATTGATGTGTTTTCTCGTCAAACCTTTTCTAGGTATTGGAGAAAAATGTGTTCCCTAGCCTCATAGACACCATAGAGACCACAACACCTATTTGATGCTACCAAAAACTAACAATTAATGGGTTAAACCCAGAAACTAGATTAGTTGTTATGGTATCAAAGACATTCACAACAACAGAAACCATGCTAAATGCTCAAACACTAACGACATGGATCACATCTGCCCTTGGTTCTGAAGTTGTTGCAAAGCACATGGTGGCAATTAGTACTAACCTTAAGCTTGTAAAAGAATTTGGAATCGACCCACAAAATGCTTTTGCATTTTGGGATAGGTTGGTGGTCACTACAACATATGCAGTGTTGTGGGTGCCCTCCCCTTATCACTTACGTATGGGTTTCCTATTGTTAGCAAGTTTTTGGAGGAAGCAAGGAGTATAGATAACCATTTCCACACAACTCCATTTGAGAGGAATAGTCCTGCTTTATTAGGTCTCCTCAGTGTGTGGAATGTATCCATTCTTGGGTACCTAGCTAGAGCTATCTTGCCATACACTTAGGCACTCGGGAAGTTTCCACCACACATCCAGCAACTTAGCATGGAGAAAAGAGAGTTTCTATTGATGGTGTGCCCCTCAATTTTGAGGCTGGAGAAATGGATTTTGCAAAACTTGGAACCTCTTTTGCCTTTCTTCATGAATATGTATCTTATTTGAGTGATTTTGAGTACATTCTTATAGGTCTAGTAGCATTCGACGCCTGAGAAGGCAACAAGCCTCACTAGATTTGAATGAAGTAGATTCAGCACATGTTGAATCAATAGTTGGATATATTATGACTCGTGGAATTCTATTTACAAATTCTCATCCTGCACCTCCCAGGTGGCAATCCATTCGAGGCCCAATACTCTGGCAAGTGGAGCGTTCCTCTTGTGAAAAGAGGATTGAAATTTTCTCTGATCGGTGGGTATCAAGTAGTCTTTCAGGGACTTGTGGGCTATCCATCCTGGCTATTGAATACAAACCATTTAAGCATATGCTAGCATAACCAGTTCTTTAAGTGCAGCTAGAATCTATCAAAGAGTGTGATCCGGATTTATGCAGGAACGCAACAGAATACAAATATAACCATAAATAAAAAGATGTAGTGGAAATATAAATTCATTTCATTAATATCAAATTACTGAAATATGCTTACAGACAAAATGAAAATAAATTAGCTAAGGCGCTGGTAGCTTATCTCTGAGAAGAGATGTGGCGGCTACAGGCCTCTGAACTGTGTTACAATGAGGCTCGAAGGCCTATTTATTATTGAGAAACAATGGAAAACCCTAAACATCCAAAAACCTAACCCTAGAAGATGAAATGCCAGACTATGGGCCCCATCGGAGTAAATTGGTACATCAATTTCCCGGGGTCGTAACTTTGGCATACTATCTCCATTTGACGCACATGATACATCGTTAAAAAGATTTATCTGAGTACTACAACTGCTGACAGCGAATATCGAGTCTCCGACTCATATTTGTCGGACCTTTCATGCCCAAAAAACGTTGTTTAGGGCCTCAAAACGGCTTCGAAATTTCAGGACCCGAAAAACTGCTAAAAATAGTAAATTGTGCTACAATTAAGGATACTGAAAAACTGAAAGAAACAATGGTGGTGCCCGAAGTGGAATAAGCAGGTGGCCACCAATATCCACCTGAATCATTCCTCCCCCCTTAGGAAGAAATGGTCCCCATAGCATTGAGTTCCAACATGAGATGAGGAATGTCGGATGTGTCTAGTAATGGTGGAAAGTATGGCCGAAGGCGATCCACATTGAACACTGGTTGTCGGCCAAGGAATGGGGGAATGTTGAGCTTAAATGCATTGTCGCCCACAGCCTTGATAATGATGTAAGGCCCATATCGAAGTGGTTTGAGCTTCTGATGACCTTCGATTAGGTGTTCTTTCTGCAAATGCAACCAAACTTGGTTGCCCACCTGGAATTTGTGTAGCACCCGAAGTTGATCATGTCGCTCCTTGTACTTGGCATTGGATTTCTCCAAGATGTCATGGACCAGCTGGATGCGTTCAATAAAACTGGTTGTTTTATCAGCCTCTGACAGTACATGTGTGGATTATGTCTGTGTGGTCGCATGAGGTATGGCAACATCAGGCAGCAGTGCACCTGGGGTCAGATCAATGGAGGGCTTAACCTGACAATGTAGAGGAACCTCAGTGGGTGAGGAGAAAATGTCCTTGAATTCCTCCACAACTTTGTCAATCTATTGTTGTCGTGTAGAGGAGCCCTGTTTGGAGGTTGTGGCCACAATCTTCTTCTTTCCCTGTGGGCGAATTGTAAAGAAAATGAATTTCCTGGTTTGGGAAATAATCTTACTGCATTGCTTTGCAATAATCAAAGAGATGGCGGGAGGCGGTACTACCTCTGGTATCTTGTACAGCTTATTTCCCAAAGTAATAATAACAGCACAAGGCCTAGACTCATACACAACATGTCGCTTCCACAAGTATGGTCGGCCTAATAATACATCAGACGCGTCAAGAGGAGCAACATCACACAATACCTCATCCGTGAATGGCTTGATGTTGTACGAAAGGCGACCTTGTTGGCGGACGCAAAGATCTTTTCCTTGGTGAAGCCACCCAATACGGCTACGGGTGTGTTGTGGTCGGTAGGCCGAGCCGCTTCACGACCTCTGCTGAAATGAAATTATTTTGGCCTCCACTATCGACAAGGAATTGTAATGGAGAACCCTTCACCCACATTTGGGAATGGAAGAGGCGCTCCCCCTCCTCTGGATCTTCGAGTTCCTCCTTTTGGATCTTGGTGGTGGCAACAATGGTGTTGGGTTCCGCATCGATGATTTGCTTCCCTTTGTCATTCCCCTTGTCCAGTTCTGACTCAGAATCAGAACATGCATCCGATTCAGATGCCTTCAGTTCAGCCACCAGCAACTGTTTGGTCCGACACTCGCATGTGTTGTGAGTGGGGCTATGAAATTCACACCACTTCCCCGTGTCCTTCTTTGGCTTTGTGGTGTCATTCTGAGTCGCCCCGCTTTGGCTTTGCCCCTTGTTCTACGATTCAGGGGTGCCTTTCCCTGGCTTCGAATTCACGGATCCAAATTCTTGTTTCTTCTGCTTAAATTTCTGCTCGATCTTGGCAGCATATCGATATGTCGCACCATGTGAGGTAATGTCGAGGAACTCCATTTCCTCTTACATGTATCAGTGCAAACAACTGCAGTACTTGAGCACCAAATGTCTCTCTAAATCTTTTATACCCAACTTTGTGCACAGGGTATGGAACAAATTCGTCAGCTCGTGCAAATCTTGATCCTTTTGTTGCCGCAGCATGGTCCATTGGATGTACTTGTCCTCATATCTCCCCACAGGGTAATATTGTCCCTTGATGTCGTCTCGGAACAAATTTCAAGCGGTTGTGATCGAGAACAGAGAGGGTTCCCTCCCGTCCTTTTGCTCATAGTAGGTTTCCCACCAGTCTTTGACATGGGAGGCGAATTTGAGGAGTGCAAAAGTAATATTTTCTCGGTCTGAAAAATAATGGATAGAGAAATACCCTTCCAGAAAATTCAATCATCTATCTATGGCATCTGCATCTATCTTCCCTTCAAATACAGGAATGTCAAAGTTTACCTATATCTTGAAGGGAGTGGCGCCTCCAGAGTAGCTGCTGGATGCAAATGCGTCGTAGGTGGGCAGTGGTTGAAGGATCTGGGCAAAGTTATCCATCATCGCGTTCCTTTGTTTCTCGAGGACCTTCTCGAGCAATATTTTGATAGGATCTCCTGCTCCCTCATCTTTCTTTTCTTCCGCCATGGGAGGTCATCGGGGTTTGCGAGGTTGATCTTGCAAGGGTTCAACCAGATCGAGCCCTAACTCCTTATACCCTGACCTCGTTGGGGACATGCACAGAAAAACAGAGAAAGAGCAGACCACTCTGATACCACTGATCCGGATTTATGCAGGAACGCAACAGAATACAAATATAACCATAAATACAAAGATGCATTGGAAATATAACTTCATTTCATCAATATCAAATGACTAAAATATGCTTACAGACGGAATGAAAATAAACTAGTTCGAGCGCTAGTAGCTTATATCTGAGAAGAGATGTGGCGGCTACAGGCCTTTGAACTGTGTTACAATGAGGCTCGAAGGCCTATTTATTATTGAGAAACAATGGGAAACCCTAAACATCCAAAAACCTAACCCTAGGAGATGAAATGCCAGACTATGGGCCCCGTCGGGGTAAATTGGTACATCAATTTCCCGAGGTCGTAACTTTGGCATACTATCTTCGTTTGACGCACATGATACACATAAGAAAGATCTATTTAAAAAGTGATTCCATACAGGTGAATTGGTTTTTCAAAATGGAGGAATAACCTGTTAAGAGAATTTTAACCCAAATCCTGAGGGTTAAAATTCTCTTAACAGGTTATTCCTCCATTTTGAAAAAGAAAGATCTATTCGAGTACTACAACTACTGACAACGAATATCGAGTCTCTGACTCATATTCGTCCAATGTTGCAAACATCAGCATCAAGAAAAATCGGCAAAGGTCTGAAAACCAAAAAATCGTAAAAATATCAGTAAAAAATCGGCAAACATCGGCAAAATTAAGATACCATAAAAATATCTTTAAACATCGGCTAGGCCAAAAAATCGTGATTTCGAGATAAATCCGAGATGTTCGCAACACTGTATCCGTTGGACCTTTCATGCCCAAACAACGTTGTTTAGGGCCTCAAAACGGCTTCAGAAGTTCAAGACCTGAAAAATTGCTAAAAATAGTAAATTGTGCTGCAATTAAGGAAACTGAAAAACTGAAATAAACAATGGTGGGGCCCCATGTGGAATAGGCGGGTGGCCACCAATATCCACCTGGATCAAAGTGTAAACAAGAAGGGGCATCGCAAGTTTTGGAGAAGATGAGGGGGAAGATTTGTTCACCAACCGAAGCAACATTTAGATCATTAATTCACGATGTTTTTAAGTGTGACAAGGTATCAGTGGCATATGAGTTGATAGAGAGAGAGTTGGAAAGGGAATTTGTTTTGCATAAGTATGTTTGCAGTACAATCTGGTATTGCCTCTCCCAATTGGACATGGCAGAAGAAACTTGCAAAATTCTTGATGTAAGCCTAAAGAGGAGTGTTTCTAGTCTTCATATTCCCAGTAATACCCAGGAACTAAATTCCACAATGTATCTTCAAGTCAGCACTATAAGTCAAACACTCATATTTGTGACTCGACCTCAAGGCTGGTCTGTTGTAGAGGGTCCTGACCTGTTGCTCGTAACTACATTTGACTTTGCTCACTTGGATGCAAATAGTCCTATGCAATATGAGGAAGCACAGAAATATTTTGCATAGGACCAATCCCAGAAGTTGGCTACATATATGCAAGACTAGATCTTGCAACACTCGAATTTGCAAATTGAAATTGCTTGAGAAAAGCAATGTCAGAAAGGGGGAACTGTAATGTCCTCTTCCAATTAATTGTCGAAAGGAAGACAAAGTAGCCTATTTAACCCTGTAGGCTATAATCTTTTGTAAAGGGCGGGGGAGGGGGAACACATTATTTGATGTCACTTTGGTAAAATGAGGTAATTTGGGGCGAATGGAAGGAAACTTGCAATAGAAGTCAAATTTGGGGCAAATACTGGGAAGCTTATTCACCACTCAAAATTAAAGTTAGGAGGAAAAACCCAAAAGGGAATCTATAAAAAAGAGAGAGGAGATTCATTGTGTTCATCATGGATTATTGATTCTATCTGATTTTTGAGTTGAGGCTCTTAGAGGGTTTTAAGACCCCTTCTTTCTGATCAGTTCCGGTGGTGAAAGATTCCACCCTAGCCAATCCTTCTACCTTTCTAGTTATAGGGCAATATTCCGTTTGGAGGAACATCTTCCCAAGGCAAAACCAAGTTTGGAATCTCATTTTCTGAGCTAACGAGGGTTGAGTGGATCACTCTGGCGCAGCAGACTACTTCTAAGGCCTTGTTTGTGGCAGTGGATCAATTCTGAGGCCTTGTCTGTGGCAGTGGGTCAGCTCCAAGGTACTGTTTGTGGTACCAAATCATCTCTGAAGCCTTGAATGTGGCAGCAAATAATATCTAGGGCATCTCTGAGTCCTTGACTGTAGCAATGAATAATATCTAGGGCATCTCTGAGGCATGGTTGTGGCAGAAAACTGTTTCTAGCAAGGCTGGTGTTGAATTGATTGTGGCAGTGGGGCTGGAATTATCCCAGTGAGGCAGCGAAACAGTGCATCTGAGGCAGCGAGGAAGTGAGGGATCCCCTCTCTGTGGCAACAAGGTTGGGAACCCCCATCCTGAGACAGCGGATGGTGCATCTAGGGATGCCGAGACCTGACAGGCCTGTATGAGGTAGATTCAAGTCCCTGTGACAGCAGGAAACTAATTCTTGGGCAACAGACAGCAGAAAGGGGAACGAACATAAAGCTACAAGAGTTTAAGGGGTAGCAGCTGATTCGAGTCTGGGGCAGCCAGTGTTATCAACGGTGTGGAGCAACCAGCAAGATCGGTTAGTAGGGCTGAGATATGTCTCTGATGAGCTATAGCCCTTCCTTGCCAGTCTTGGTGATACACTACTACACTAACCAGATGGATCACTTTCTGTCAAGGTAGATATTTCATTATTATAGTTCATGTAAACTCTGTTATGAGGTTGTAAATCTGTAATCATTTGTTGAATAATAAATTGTTTGTGGAATCATCTGGCTCTTAAACTCTTTATTGCGCTGCTGTATATTCATAGATTAATGTGTATTGTAATGCTGTGATGAAAATTGAAATACAGTTATTTCCTATATTCATTGAAAACCATAGATCAGAATTGTGTCCTAAGGGTAATTTTCCCAAAAGGGATATTACAAACAGCAGTGCCTTTTCAAATCAATTTAGCAGCGCAAAGTGCATTAATGGTCTGGTCTTCCTACTTTTGAGCAGCCCTGGCTTATAGTTCTTTTACTGCCCTAAAAAATGAAGAAATGTAAAAAGAAAGACCTAAAGGCTCATGCAAGACTGTGTAATACTCAAAATTATACTGGGTTTGCTCTAGTTCATATTTAGTTCCTTTTCCAAAACAATCATGACTTTATATATGTAATGTCCTTTTCAGTAAATAGATAATCAACAAATGATGATTATTGAAAAAATTTAAGAAGACAGTGTAGACTTCCCAAGACACAGTGAAAGCGTGGGTACCTAATAAGCACAGAGTTATATTTAAGCCGTGAGCTATGCAAGCTCAAAAGCAAAATAAAGTACACAGAATGTCTTTCTGCAGTGGTGAAACTTCTCAAACAGTTTTTCTTGTTCGTCAAACATAAACATTGCCTCTCAGATTTCGTGCTTTTGACAGTAGCTCTTTCTCTTCGTCTAGTTGACTGCCTGCATCGAGGAGTTGCTCTCTCATTGGCCAAAAACCTGCCAATTATCAAGGTGGCTTTGAAGTGCAAGCAGCCAACAGCATCCTCCTTCAGTCTGGTAGTAGTACTAATATTATTTAGAGATGTCTTTGTGCTCTGTACTATGTAGGTCCCTTTCCTGGTTATTGTACTACAATGCCTTCTTCATTGCAAGCTTACTAAAAAGACGAGGTGCCATGTCCCAAGTTGGGGATTTAGTTTCACACTAATGACTATGTCACCGTAACCCAGATGTGTTATTTTTCTTTTACCCTTATTACTAGCAAAGACCAAAAGCACCATAAAGTTCAAACCCACAAGAGGGAATGCAAGAATAAGCACCACGAACCTAAAAGATTAAATGGGAAGAATATGCATGGAGCAAGGATAATTCTAAGGATTAGAATTCATAACCTTGCTGAACTTTATAGTCTTTAGTATCCAAGTTGTGAAATGTTTCACAATATTTTTATAAAACTATTTAAATTTCTAACGATTTTATATCAATTCTATAAATTTTGATGATTTTTAGAGAAATGGGTAAATTATTTTAAACATAGAAAATTAGAGCATGGCCGAAATTTATGTAGAAAATGTACGTGGAGCAAAATTGATAAAGACTGTTGGCTTCCGCCGAGCTGGAAATAGTTCAAAACCCATAGGGCACATTTTAAAACATCTAGGTTACAAAACAGTTGAAGCGCAAGGCTGATTGCAGGAACCTGATCCCACATGAGTACTTGGGCAATAAAAATACAAATCCAGGTGTGAATGCAGACCATTCCTAAAAGTAGAAATGCCAGAATCAACATTAATGTTGAGCTTTTCCTTAATTAACTATATGATATCAAGGGGCTTACCATTAGTCTAAAGGTAAGCAGACGACGGTGTGTGATGGAAGTGTACCTTTTCTAAGAGCAAAGCAGCTGATTGAGCCTTGGAAACGCACCGTGCTTCTTCCGACCTGCATTCTGAAGGCCATGCAATGTCCAGAATCTTCATATAAAGGCAGATGATGGGCAATGGAACCCTGTACATTAATCATGCGATGTGATTTCCATACAAAACTGGTCATTTAGTGCTTTGTTAATCTCTCACAAAACACAAACCAAATTACTATCCATTTCCCTTACACATGAACCGCTGGATCAGCGAGAAACTTACCTCACCGACTATTTGTATGGGGAAAGCAGTTTCAAGATTTATGAATGGTGAACGAAATCCATGTTGCATAACCCCTCACACGACTGGAATTAATCCGTCGGAACTGACATTGTTCCATTTGCACACGGCACATCCAGCATTCGATTACTACCCTAGCAACATAGAGTCGTTTTAATTTCGAATTTATTATCCATATGATAGAGACTCCCTTGTAACAACCTGTCCCTCTAAAATTTAAACCCCTTTGCCTTTCAAATTTTTATATATTGTGACCAATCTTATATTTTATTTAAATTTATATGCAAATGTCTTATTTTATTATATTTGGATGATTTTCAATTTTACGAGTAAATTTTGTAAATATATATGATAAAGTTATTTATTTATTTTGTTTTGTTTTAATTTAATTAGTTGATTGTTTTTATTATTATAGGGATTTTATAAATTAGTAATTGTTTTTAAAGATGTAAAAGTATATCTAAGGAATAGAAGATTTGGGAAGATTATCTTGTCACTCACTCTAATGAAAGCATTGTTAATCGTTTTTATGAGTGCAGCAAAATTGCTTGTGTGGACAGTTATCATTTATTGCAACTTTGAATTTACTGGATTTGTCTTAGCTAATGAAATATCCTATTTATTATTTCCCATTTTGGCCAGAAATTCCCACTAAGTTTCTCAATGACATTCTGAAATAGCACTCATGACTTGAAAACAAAGACCACATGACGATGGGAGCTCCAGACTATGGCAGCACTAGGGTTTTCTCTCCCTCTCGCGGCTTCAGCTCGATACCACACCTGATCGCACCCTCGAATGCTCGATGTCATTTTCATGGTTCTCGTCGGTTCTTGGATACTCGGATATAGTGACGGTGCACTCGGTGGCTCCCATTTTCTTGGCTGAAGGTTTTTCTGTCTCCGCACTCTATCGTTGACGGAGCTCAGCAGTGCTTCCGACCTTTTTGCCTTGGAATAATGCCACTATCAGGGCACTGACCATTAGTGCATTCGTTTTTTTATTGCTGGCGACCTTCATACTGCCATCTCCCGGTATTCTAGCTCCTCGTGACTGACTCGCTCTGGCTGGCAGTTGGACTTTGCAATAACGGTTTCTTCTTGGAGTATTCAATGGAAGGGACCCAGGATGAACAGCTTGTGGATTATATGGAGGACCCATAGGCCCATGTGGACATTTAGACCCTTGCGCATCGATTATCCTCTGGTATGCATGTATCTCACCCTGCATCTTCTCCTTTTACTTATCCTACTTTATCTGGCTCTATCACATCAGCTTCCTCTCCTCTTACCTTCCATGAGCTAGATTCTTTTCTGGTACTGGAACTCTCACCCTCATCCCCCGCTATCCTCTCTGCTGCTGACCTAGATCTCATCACCTCACCAGACCTCTGACCCTCGTCCCCTGCATCCTCAACATTTCTCTCTTAGACTCTCTCTTACCCCCATCGGCTCCCACCTTCACCCTGCCCTCCTCACTTGGCTCGGTCACTCCGCTCCCCCCTACCTCATTCCCCTGCCCTCCTCACTTGGCTCGGTCACTCCGCTCCCCCCTACCTCATTCCCCTGCTCTCCTTCCCCCCCCACCCCACCTTCATTTTCCTCCCCGAGCACACTCCCCCCCCAACCCCCCACTTGGTTTGGTCATACCCTCGGCCCACCGACCTTCTGGCTGCTTCACCATCCCCCTGCCCGACTCCTCCCCCCTACCCTCCCGCCTCTATCTCCCCACCTCCGCTTACTGCATCGGCTACACTACCTCCCCGTGCACCCCGTCGCACGAAATGTGTGAGAGCCTGCAAGCGTGCTAGCCTTCTCACCCTCGGCGCAGGTGTACAGATGGCCGATATCTTGGGTACCGTGGACAGAGTGGTTGTTGGTCGAGTTTGTGGTCGAAACTATGGGGTTAAGAGATTGAAACAATGGGTACAAGATATTTGGGGTGACCTATTACAGGAGCTTCCCACCATTCATACACTTACCAAGGGATGGTTTTCTCTCCGCTTCACTTCCAGAGCACCCACAGATCTTATATTATCACAATTCTGGCATATTGAGATGGCACCTGTGTTGCTGAAACGGTGGAACCCCTTGTTCGACCTTGAACGTGAACCGTTGGGTGTGGGACCTATTTGGGTTCGGTTAAATAGACTACCTCTACACTTATGGAATGAACAGATCTTCAAGGACATTGGTAACCTTCTGGGCACTTATTTGGACCATGATCGATCCTTCATTGACTCTGGTAAGATGGCACATCCTAGTACATCTGGATACCAAGGAAGGTCTCGAGGAAGCCATCAATATTCAATGTTGCCACTCCACCAGGGCGTAGCTTCTGGATTATGAGGGGTTCCCTTCCGCTGCCATCGTTTCCACAAAGTCGGACATGTTTTCAAAGATTTTCCATTAAATTGTTCGTCATCGGCTCCTCGTGCTCACAGCAGATTGCATCCTATTGCTCCAGTATCGGTCTCGCTACAGAGTCAGGCTCAGCATTCCGGCTTCATCGTGACACCTAATCCCTCCTCGTTGGCAGATTTCTCACAGACGATTGTGGATGCACCTACCCGGGTCACTCAATCTATGGTTGTTGCTACATCTACTGGACTCCTTCCGGATGATGGTACATCCTCTTCTCCTCCATTTACTTTTTTGTCATTATTATCTTCGGCATCTATTCTGTGCTCGGAGCCTCCTCAGGCTGGATTCTACTCCCCTTCCATCATTTGTCCCCGTCTCCTTCACCTCTCCATTTCCCCCCCACTCTTCCTACCATAACTATTATGCCTATGTCATCTCCCCTCGCCACCACACTTGCTCCTTCTAAACTGATCCCCTCTCCCCCCTCACTCTCTCCCACTGGCCCTACTCCTTCCCTCTTGGTTGAACCCTCTAAAACCTCTTCCACTCACTCATACAATTTACGTCCCCGCTTATACACCCCGGCTAGTCTTGGCACTCTTATTGGACCCTCCAACCCTTTGCACAAGCCATCCTGTGGCCGACATTCGCATATTTCGAAGGCCATTTTACAAGCCGGTATTGAATTTTCCTCTAGTACACAACTCTCCATCGATGGGATCCTTAGAGCAAGACAATACCCACTCCTGGTTTCCCAATGATCTGTATTTCCTTCAACTGTCGTGGGTTGGCTAGCCCAGCGAAGCGTCTTGCTCTTAAACGCCTATTTTCTTCTTCTTTGGCCGACATCATTTTGCTCCAAGAAACTCATGGTTCGTCTGATTATGTTATTCAAGTACTTACCCCTCTCCTCCCTGGTTGGAACATTCATGCCTTAGATGCCAATGGTCGATAGGGTGGACTGGCCCTCTATATCAACCCCCGAAAAATCAATCTTCTTAATGTTTGGGGCAGGGATTGCATTTTGGGGATGGATGTCTTCTCGGAAGCCCTTGGCCTGCAATTCTGTATTATTAATGCTTATGGACCCTGCACCTACAGGCAACAATTCTGGACCTCTCTTATGAACTCATCAGTGTTGCGTCCTGACAACATCATTTTGGCTGGTGATTTGAACTTCTCTCTTGGGATCTCTGAATCCTTGGGGCCTAATTCGCATGTAGATACTCTCTCTGATTTTTTCAGACACACTCTCATCGCATCACCTGGTGGATCCCCTCATAACTTTCCCCTCTCCAACTTGGCGCAATAGGCGCACGGTGGATGAATTGATGGCTCGCAGACTCGATCGCTTTCTTATCAAGGAAGGTTTATTACAAAATCTTGGCTCTTTCAGGCAGTGGATCGGTTCTGGTGGCATCTCTGACCACTCCCCGATTTATTTGGAAATCACTGGGGACTTTAAGAAGTCGGCTTCCCCCTTTAAATTATGCTCTGTGTGGTTACAAGATTCCGACTACATCAACCTAGTGGACACACAATGGAGACTCCCTTCGCCACCATATCTACATTCGCCATCCTCCATTTTTGCACACAAATTACTCACTATTAAGAAGGAATCCATTACTTGGGCTAAGAATAAGAAAATAATGGAGGACAGTGAACTCACCAGAATTGAACAGAAAATCCATAATTTGGAAAGCTCTATTGGGGGAGGGTTTGCAACTGAAGATGAGAAGTCACAATTATTTTACTTGAAATTTCACGCTTATAGATCCTACAAGCGAGGGATGAAGTTTGGAGAATCAAAATCCGTGCCCACTTGGATCAAAGTTGGGGATGAAAACTCCAAATTCTTCCATCATTTTTCTAAAGGCAGAAAGACTATCAACACCATTTGGGAACTCGACAATGAGGATGGATCAAAAGCTTCCACCTTCTCTCAACTTGCTCAGAAAGGTATCAATCATTTTCGAGAGATTTATAAGGCCCCTCTGCAACTCCCCTTGGCTAAAATCATAAAGGTGGCCTCCCTCTTTCCCAGATATGTGGATCTTGTAACGGAGGAAGACCTCCTTTTACCGGTTTCGATGCAAGAATTAGAATATGTCCTTAAGTGGTTCAAAAAGGACAAAAGCCCTCGACTTGATGGATGGGCAGTGGAGTTTTATCTAGCTTTCTTTGATCTTCTGGGTCCTAATCTCCTGGAGGTGGTGGAAGAGACTCGTCAATTTGGGCGCATCTATGAGGCCTTCAATGCTACATTCATTGCCCTTATTCCTAAATCTGACCATCCCTCTTCATTCAAATATTTTCACTCGATTTCTTTATGTAATTGCATATACAAGATTATGGCCAAGATCCTTGCTAACAGGTTGAAACCCATTTTATCCTGTTTCATTTCACCTGAACAATTCGCCTTTATTGAAAATAGACAGATCCATGATGCAATAGGCATTGCACAAGAAGGCTTACATTCTATGCACACCAAGAACATCAAAGGGATGATTCTTAATATTGACTTGGCAAAAGCATTTGATCAAGTGAGCTGGCTCTATATCTGCATGTTGCTCACTCACCTGGGTTTCCCCTTACAGACTATTAATTGGATTATGAGCTGCATCACCTCTGTTTCTTTTATAATTCTTATCAATGGGGCTGCTACCAATTTCTTTCATGCGGAGCGTGGACTTCGACAGGGGTGTCCATTATCCCCCCTCTTATTTGTTCTTGTTATGGAGGGCCTTAGTAGATGTATAACTGATGAAACTACCTGTGGCAAATTGAAAGGTATCTGCTTAACTGCTAACTGTGTGCTCACACATCTGTTATTTGTGGATGACGTCATTCTCTTTCTCAATGGCACTCTTGGTGACTCGTCTGTGGTCAGATTTATTCTGCTATTATTTTGCACCGCCACGGAAATGCAATGTAATAAAAAAAAATCAACATTGACTTGCCATGGATGCACTCCTCGTGAAATACATTTTACACAACAGAGATTTCCTTTCATCCTCACCAGATTTGAGGATGGCTTGAAGTACCTGGGATTTTTCCTCAAACCAGTGAATTACAAAAAAGTTGATTGGAATTGGCTCATTACCAAGATTGAAAAACATTTAAATAGTTGGTGCCATCGCTGGCTATCTAGGGTTGGTCGGCTGATTCTGATTAAATCTGTTCTAGAGGCCATTCCTGTGTATTAGATGTCTCTTGCCTGGATTCTTAAAGGAATACTTTACAAGATTCAGTGGATTTGCAAGAGATTTTTATGGCTCGACATCAAAGAAGGACACACTTTTGCATGGACCAATTGGACCCGTATTGCATTACCCAAGCGATGGGGCGGTTGGGGCATCAAGGACTTACCAACCTTCGCTTTGGCATTAGATGCTAAGCTTGGATAGATGATTCTCACGGGTAACAATTTATGGACCAGGGTGACCATTCAGAAATACATCCATCCACTCAATCCTATTGAATGAATTTGTATTCCCCCTGTGCACTATCCCTATTGTTCTACAATTTGGCGCGATTTCATTGCCTCAATCCGATTTATCAGGGAAGATTTGACTTGGAGAATTGGCAATGGATCTAGGATTCGTATTGGTTGTGATCCTTGGGTGGGTTGTAAAAATGCACACCTCCTCCTAAATGCACTCATTGATTCCCTCAATCAAGCTGGATTCTTGACGCTCAATCATATTGCTGACAGGAACCGAACCACACTATTCTCACAAGGTTGGCTTGGTCATCAAGATTTGCAGATACAACCACAGTGGATTAAGACATGGCCTACCTTTTTGGATGCTTTAAGAGATACCCGTGTCAGATTACTGGATCGGGCAGATGAAGTTATTTGGACCATTTCAAAACAGGGAATATACACGCCCAAAGAGGGGTACACTCACATTTATCGCACATAAAGACATGAACCCTTGCTCCCATGGTGGCGCAATATCTGGAAACTAAAGGGACATGCTACAGCTAGGCTCTTCATGTGGTGTATCCTTACTGATAAAATTCCAATGGGGGCTAATCTACAGAAAATAACACACATTGGTCCTCACAGATGTCCACTCTACAATGAGGCAACTGAAGATACTTTGCATCTCTTCCTTCAATATCATGCTACTCTTGCACTCTGGAAAATTGTTCACTCCTCCATCCATCATAATCTTCGTTGGGAGGGGAACATCCTTACTGATGCCTGGGAGCATTGGTGGCATGTTGCTACTCCCCACAAGTTGCTAAATTTACCTATTTTTCTCTATTGGAGCATCTGGATGGCTCGCAATCAGACCATCTTCCATGACATCCCTCATCATTGGCCCTCGTTTGCTACCCACATCATCTCCATATATCACATTATTCCTAATGTTCCCCCCCTCCATACCCTTGAGTTATATCCTCTAAGATCATTGACTACACTATCCCTTGGGCCTATTTTGATGGATCTTTTCACACACATGGTTGTGGTGGTGGATTTATTATTCATCATATGCCACATCATTTTTATAAAGTCAAGATTGGACTTGGACGTGGCACCAACAATTTTGCAGAACTCTCCTGCCTTTTGTACCTCCTACAATTTGCCATCACTAAAAATATTTGTGCACTACATATATTCGGTGATTTCAAAATTGTCATTGATTGGTTTAACATTCAGACGACATGTCACATACACACACTGCAGAATATTTTGGATGAAACTCTACAGCTCAAATCCCATTTTGATCCTATTTCATGTCGGCACATTTACAGGGAGAGGAACACAATTTCCAACCTCCTTTCCAAGGAGGCGACGCACCTATTGACTACACACATGGAGGTACAGGAACAGAATGAGCATGCTTATTATCAGTACTTCCACAAACCATTTGTTCCCGATCACTGGAGGGGGGACGGCCCCCATTAGAGACAACAACTGTTATTTTACATTTTGATTATAGTTATTTTTGTATATATATCCATCAGACTCTTTATTGGAGGAGTTATGTTGTTATACAGTATGTATATATGCAACACATAGCAAATGTATTTATTTTTTTCTACACTCAGTTATCTATATGGCAACTATAATGCTGATCTACATATGCACTTAGCATATACAACATGTAACTTTTATTTTCATTAATAAAAGCTACGATTTTTCCTGGGGAAAAAATAAATTATTTGTCGATAAAAGTATGTAGATGACACGTATCTAAAGTCACCCAAAGACGTTAGAAAGGGGCATACAAATCTATAAAGATGACTCCACCTGTTAGATTTTAATGACTCAAGAGTAGAATTAGGTTGTTATTAGGATTGAAGAAGGCATTTTCGATATTCAAAAAATACATCATTGTTAGTTCCTTCAGTAGAGTCCAATGTCGGAGTAAGAGGAATGGGAATGACAACAAAGGAGGTGGAACTTGAGTAGAGTGACACTCTTCCAGAGGTGGAAAGAGAGACACTCTTCCAAGAAAAACAATTTAATTTCGTTAGTTATGTTCTAAGTTTTGTAAATATGGGAACCATGATAATATAAAAGTCATTTTAGAAGAAAAAAAAATTAAGTGAAATGGGTAGCACATCTCACATGCGGTGACTGCAATTACATAATCTTTTTTGGGAAAAGGAGTTATCTTCTAAAGTAGACAACCTTGAATTCACCAACCAATTTTCCTATGAAATCTCAAGCACGTTGTCTGTGATCTCAGGCATGGGCTTGTGAATAAACCTATCAATCCTTTAATGCTTCAAATCACCGTCCTAGTCCCCATAATTTGCAATTTTAGGGTAAAAGCAACGCTAATGGCATTGATTTTGGTAAAATCTTTCATAGATTACACGCACATCCAATCCATCATATTGATTAAAAGAAAACACCACAAAAAGCGACATTACTTTATTATTAATTTACAAGAATTTAATATGTCCTTACACTCTAGTTGAAGCATCTTCTCGTCATCTTTACTCTTGCTAAATCTTTGTGTTCCCTCTTTTAGGATATCATAATATACTATAATCATAATAAAATAATAAAATATACTTATATGTTAATAATATATATTAAATTTTGTATAGTAAATATTAAATTTTTTATTATAAATTGACTTTCTAATATATATATATATATATATATATATATATATATATATATATATATATATATATTTTAAAACCCAATAAAACTTGATTCTATAATAAATTAACTTAAAAATCAATCAAAAATCAGAATATCTGAACATTAGAGATTATAATCTTTCTTTCTTTCTTTTTATGATGGGATATTAAAATTTGTGTATAATAAATATTATTTTTTATTATAAATTAATTATGCCGTAAGCTAGAATCTTTCTCTTTCTTTTTCTTTTTTTTAATGGTGGGATATTGAAATTTTGTATAATAAATATTAATTTTTTATTATAAATTAATTAGAGCGTAAGATCAAATGTTAGACAATTGAAATGTTTTAGGCCATTAGATCAAGTAAATATTTTTATATATCTTTTTTATAATGTTAGTTTTTTTCTTTTTAATAAGTTAGATTGAATTTAGGTTTTGGTGACTTTTAAGTTAAAATGTTGTTATTAAAAATTTGTTAGATTTTAACTTAAATTGTTTTAATAAAATTTAAATTAATAACTTAATAAAACTAGATTTAACATAAATTAGTTTAATGAATAAAAAACATTGTAAAATACACAAACATTAAATTTTTGGGTACATAAGCATAAATTTTTTATCTATAATAAAATTTATTTCATAAAATTAAACTCCACAAAAACCAATAAAATTATATTACATGGATAAAAAACAATATAAAAAAAAGGAAAATAACTATTTATATATTTAAATATTGCATTTTTCTACTACTATGCTCTCCAACAACGTATGATAGAAAAGTTGTAACGTTATGTTTAACATTTTGACTATGTCAAATTACACAAAATTAAAAATAAAAGTAAATTAAATAAAAAGATTGACTTAATGTAATGAACATTTTAATTAGGTCAAAATACAATAAAATAATGATAAACTATAAATACAGCCCATGGTATTGACCCATGGTATTCATGTGGAATGTAGTTTCTTTATAGGGAGAACTAAGATGGCCTAAATCAATCTTAGCTCTAAATCTAAACTAATTATTTAATAAAATTATTTTTAAATGTTTATAACTATTATTCTTTAAAAAATTTACTTAATAAAATGTATCTATATTTTCATACATCCAAATATATATAGTTTTTCTTGTTTTGTATTATTTCTATTACAACTATTTTATTATTTCAAAAATATATGGTTTTTTTTGTTATATATTATTTATGTTACAAACGTTTTAAGAGTTCACAAGTATTAATTCATAAGTATTATTTATTAATATATACAAATTTAAATTAATAATGTAATTTTTTAAAATATGTGATTTTTTTTAAATTTCTAAATTATTTCAGAGGACATTATTTATCTTGAGCAATAATGATGAATGTTCATAATTCTCATTTCTTAAATAACACTAAATTTACCTTTAAAGGGGTGGGTAACAATTGTTTGTATCAAAGTCAAGGACACATAAGAAAGGAGATATGGTGAAGAGAAGCTTCCAACCTTACAACAAGCCCTAAAAAGGCATAACGTTGAATGTATGGAATCCATTTTCCTTGATACACATGAGAAGTGCAATGAAAAATCTTCGAATTTGGAAAATGTCACGAAGCTTATCTCATGTTCCATTCATTTAGATCTGAAGTATATGGAAGAAGAAAAGCAAGACAATGGATACTTATCAAGAATGTATGATTCTTTAGAAGGAAATGACGTTGAAAAGGTGATCTGAAATGTGAGAACTTCTTATTTCTAATACAGAGATTGACTGTAGGGGCATTTACTGGATATGTCACCTTTAAAGAAAGGATGAGATCCAGAAGCTATCTGGCCCTTTGCAGACTTTGCCTAAATAAATAATAGAAGTAATCAGTAATGATCTGGAAATGAAACTACTTGTTTACCGTTCAAGGTATTCATTATCCATAAACTTATGTGTGCAAACTGTTTTATATATTTTGCAATTGGAACAAAATGCTTTTGGCAAATTTCCGAGTCTTTTTGTGTGTAGGAGGCTTATTTCTTTTTACTGTTTAACATATTTAACTCCGGAAAAACACAACAATATAAATCACATATATAACACAGCATATGATAAGGTAGTTCACCCCTCCTGGGCTACATCTGCCGGGTCCAAGGCCCCTAAATGGGCATGTCCTTGCTCTTATTATGCTCAAAATTAGTTATACAGTGTGAAGAAAGCCTAAACAGGAAAAAATAGCTGTGGAAATGAGTTCAGAACACTGAAAACAATAAAGATAGGCTTTTGTTTTACCTCCAAAGGTTAACCATAGCCCAATACATCTCCAACACGCCCTAGGCCCTAATGGCTCTCCAAGCTTCTCTACTAAAAAAATACCTGAAGATGAGCTATGTTGCCTCTGCAACCTGTACCATTGGCTCTGGAATGCTCAAAATACCAACAACAAAAAAAAAAATCGCTCTAAAAGGTTTTTCCTAGCCAAAGTTATGAGCAAAACAACTTTTGCTCAATCAGGGCTAGAAAACCTCCACCAAATGTGGAGAAACTGGAGTTAGAGCTACTAATTTAGGCCTGGCGCCATTCTGGTCAGAGTTCCACCAAAATCTCCGCTACAGTTAAGGATAGCATTTAATTTTAAATATCAGGTAGTCACATGTCCGCACCTGTTGGCATATATGTTGGATTAACGGTTTAAACAACCGTTATAATAAATTTCATTTATAAACCCGCCATATTACATGTGGCCTTATCCACAACATTAAACTTAACCGTTTAACACTTATCCGTCGGGAGAATAGAGCTATGGTTCTGAGCCTGTAGTCATATTATAGAGGGGGTTGGCCCCCTTTCGGGCCCACCCATATATAAATTAAACTTCAAATAGCAGTTCGGACCTTTGTATGTTAAGACTCACTGTATAGCTTGCTCGGTTAGGCCGCCCGGTTGGTAGCACCTAGACCTAGGTTCAAATCCCTGAAGTTGCAAAATTTTTGACATAGCAAATCTTTGAATTCTTGGGGCCACGTGGCGGCTTCCGGGAAGGCCACGTGGCGCCCTTTGATTGGTCTGCACAAAATATTTTGCAAAATATTCTGTGGAATATTCTTGGAATATTCAGTGGAATATTCTTTTTTTAATATATTTTTTTCAAAGTCAAACCAAGTCAAACTGACTTTTACCTGAAATTGAGAAATTTCGAACTTGAAAATCTTTCTCATACAGTATCGTTTTCGAGTGTTGTTCGCATCTACAGGATCGTTTTGACGAGACCTTTCTTATCGTTCTGATTTCAACCAATTCTGAGCAAATAAAATTTTGAGCATTTTCTCCAATTAGGACATGATCACCTGATCACAAGGCTATGAAGGACCAAATAGCAAAATAAAAAACAGAAGATGACTCTTCAGAAAATGGGTTACTTAAGGATTTTGGAATTCATATGAGCTACATTATCTCACTGATTCAAGCAAGCGCTCAAAAAGAGACAGACAATAGTGAAATAGAGACAATTTATTCATAAACAAGAGACAACTAGAATTATAACCCGAGATAGAGTTATGGGAAGAGAAACATTCCAATTGTAAGGAGTCAAAGTTACATGAGTAGTAGTTCACTCAACATAATTCTCCACCGCTTCTCTGGAGGAGAAAGTTCCTACTACCTCATCAATTGAAGAAGGCCCACATGAGAAAATCATAAGAGATTCCTCAATGTTATTTTCATTTGACATTCAGTCACTCTGCTCTTTTTTGTCTAGTAGTCTCTTTACCTCTGCCCTTAAATTCAATGACTCAGAAAATACTAGACAAAGACACTTACCTATTGCAATCAGTTGAAAAAAAGGTACCTCTAAAGGGTCACTTGGGGAGGAATCTATTATTTAAAAGATCGGGAAAATAATTTCATTTCAAAACAAAAATGTACTATCACTAGGGAAAGGAGTTATTACATTTAAAATTTGTTCTCATTCTTGTCACTACAAAATTTGGTTGTTGCTTTTTATTTGATGAGAAAATAAATGATGTTCAAAAGGTACTAAAGTCTTAAATTATGATCCTTAAAGAAGTTGCTAGATTCCAAAACAACTCCCCTAGCTGCCACTGTGTCCATGTTTCAGCCATTGGTTCAAATTTTAGACGATTGAAATGTTTTAGGCCATTAGATCAAGTAAATATTTTTATATATGTTTTTTATAATGTTAGTTTTTTTCTTTTTTAATAAATTAGACTGAATTTAGGTTTTGGTGACTTTTAAGTTAAATGTTGTTATTAAAAATTTGTTAGATTTTAACCTCAATTTTTTTAATAAAAATTAAATTAATAACTTAATAAAACTAGATTTAACATAAATTAGTTTAATGAGTAAAAAAATTGTAAAATACATAAACATTGAATTTTTGGGTACATAAGCATAATTTTTTTATTTATAATAAAATTTATATCATAAAATTAAACTCCACAAAAACCAATAAATTTATATTACATGGGTGAAATATATATATATATATATATATATATATATATATATATATAATACATTTTTATGCTACTATGCTCTCCAACAAAGTATGATAGAAAAGTTGTAATGTTATGTTTAACATTTTGACTATGTCAAATTACACAAAATTAAAAATAAAAGTAAATTAAATAAAAAGATTGACTTAATGTAATGAACATTTTAACTAGGTCAAAATACAATAAAAAATAAAAATAATAAAATAAAATAATGATAAACTATAAATACAGCCCATGGTATTGACTCATGGTATTCATGTGGAATGTAGTTTCTTTATAGAGGGAACTAAGATGGCCTAAATCAATCTTAACTCTGAATCTAAACTAATTATTTAATAAAATTATTTTTAAATGTTTATAACCATTATTCTTTTAAAAAATTTCCTTAATAAAATGTATCTAAATTTTCATACATCCAAATATATATAGTTTTTCTTGTTTTGTATTATTTATATTACAACTATTTTATTATTCCAAAAATACATGGTTTTTTTTTGTTATATATTATTTATGTTACAAACGTTTTAAGAGTTCACAAGTATTAATTCATGAGTATTATTTCTTAATATATAAAAAATTAAATTAATAATGTAATTTTTTAGAATATGTGATCTTTTTTAAATTTCCAAATTATTTCAGAGGACATGATTTATCTTGACCAATAATGATGAATGTTCATAATTCTCATTTCTTAAATAACACTAAATTTACCTTTATAGGGGTCGGTAACAATTGTTTGTATCAAAGTCAAGGATACAGAAGAAAGGAGATACGGTGAAGAGAAGCTTCCAATCTTACAACAAGCCCTAAAAAGGCATAACGATGAATTTATGGAATCCATTTTCCTTGATATACATGAGAAGTGCAATGAAAAATCTTGGAATTTGGAAAATGTCACGAAGCTTATCTCATGTTCCATTCATTTAGATCTGAATTATATGGAAGAAGAAAAGCAAGACAATGGATACTTGTCAAGAATGTATGATTCTTTGAAAGGAAATGACGTTGACAAGGCTATGGAGGACCAAATAGAAAAATTAAAAATAGAAGAGGGCTCTTCAGAAAATGGGTTACTCAAGGATTTTGGAATCCATATGAGCTACATTATCTCACTGATTCAAGCAAGCGTTCAAAAATAGACAGACAATAGTGATATAGAGACAATTTATTCATAAACAAGAGAAAGCTAGAATTATAACCCGAGATAGAGTTATGGGAAGAGAAACATTCCAATTGTGAGGAGTCAAAGTTACATGAGTAGTATTGTTTCACGGTGGTTTTCCCGCGCGCGTTGGCTCTGGCTCCGCTCTGCCTCCCTCTGCGCCCTCTGATCGCGCCTGGGCTGCTGGCAGCTCCAGCGCGCCCCAGTTTCGTCCTGGTCGGCCTGCCCTGTGTCAGATCTAACCATGGAAGACCGCAGGACCCCAGATCCCCCTCCGCCTCCGGAGGTTTCGGCTTTTAAGGCAATGATTGCTAATGCTCCCAAACGCCCTCCATCTCAGTCTCAGCAGAAATTTGTGAAAAAACTGGACTCAATCCCCACAGTGGCTCTCCCCGAAGGAGACACCTGCAAATCGGCTCTGAATCTGGCGGAGAGGGGTCTCATAGGCCAGTTCACGGGCCTCTGGCCCTCTCCCAAATCTGTTGAGGACTGGACTCAAAGGAACTGGAAGCCCCTGATCAAGGAGGGAGTCAATAGCTATTTCGTAGGTAAGGGTTTCTTTGTGTTTGTCTTTGAAAACCCGGAAGACAAAGGATTAATCTTCAGAAACGGGCCATACTTCATGGGCCCTCAGGGCCTTTACCTAAACAAATGGTCCCCTGACTTCGACCCCACTCAGGATGTTCCCTCGGCTGTCCCGGTTTGGGTTAGACTCCCTCACTTGCCTCTCCACTTTTGGAATCCAAATTCTTTCCAGACCATAGGAAATGCTTTGGGAAAATACATAGATCAGGCGGTAAGAAAGGATCAGTACTCATGTGCCCGCATCTGCGTAGAAGTAGATCTCGAAGAAGGATTACCGGAAGCAATCAAGCTCACTGTTGCTGGGTGGACGCATGTCCAAGAGCTGGACTATGAACAGCTGCCCTTTAAATGTAGGCACTGCCACGGGCACGGTCACTTCGCAAAGCACTGTAAGAAGAAGGCGGAGGAACAGGTGGATAAACAAAATGGGGAACAATGGACCCTAGTCCAAAAAAACACTAGCTCAAAAAAAGGCGCAGGCAAAGGAAATATGACTGGAGGTCAACCAAGCTCCAAAAGCAACCAAGAAGCGGAAGCTCCTCCAAATGCACCAGAAGGAGAGCAGGACATACAAGCCAACCAAAATCAGGAGAACGAGGAACAGCCGGCCCCTTCCCCTTCAAATAAAGAGAGAGAGGAAACAATTCAGTTGGAGGAAAATCAAGGCTCTCCCACTAATCCTTCCTACGCAGAAATAGTAAGGAAAAAACCAGTGGTTAGTTCTAGTTCTTCCGAAGATGAATTCTACGAGCGCCCTTCCAAAAAAGCAGGAAGGAAATCTCGTAAAGAGAAGAGGGAAGAAGAGGCAGAAAGACTCAAGATTCAAAGAAGTCAATCCACAATAGAAATGTCTATTGGGCAAAATATCAGACCAAGGCCTACCAAGGGAGGCCCCAACCCCCCTCTTTGTAAATAATGAATCTCGTCTCTTGGAACTGTAGAGGTCTGGGGAACCCCTCTAGAATAGAAGCAGTCAGGGACCTACTGAAAGCAGAACCCTCAGACATTCTTATGCTCCAGGAGACCAAAATAGAAGGGCAGGCCCTTCTAGAGTTAGGTAGAACAAAGTGGAACAAAAAAGCAGGAAAAGCAGTCAACTCAAGGGGAACCTCTGGAGGGCTGGCAACACTTTGGATGGATGACCTCTTTCAGCTGCTTAGGTCCCATGAAACCCAACACTGGATATACACGGAGCTGAAGCATAAGGCAAGTAAGTTGACCATCTCTCTCTTCAATCTCTATGTTCCAGTGACTTATTCTGAAAAGCGAGAATGCTGGGATACACTTGAGGCCTTTCTTGATCAGACCAATCCCAGCAATATCATACTAGCCGGGGATCTGAACATTGTTCTGAAAGCAAAAGAAAAGAGGGGGGGGAACAACTCCAGTGACCCTATGTTGGCTAAGGTTGAGGAGATCACCCAGCTCTGGGATCTTCTTGATTTCAGGCCCATTCGTGGCATTTACACTTGGACTAATAATCGGGTTGGTACAGAGCACATTTCTGCTCGTTTAGACCGTTTCTTGGTTCAAAGCTCCATTATGATGAACAAGAAAATAACCACCAAAATTCTGCCCAAGCTCTCCTCAGACCATAAACCCATCCAACTCCATTTGGAAGATGAAGAAGACTTGGGTCGGCTTCCTTTTCGATTCAACCCTCTCTGGATCGAGAGAGATGGATTCTTGGAGACTGTCAAGGCAGCATGGGCCAAACCAATCTCCGGATCCTCCAGCTACGTATGGGAGCAAAAGCTGAAAGCTACAAAGCAAGCTCTGAAGGACTGGATAAAAGCACCGGATATCAACCCCATCAATCAGAGAAAGGAGGCCGTGCAGTCTTTGTCAGATCTGCAAACTGATATGGAAAACAGAGATATCACATCTGAGTTGCTCGAGGAGGAAGTAAAAGCACAAAGAGCAGCGTACCAATCTTTTCGTAAGGAAGAAGAATATTGGAGGCTTAAATCCAGAAGCCTTTGGTTGAAGGCCGGGGACCGGAACACTCCCTTCTTCCACCGGCAATATAGAGCTAGACTGTCAAAGAACTACATAGCAGAAATAAAAACATCTGAGGGTCAAGTATGTAAAGGATTCAATCAAGTTAAAGCCGCTGCTGAAAACCATTACAGGAACTTGTACAGAGAAGAAACTCAAAGCAATGATGAGGAGGTGGATGATTTTCTCTCCAGTGTTCCCTCCCTTATCAGTCCTGAAGACAACTTAAACCTCTGCAGACCCATTACCGAGGAGGAAATCATAAAAGTTATTTGGTCCATGGAATCAGATAAGGCCCCTGGGCCGGATGGGTTCACAATTCACTTCTTCAAATCCTGCTGGCACATTATCAAGGCAGATCTGCTTAAAATGACAAGAGGATTCATGCAGAAAGCCAAGATTGGTGGAGGAACCAAGTCCACTTATCTGGCTTTAATTCCTAAGGACACCAATCCTGACTCCTTTGCTAGATTTAGACCTATCTCGTTGTGCAATGCTTCCTATAAAATCCTGGCAAAACCTCTGGCGAGTCGGATCAAGCCATTGTTAAAAAAACTGATCTCCAGCAACCAAGGTGGCTTCGTGGAGGGTAGGCACATTCTGGACAACGTGATCCAAGTTCAGGAGACAATACACTCAAGTAAGCAAAGAAAGGAGAAAGGTATGTTGATTAAACTAGATATGGCTAACGCTTTTGATAGAGTTAATCATAGCTTCCTATCAAAGGTCCTGCTCTCCTTTGGTTTTTCGATACATTTTGTCCATTTAATAAAAGCCTGCATTGACAGTCCTTGGATTGCTCCGTTAGTTAACGACAGACCCGCTAACTTCTTCCAAGCTCAGAGAGGTATCAGGCAGGGTTGCCCACTCTCCCCCTTCCTGTATATCATAATGGCAGACTCCCTCAGTCGTAAGCTTACTGCTGAAAGAACAGCAGGACATATTCCGGGCCTCAAACCTTCAAATGGAGCTGAACCATTGAACCATGCTCTCTTTGCCGACGATTCTCTCCTACTCGGAGGAGCCTCCATCAGAATAGCCAGAGCTTTCGACTCAGTCCTCAGAAAGTACTGCAGAGTTTCAGGTGCCTTGGTTAACGAGAGTAAGAGTGAAATATATAGCTGGAACATAGACCAGAATGAACTCACTGCAATCTCTGCTCTTCTTGGGTTTAAAGGTCAGGCAAACTGGGACAGGTTTAAATATCTTGGTCTTCCCATAACTTCTGGAGTTAACAAGAGATCGTTATGGAGCGACATAATCTCAAAAATTAAATCCAAAATTGCTGCGTGGGGAGGCAACTGGCTAACTAAGGGAGGTAAAGTAATCTTAATTAAAACGGTGCTGTCTGCACTCCCAATCTTCCAGGCAGCTTTCCTCCTTGCTCCAAGAAATGTGATGGAGCAGATCTCCAAGCTGCTCAGAGATTTTCTTTGGCAGGGAGGGAAAGGCAATGAGAGAAAAATGCATCTGGTTAACTGGGATGTGGTAAAAAAGCCATTGTCTGAAGGCGGACTGCAAATTAGAGATCCCATGCTTGTCAATCTTGCTTTGGGAGGAAAGATTTTGTGGAAGCTGTTCAATGAACCCTCTCATCCAATCAGTGTTACCCTGCGCTCAAAGTATGGTCCCATTAACGCGCTCTCCAACCTACAGACAGCTAGTGCACCCAATAGCACGCTGGTCTGGAAATTATGTTGTAAAAGCAACAATTTTTTCAAAAAATTAATCTACAGGATTCCAGGGAACGGCAAGCGTACGCATCTATGGATTGACAGTATTATGGGAAGTGAGCCACTTGCTCAGATGGAAGACATTGCAGACCTCAGGAATTGGCTGGAGCGCGCAGGTGTAAACAGATTGTATGATATCTCAACCTGGAACCAGCGTGGAGATTGGAACGGATGGGATTTCCACAGAGTGCCAGCACGGTTTTCCCATCAACAAGCACTGCTAGTCGAACTGTTGGATGATGCTGCACCTGTTTGCAGATCCAAAAAAGATAGATGGGGCTGGGGACAGTCTGGAGTTTATACCACCGCAGCTGGGTATAATGCTTTACAGGTCATTAGGAATTGTAGTCAAACTAAGGAGTTTTGGAAGAATGTGTGGGAGCCGCTTTCCCTTCCAAAAGTAAACTTCTTCTTCTGGACCTTGGTCCATAACAAGCAGCTTACAGGGGATAATCTGGAAAAAAGGAAAATAGCTGGGCCTCACAGATGTGTGTTATGCTGTAACAATTTCGAAACAGCCCAACATCTTTTCATGGAGTGCAGATTTGCGGAAGAGGTTTGGGTTCTCACTCTTCAAGACTTGCAGATTCCAGCCCCCTTGCAGAACTCAGTAGAAGATCTCTTTGCCTCTTGGAGTCAACACTATCCCCATCGAATCCCTTCCAAATCTTTCTGGCGTAGAATCTGGATAGCGCTCCCAAAATATGTATGCTGGCAGATCTGGTTGGCCCGTAATCAGAAGATTTTTAAAGAGCTGCTTTATACCCCTCTGCAGGTCGCTGCAAAAGATAAATCCTTTCTCCTGGAAGCGGCCCAAATTCAGTATTTTAAAGAAGATCATTTGCTACTGCCCGAAGAAAAGCGCTGGCTTGGTATGCTTGCGCCCCATCCACGTAAGTACCTTCAACCCCCGCAAGGTGACAATCCTGAATGGCGCATAAGAGACGAGGATGATTTTTTTCAAAATTGGTGGAGGTCCCAAAACATTTCCACTATCTTTTTCGACGGGGCGTCCAAGGGGAATTCGGGTGCTGCTAGTGCGGGTGGAGTTATTTACTCTCCTGGTGGGTTTTCCAAATATTGGTTCTGCTGGGGACTTGGCAAGAAATCCAACAATCACGCAGAGATCCTAGGGCTCCTAAAAGCTTGTCTTATGGCAAGAGATAAGGGAATCAAAGTGCTCCAAGTCTTCGGTGATTCAGAACTGATAATAAAACATATAAACACGGAGACTCCGTTCGGCAATGCCAGCCTCAACAAAACTCTGGACAGATTGAAGAGAGTCCTCCGAGACTTTGACAAGTGTAAACTTCATCACATTTTGAGAATGTCAAACAATGAAGCAGACGAGATGGCAAACAAAGGCAGCTCGCTCATGAAAGGGCAGATCATTATAAACAACATAAGCTCCGTCCAGATGCCTTGAAAGTACTTTTTGACTGTTAGATGCAGTAGATAGAACTCTGCTTTGTAAAAGGGGCTGCCTCGGCAAAGACCCATAATCTTTCTTTCTTAATAAAAACATATCCGTTACAGTTAAAAAAAAAAAAGTTACATGAGTAGTAGTTCACTCAACATAATTCTCCAACGCTTATACTGGAGGAGAAAGTTCCTACTACCTCATCAATTGAAGAAGGCCCACATGAGAAAATCATAAGAGATTCCTCAATGTTATTTTCATTTGACATTCAGTCACTCTGCTCTTTTTTGTCTAGTATTCTCTTTACCTTTGCCCTTAAATTCAATGACTCAGAAAATACTAGACAAAAGACACTTACATATTGCAATCAATTGAAAAAAAAGGTATCTCTAAAGGGTCACTTGGGGAGGAATCTATTATTTAAAAGATCAGGAAAATAATTTCATTTCAAAATAAAAATGTACAATCACTAGGGAAAGGAGTTTTACATTTAAAATTTGTTCCCATTCTTGTCACTACAAAATTTGGTTGTTGCTTTTTACTTGATGAGAAAATAAATGATCTTCAAAAGGCACTAAAGTCTTGAATTATGATCCTTAAAGAAGTCGCTAGATTCCCTGATTATGTGCTGATTTTTTCTTCTTACTTTTGGGTCTTCATGATGTTTGTTATTCTGACTGAGGTGAAAAGTTCCAAAGAAGTGGAATATTGGTCGTTCAAAGAGGAATTATGGAAATATGATTGTAGATAATTTATTAATATAAATGGTCTGAACTGAGATTAATTAATCATCCCCAAGGGTTAAAAAAAGCCAAGATGTCTCTTATCCATAAAATTGACGATTAAGATAACTCTATGCTATTTGTTCAAATGACAAGTGAAGGTGGATTTAGCATACTTAAGCTTTTTAGTAGTCTCTTATGAAGTACAACATGTCATAGTGATAAGTTTTTATTCCATTAAATAATTCTAGCTGTAGAGCAGAGTTGGAGTTCTAGGAGTAGTGTAAGAGGAATTCAACATTGCGAATGTGATAGACGGCCTCATCGCAAAAATATGTTTTATCTCATATTGAATAAAAATATCATTGCTTAGTGTTTCCAACAACGCCCTTCTTGTCGTTGTGCCTTAAGTATTCTCCAATAAACTTCTTTGGTCATCATTTTTTCATTAATTACAAACAGAGAAGGCAATCCTTTCTATGTCAGAGGCTCTATTTCGCTGAAAAATATCTACACTGTGACACTTCTCCTCAAGCTGAAGAATTAAATTCTTCTTTGTGAGAACCTTCTTTACCTCCAGGATTGTTTCTGTTCTACCATCTATGCCCAAATCAGCCAACTCATACATGTTCTTTGAATTCAAAAACTTGATAATGTTGTTTGTCGTAGCAGGCTTGTCTCCAAGTTGTGCTTTAATTGTCGCAATAGCCTCATTTGATTTTTGTATCAACTCCTTTTGTTCAAATATAATCTGTATACTTGGCCAGATTTCATTAATATATTCCATGATATCTTCCCATATTATTTCTTTTACTTGGCCCAAAGTATTTCCAATGGTTGATTCCTTTTGTTCTTTTTGCAACCTCTCAATTAGATTTTTAGCTCTATGTGCTTCAGTTGCATGTAAACTTTCATGTTTGGACTTCTGATATTGTAGCAATTGTACTTGGTCTTGTATTTTCTTTACCTCTTCTTCCTGAATTGACATATTTTGCACTGCTTTATTGAGTTGCTCAGCTCCATCTGTAGTACTTGTTGTAGAAGGTTTGGTTGTAGGAATAACTACAGGAGGCACTACTTCTAAAGGAACTTTATGTGTTTTTGTTGTTTGTTCCTCTTCCTTTATCATTTTATCCATTTTTTATTCCATTTGTTTTATTTGAGTATTCTGTTCCATAATCAGCTTCATCATTTCTACTTTATGGGATTTAGTCTCTTCAATGTCTTTTGCGAGAGGATATTCTATAGCTGGAATCTTCAATTGCTTCCTTAATGCTGCTATTTCAACCTTTTTCTTTTTGATGATTTCTTCTGCTGCATTGATATTGGAAGGATCGTATCCAACTTTGATCACCGGGTCTTCCAAAGTTTTGATTCTTGTGTCTTTAGTAAATGAAGAACTTTCTCTATTTTTAACTGTGATTGGACATTAGCCAAAGAAACCTAAAATTTTGACAAACTCATAACAATATTAGTGGGAGTGGATGAAATCATCTCACCAATTTGTTTACCTAACTCCATTTGATCTATTGGATGTATGTCCTTAGTATCAAAGTCAAATGAAGTATTTTTGTAATTTGCTGCCGACTTTGGCTGTGGAATTTGTGCTTGAGAAAAGCAAACTGCATTTTTCCCTTATCTGAATCAAAAGCTGAGAGAAACCTGCTTTGAGACCTGGGAGTTTGCTTCTAAAACTGGTTGTATGTGCTAGTCTTCAACATTTCATTCTTAAACTTTATCTCCCTGAAGGTATCAAAGATAGTCTTCTCCTTTTCCCCTGTAACAATTGTACTAGGTTGAATGATTTGATGTTGATCTTGAGAAACTGCTGAAGTAGTAGGAGTAGAAGTATTTTGATCGCCTGCCTGTGTGGAAGGAAATGTCTCTTTCGTGATAATAACCACTTCTTTCTCTGAATCTTTGCTAGGATTGACTTTTGGATTGATATTTGTCTTATTTCTGTAATGGATTTTGAATTCTTTGTTGGATGAGTCAGTCATTGGAGACGACTGATCTTCTCTGATCCTTTTTCCTGCTCTCTCATGTGCAACAGGAGTTTGTAATGTTGATGTAGACACTGTTTGTTCTTAATCTTCCTGTAAAGTACCCTCATTCCATTCAAGTTGATTCAACTATCTCTCAATTTCTAGTCTATGTGTATGAAAATAAGGTGTAAATTTGTTCTTTACCCTTAGTTTAGAAATAACACCAACTGGATCATCTGAACATGTGAAACTGAGGCTAAATTGCATCTCTTTCAGCAATTTGTCTGCTTCTTCCCCTGCTATCCTGCTATTATAGATAAAAGGTCCCATCTGTGTTTTGATTTTGAATTGGGACTTCTTTTTAGCAGACACAAAATGTACTTCATCAGCATTAAGAATTTGTCTGATGTATTCTAATGCAAAAATCCTCATTGGGAGGAATGCTGGCAATTTGTGAGGGGGAATCTCACAACCATAGATTGTTAGTTCTGTGTAATTCTGATAGAGATACCAATCTCCTGTTCTGGATTGATCCTATAGTTGCAACACTTTCTAATTTCTTCACTGATCCTGGGCTTTGTAGTGTTGTTTAGTAAACTGAGTGCTGGATGTAGAAACAATTCTACAAACTGCTTATATGAATATTTCTTTTGTTCCTTCATCATTAATGAAGTCCAGAAAATAACTGATTGTTGATTTCCTTCCTCATCCAATTTCTGTAATGAAAAATTGAATTTGTCTCCCTGAGAATATAAAAACAAATAAACTACAAAAGAGGCATATTTGAATACCTCTTCAGTTGGGAATTTAACAAACTGCTCATGAATGGAATCTGCAATGACTTGACTAAAATTGAATATGATGGAGGGTTTGGAATATGTGGAGAAGATGGACATGAATCCTGTGATGGATTCATCTACCCATTGGTCTGAATAATAACCAAGAAGGTAAGAGATAATTATGATGATTTGTTTGCCTCTTTCGGGGAAAATGGATGATGGAAATGGAGGATTCTTCTTAGGTAATGGAGCATTTTCAGTCATAAACAACTCAAGAGTTTGAGCCCTTTTTGTAAAACGCAATTTCTGATATATTTCAATCAAAGCTTCTTGAGAAAATGGAGTGGCATTCTCTATGATGGGGGCTTGCATCATTTGTTCTATGGTTTGGGCAGTTATGGTTACTAAAATCTCTCTTATAGGAGCGATAATAGCTCTTTGGTTGGGCACATGCCAGGTTTGACATTTTCTGACAAATTCAGGGGCACTATGGGTGTGAGGAAAAATGTAATGAGGCAAGTTTGAATCCCACAACCCTGTATCATCATATTTATCAAGAAATCTATCCTCTAACCAACAATACATTTCAAACAATTCAAGCTCACAGAGGGTTTCATGAATCTATGATCTTTGTCTGTTAGTGGTAAATTATGGAAGTCAATTTGAGGATGAAGTAGCAGACTTATTGGTTCTTTCAGTCCTTTTTTATTTGGAGGCATGACTGGCTCTGTTTGAATGGTGGAGGAGGATTTTTTGATGGAGAAATGGAGGAGAAGGCTTTGCAAATTGGAAAAATATCGACAACTGCAAAGGATGCTTAAATAGTGGTCAAATTGCTTTCTAGAGTTCTGGCAGTCTCTGTGAATTTGTAATTATCCTGTACAGAGCAAAGTGAATAACAAACAAAGGTTTAAACATGTTTTTACGATGAATTTATAAATATTCTGGCTTAATTCCCATTGAAAGGTGCACAGGTACGTTAGCTTTAACGATTAACATTGAATTTAATTGGATAACAATTACACAAGCCCCTGAATTCAACTAATTGGACAATGGCATAATCCATGTGGCATGACATGAATGGTGGGCAGAGTAGGTGGCTTCATCCGGCAGATAAGCGAAATTTCGGAGGAGTCCATCGGCGGTAAGCTGTTTTGTGAAAGGGGGGTGCGAAATCATGCGGGGTCACCACGTAGCGGTGGGGTCGGGTTATGAGACCAACCTTTTCGGACCCCCCCTCGCCGAAATTAAGTTTCGAATGATGAGGAGGGGCCGAAGTCATGTGCGAGTTGTTGGATTTAATTATGATGTGGTGCATGAACGATGAGATGGCCAGTAGTTAGCATTTAGCAATGATTAATGAATGGTGGGGTAGGAAGGATATTAAATGTGATGTGACTTGGATAAGTTATGGGTAGGGATATGTAACGTGTCAGACGAGTAATGGAGGATGACGCGTAGGATAAATCCTATGGTCATGCAAATATTCTTTCAAATTTTTGAAGAATAAACAGTTATAGAGCATGCAGTTTGAAATAATTTCCTTAGTAATGCTTTCACTTTCTTTATGAATACAACAACAGATTATGAGATTTTTGTGACATGCATAGTTTTATTCGAACTGCAAAAACAAGCTTGCTCCTTTAACCAAACTTTGTGAATAGAAAGGAAGGAAAACTGCTTTATTTGATAATGGAAATGTAAAGATTTTCCATAGGCAGTTAAAAACCTAGAATTGACCTATATGAGATGAAAAATTTGACTTTAGACCTCTACATGGTGATGAAATTATGTAAAGGAGCAACATACCATGATAAGAATTGTTCAGTGACCAAAATTATTATTGAAAACTAACTGGGAAAAAAAAAGAAGAAGAAAATATATATATATATATATATATATATATATATAAAATAAATAAATTAATAAATTAATTAATAAATTAAAAAAAATAAAAAATAAAAAAAAATAAAAAATTTAAATTTTGACTAATGACCTGATGAAAAACTCTCAAAAGAGCTATTTTTTTATCACTGATAAACTAACCCTAACATTGGATCCAGCTCGAGATGGCATCTCCTTCAGGAGGTGTCAAGAACACCGTAGATCAGGTAGCCTTACCATTGGGTTATGGAGTCAACTGGATTATGAAAAAAAATTAAATAGACACAAAAATACTAAGTTAGAAAAGACTGACTTGACTATGACTCAATAACTGACTAAAATCTATGAACTTTAAAAGAAAACAAGAACCGATGTAGGAGTCTTATGGCCTTCTCCTCGGGCTTCAAAATTCTGTAGCAATTCCTGTGTTTGCTTGAATATCAAATGTAAACTAGTATATACAATGAGAATGAATTTCTTACTCAAGATTTCAAGAAATATAATGCTTTAGAAACCTACCATTGATAGGTCCTCCCAGCACTTCCTGCCCTTCAAGATATTCTAGCAAAAATGCCTTGTTTCCTTTGAATGATATGATCTTGTAACGTCCTTTCCAAATATTGTAAAATTTCCCATGCTTGCCATTGTCTTCATTTATGCATCCCATCTTAGTACAATATCTCCAATCTTGAAGTCATCAGCCTTTGTTTTTCTGTAAAAAAATCTTTTTAATTTTGTCATACAGTTTTGAAGTATCGTTGAAAACTTCATCTCTTGATTGTTGCAAATGTATCATCTGATTAATCCTTCTCTAAATGTCATTAGGCTCATTTTCAATCTCCTACGAAATATTCGTTACTAGAACAATCAAGGAAGAAAGGAAAAATAGTGTCAACTCCATAAACAAGCTGAAATGGAGACATGTTAATTGATCTTTTTGTGGTCACTCTATCAGCTCCCAGAGCATTTGTAAGCTTCTTGTGCCAATTCCTTTTGTTTTCCTGTAACATCTTCTTGATAATATTCACTAAATAATTATTAGATGATTCTGCAAGTCCATTTCCCTGAGGATAATATGCAGTAGAATGACCAAGTCTAATGTGATGTTTATCACAAAAATCAATCATCTTCTTAGATTTGAAAGCAGATGCATTATGATTAATAATATTGTATGGATAGCCAAATCGAGATATAATATTATTTTCAAGAAACTGAATGATAACAGAATCAATTTCTTGCCTAGTAGGAATAGCCTCAATCCATTTGGTAAAATAATCTGTAGCAATGAGAATCCATTTGTGTTGAGTTGAAGATGGAGGATGAATTTCACCAATAAATTCAAGTCCCTATTGCTGGAATGGTGCATGGACTTCAATTGGTTTAAGAGGAAAAGGTAAAAGTTTCATTTTTCCTCAAAATATCTAACACTCGTGACAACTATTGATTGTTTTGTAGACATCAGAAAATAAGGTGGGCCAGTAAAAACCTACTCTCGAAATTTTATTTGTCGTGGTTTTCCAATAAATGTGACCTCTTTAATAACCCTTATGGAAATATGTCATGACTTTCTAAACTTCATCTTCAACTAAATAGTTCAACAATATTCCACCAGGATCTTTCCAGTACAGGGCACCATTCAAAATGTAGTAATTCAGTGCTTTTAACTTCAATGATCTTGCTTTACTACTTGGCATGCCAGGAGGAGGATTCAAATGTCGCAGAATATATATAATATCAACATACCAGGGAGATAAAGAAAATACTTCAGCTATCTCAAGTAATTTTTCAGCATTTTGTTCATCAGACAGTGCAGCAATGAAGTTTATGTCTAAGGCATGAAGATTAGAATCTGCCGTAAGCTTTGCTAGGCCTTGTCCTTTGATTAATTTTGTGGGTTTAATCTCCAAATCATACTCTAGCAAGGCATAAATCCATTTACCTCTACGACCTTCTGGATCATTCTGTGTGAGCACTTTTTTAACATCAGCATTTAGCACATAAGCAATGACATGGGAATGTAAAATGTACACTCTGAAATCCTTCAATGCTTTGACTAATTCTAAAGCTTGTTTCTCAATGATATTGTACTTTAAGGCAACATCTCTTATTGTTCTGATAAAGAAAGCAATGGGTTGTTCTATATTTTGATTTTTCTTTTGCATTAAAACAACAAGTGTATGCTCTGAAGCAAATGAAAAAATTATAAAATCAAGTGTATAGTCTCGGATAATGAGAATGGGGACATGAGATAGAGTCTTATCTTCCTGAGACCATTTTACTTCAACATGTGAGTAATCTGCCTTAAATGTTCAACAAGATTGAGAACAAATCTTCTCAGAAAATTAATTTTACCATTGAAAGATTGAATCTCCTTTTTGCTCCTACGATAATCTAAGTTATGAATTTCTTCAATCCTTGAAGGATCTACTCTTATGCCACCTTTAGATATAATATGTCCCAACAATTTACCTTCTTCCATAGCAAAAAGGCTCTTCTTTGGATTTAATGAAATACCAAACTTTCAGCATCTTTGAAATACTGTCTTTAAATGCTGCAAATGGTGCTCATGCGTCTTTGAGAAAACAGTGATATCATCAAGTTTAATGACCAAAAACAGATATTTTTCATTGGCCAAAGAAATATCCATTGCTCTTTGAAAAGTTGCCCCTGCATTCTTCAAACCAAAAGGCATTTTGGCATACATGAAAGTGCCCCAAGTTGTGGTGAAAGTTGTCTTTTCTTGATCATCTGGGTGACCAAGAATCTGATTGTATCCTAAGTATCCATCTAACAAAGAAATTCTAGATGATCCAACTACCCTTTGCAGAATGTGGTCCATTTTTTGTAGTGGATAATTATATTTTAATGATACTTTGTTCAAGTTTCGAAAATCGATGCACAATCAAATTTCTCTTGTATTCTTTCTCACAGGCACTATATTAGACATCCAGTTTGAGAAACGGATAGGAATAATTATTCCAGCAGTGAATAATCTGTTTACTTCCTTCTGAATAGAAGGCAACAATTTGGGATTCATCCTTCTAAGCTTCTAGTGAAAAGGTTTTTGATCTAGTTTCAAAGGAATAGTATGCTAAATAATGCTTTTATCATAGACCTTAAAATCTGAATATTCCCAAGCAAATACATCTGAAAATTGAGACATAAGTACCTCATACTTAGCTTTCATTTATGGACTCAAGGATTTTGAAATCTGCACCATCTTTGGAATTTCTAAAGTGCCAATATTTAGATCTTCCACTCCCACCTCTGTTGGTGATATAGTAGGCTTCCTTGCAACATCATCCTAGTCAAAAATTCCTTCCAAATGTACCAAACCTCTTAGAATATAATTGTCTTTAAGATGTAGTACTTTCATCTCTGTAGCATGAATTTCCTGGTCATCTATTTGGGCATTAATGGATTCTTCTTTTGTCTGCAAGAAATTATTGATTTGCTCATCACTTTGAAACACTTTCCAATATTGAACATTGTCAGGGACAACAGGGTGGTTTGACATTTATTTCATATTTTTTGTTTGGATACAATGGTATTTTGAACACACTAGTAGAAGTGGCAATCAGCAATAACATTGTTGTTTCTAGGAATTAATGACAAAGTACATTCAGGAAATGTTTTGAGAATATCTAGTACTGCATTTCGGTAAGCTCTCATTCTGGGATGTTTGGCTTGATACTCTACTTTGACTTGTTTGATAACTAACTCGGAGTCGCCATATACAAAAATTTTCTTTGCACCAAGATTTTTTCAATTTTTTAGGCCAACAATCAAGGCTTCATGTTCAACTTCATTATTTGTGTAGTCAAATGTTAGTTTGTAGGAAAAAATTCTAACATTTGGAGGGATGTCCAATGATTGATTTATTGGGTTGTGAATCCATATTCCAATTCCATCACCTTCTTTTCCCATGGCTCCATCAAAATCCATAGTCCAGAGACTATTTTCTTCATCTGGAAGGTGTAAATTAGATGGTTGATTTTTGTTTTTTGTTTGAGATATCTCTGTTGTATCCAAAATTTCTATTTTTTCTACTGTTTTCCTTATTTTCTTCTTGAGGAGATGTCTTCAATTCTAAACTGTTCAGCACTATTTTAAAAAATTCTGTCTTTGCTAATTCTAAAACAAAATTTGAATCTTCAGGATATTTTGATTTTTCTTCAATAAAAAACTCTGAAGATGTTGAGCATTCTTCATTGAATAAAATAAAAGACTTTGAATCTGTATGTACAACATGAATGGGATGATTGTCAGGCTTTTCTCTAGTACTGTTCATATACTTCATCTCTCTTTCTCTATAAAGTTTCCTAAATTGTCCAAAGATAGGAATTGTTGCATATGAAAAGTCAAGCTACAATGTTCCTCTAAGCTTTGCTCCCCATGATCTAGAAAGTAACATTCCATACATAGGTGCGATGTCAACCAAAAAAACATCCATGAGGACATTCTTGGCTAGAATTTGTTCTAATGAGACCACTAAATCCTTGATAAGAACAAGACATTTCACTCTCCCTTAATCAAATGAATAAAGATCATGATAAGGTCTTGTGATATCTAGTCCTAATTTGTCCATAATGGCTTTAGGAATGAGGTTGTGGGATGATCCAGAGTTAAGCATTGCAATATGAGGAATAAAATCATGGATATTGAGGCTTAAGTAAAAGGGAGGAACTTCACTATCTTATGATTTTCCATCAACAACAGGACCAAAAAAAAGCTCAGGATGATCATTACTCAAGTTAATCATATCATATGTTTTATCAACTCCAAGCAACTTAGTAACTTGAAACTTATCCTGATCATTCTTCATTATCTCAGTCAAAGGAATAGAGAACTTCAATTTATCAATTTCATTTTCAAGGGAAAAATGAGTAGGATGCTCATCTACCTCTTTGAGTGATGTGTCTTTCTTTTCAAGCGGTTCTTTGGATGACGAATCTTTCTTCTGTCCTCCTTCTTTAACTTCTTGATCTTTTATTTGATTGCTGGTGGATGCTTCATTAGCTTTGGGAGAGGTAGAAGTAGCAGGTGCCTTTTCTTTGCTTTTGTTTGGAGCAACAACTTCTTTTTGTTGGGTATTGGTTTGAGATTTATGCTTATTTTGATTGGCAATTAGAGGAACATTTCTACTCCTCAAACCATATTGTCTTTGAACTTGGGTGAGGGAATTTTGATATCCTCTCTGATAATCTACAGTTCACATTAAGTCTTCATTTAACATTTCATACTGTTGGTATTCTGATGCACAAATTTCTGCAGAATATTGATCTTCTTCAGTGAGGAAGAAAGGTTGTTGATTTTCCTCAAATAAATGGTTTTCCCCAGAAATTTCTTCTTCATCATCTTCATCAGGGCCTTCAGTATAATTCTGCTAGAATGGTGTCCCAAATTGTTGTTGAATTTGTGGATCTTGACCCCCCTGTTCCCTTTGTTTGATCCTGTATTGGGGTTGTTGATTGTGACGCCTGAAATTGGGATTTCTTATAGAAGGTTCAACTTGTCAATCAACACTGGACATCTTATCCATAATTTTCTTTGTAGATTTGATCAAAGTACCAATTTTTCCTTCTGATGAAGTGGATGCTTATTCTTTTATTGTGACTATTTTCTCTATTTTGACCTTGGACTTTTTAATAATCAGATTGGCTTCTACACTCGCTCCATTTCTTCCAAAGTTGACGGGTTTCTCTCCCTCAGCTGATAGGCCATGTCAGGATCAAAACCATCAGGATAATGGAGTAAAGCAAGGCCCCGGGGAAGCTTGATATTATCAGGAATTGAATCATATATCTTGTTAAATATTGCTATGAATTATTGGACAGATTCATTTGTATTCCTTTTAAGTGCATTATATTGAGCTAGAATTTGTAGTGGATTTTTCTTCTCTTCCCAATTTTCCATGAATAAATCAATTAGCTGTTGTGAGGTACCCATTTTACCAGCTCCAAGAGAGAAAAACCATTTCTTTACCTCTCTAGGAAACTTTGAGCAATAATACACATCTTAGCATCATCATTGTCTATTTCTTCAAGGTCTATAAAATCAATTACTTTAGCCACATGTTGATAGGTTGTGATTTTTGATGTTCCATCAAAGAGAGGTAGTCTCTGACCATAATTTCGAGGTAGAGAAGTAAGTTGACTTGGTAGAATCAGTGGAGCGAATCTGGCCATGGTTAATGGAGGAGGTAGTGGAGGTGTGAATTGTGATGTGAATTGAACAAAAGTTTGTAAAGGTAAATATGGAATGAAAGAAGGGGCAAATGGTGTAATTGTATGAGATGATGAGGGAAAATGGTGTAAAATACTAAAAATCAAAAGGGTCAAAAGTAGCTTATGAGATAAGAGTTTTAAACTTGGTTCTAATTAAATATTTTTCAAATTCTGGAGAAAAAAACTAAATCTTCTAAAACAAACCTCGTAGGGAGAGATTTTGATTTAATCAGTGGAAGAAAAACTCTTCTTGTCTGTCGAGACTTAGTTTTTTGTTTTCTCAAATTACTTTCAGGATTATATACCAGTGGTGATGGATTAGGGTCAGGGTTTGACCTGGTATATCTTTTTGGAGCCAGCTTAAGATCAAAATTATATATTTTGGCTGAGGTTTTGACTTCAGCCTGTTCAGAAAAAATTTCCCAGGGAATATTTAGCAATTGTTCCCTGGAAACGGCGCCATAAATGTTATCACTCTCCCAAACTTCCTAGGCTGAAAATAGGATTGAAGAGAGGTAACCAAAAACCAATCTTTTAGCTAGGTAGCTATCCCTACCTAACCAGCGAGGGCCCTCTCTATGTCACTTTTTAAAATATTCAATTTAAGCCTGAGTACCAAAATTTAGGCTAGATATAAGTTAAGATGTTTGAAATTTGTTTTATAATTTGTTTGCTGGATAAAAATAATGATCAGTGAAACTAAAGTTGATTTCAAAGACCGAAATTGCAGAGAATAAAATAAGGCAAGATAGGTAGACTTATTGAGCACAATAAAGTTGTTGTTGTGTATGTGATGATAGAAAAGATAGGAATCTGAACGAGCATATAAAATGAATTCATTCTTTAGAAGAAATTCACATTTGTGAAAATCTTAATAAATAGAGCATATTATTGATTTTTGTTTATAAACTAGTAAGAGTTTCATACAGAAACTGTAATGAAAGTGAAATAACAGAGAGGAAAACACAATGCTCCAAAGAAATACCACATGAATCTCACAATATATGCTGCAACTTCTTTGATTTCATTAAAAAGTGTACAAAATCTCTACAGTAATACACAGAGTACTCAAAACTCAAGTTATCCAACCGTGAATACTTCGTACAGTGAAGTATTTATAGAAACATTATTTTACAAAAGATTACATAAATTTTATCATAACATATAGCATTTTATTTTCCAATATAGACTCTAATTGTAACAGGGAAATAAAGTTGATTTGATGTGCTAGCGTTGCTCTAACAGAAAACGATTGCTGAAAGGAGAGAATTGTGGACTGCGGTGGCTGGTAGCTGTTTGATGACCTGGCAGAAGTTGAATTTTCTCTTTTACCATTTACTCTTGAAATTCACATAATTTTTCCCAGCGACTTTCATCTGGGATGGTTAATTTTATTACCTTAGGGTAAACTTCATCCATTTTAGTGTAATTGGCAAAAGTGGGCCTCACCACGAAAACATGTTTTATCTCATACTGAATAAAAATATCATTTCTTAGTGTTCCCAACAACGCCCTTCTTATCATTGTGCCTTTGATGTTTGAAAATTTGGCAGTATCTTTGGAAATTTCTTTAAGTCTTCTCCAATAATATTCTTTGGTCATCAATTTGTCCTTAATTACAAACAAAGAAGGTAATCCTTTCTGTCTCAGAGGCTCTATTCTGTTGAAAAATCTCCGCACTGTGATTTCCATACCATGACACTTCTCCTCAAGCTGAAGAATTAAATTCTTCTTAGTGAGAACCTTCTTTACCTCCATGATTTTTTTTGTTCTATCATCTATGCCCAAATCATCCAACTCATACCTGTTCTTTGAATTAAGAAACTTGATAATGTTGTTTGTTGTGGCAGGCTTGTCTCCAAGCTGTGCTTTAATTGTTTCAATAGCCTCATTTGATTTATGTATCAACTCCTTTTGTTCAAATATAATCTATATACATTGCCAAAATTCATTAATAGATTCCATGATATCTTCCCACATTATTTCTTTTACTTGACCGAAAGTGTTTCCAATGGCTAATTCCTTTTGTTCTTTTTGCAACCTCTCAATTGGCTTTTTATCTCTTTGTGCTTCAGCTACATGTGAACTTTCATCTTTGGACTTCTGATATTGTAGCAATTGTACTTGGTCTTGTAGTTTCTTTATCTCTTCTTCCTAAATTGACATATTTTGCACTTCTTTAGTGAGCTGCTCAGCTCCATCTGCAATACTTGTTGTTGAAGGTTTGGCTGTAGGAATAACTGCAAGAGGCATTGCTTCTAAAGGAACTTTGGATGTTTTTGATGTTTTTTCCTTTTCCTTTATCATTTTCTCCATTTCTGATTCCATCAGTTTTATTTGAGCATTCTGTTCCATAATTAGCTTCATCATTTTTGCTTTATGGGATTCAATCTCTTTAATGTCTCTTACTAAAGGATCTTTTGTAGTTGGAATCTTCAATTGCTTCCTTAACGCTGCTATGTAAACATTTTCTTTTTGATGATCTCTTCTACTGCATTGATATTGGAAGGATCATATCCAACTTTGATCACCAGGTCTTCCAAAGTTTTGATTCTTGTGTCTTTAGCAAACGAAGAAACTTTCTCTATTTTCAGCTGTGATTGGACATTAACCAAAGAAACCTGCAATTTTGACAAACTCATAGCAGTATTAGTGAGAGTGGATGAAATCATCTCACCAGTTTGGCTATGTAACTCCATTTGATCCGTTGGATGCATGTCCTTAATATCAAATTCAAATGTTGTCTTTTTGTAATCTTCTGTTGACTTTGGTTGTGGAATTTGTGCTTGAAGAAAAGCAAACTGCATTTTTCCCTTATCTAAATCAAAATCTCAGAGCAACCTGCTCTGAGAGCTGGGAGTTTGCTTCCAAAACTGATTGTATGTGTTGGTCTTCAACATTTCATTCTTCAACTTTATCTCCGTGAAGGTATCAAATACAGTCTTCTCCTTTTCCCCTGTAACAATTGTACTAGGTTGAATGATTTGATGCTGATCTTGAGAAACTGCTGAAGTAGTAGGAGTAGAAGCATTTTGACCACCTGCCTGTGTGGAAAGAGGTGTCTCTTTGGTAATAATAACCACTTCTTGCTCTGAATCCTTGCTAGGATTGACTTTTGGATTGAGCTTTATCTTCTTTCTGTAATGGATTTTGAATTCTTTGTTGGATGAGTCAGTGATTGTAGATGACTGATCTTCTCTGATCCTTTTTCCTGCGCTGTCCTGTGCAACAGGAGTCTGTAATGTTGATGTAGACATTGTTTTTTCTTAAGATTCCTATAAAGCACCCTCAGTGCATTCAAGTTGATTCATATATCTCTCAATTTTTGGTTTGTGTATATGAAAATAAGGTGTAGATTTTTTCTCTACCCTTAGTTTAAAAATAACACCAATTGGATCATATGACCATGTGAAACTGAGGCTAAATTGCATCTCTTTCAGTAATTTTTTTGCTTCTTCCCCTATTGTCCTGCTATTACAAATAAAAGGCCCTATATGTGTTTTGATTTTGAATTGGGACTTCCTTTTAGTAGACACAAAATGTACTTCATCAACATTAAGCATTTTTTCTGATGTATTCTAATGCAAAAATCCTTATTGGGAGGAATTTTGGCAATTTGTAAGGGGGAAGCTCACAACCATAGATTCTTAGTTCTATGTAATTTTGATAGAGATACCAATCTCCTGTTCTCGATTGATCTGATAGTTGCAACACCTTTCTAATTTCTTCACTGATCCTGGGCTCTAAACTATTGTTTAGTAAAGTGAGTACTGGATGTAGAAACAATTCTACAAACTGCTTATATGAATATTCCCTTTGTTCCTACATCACTAATGAAGTCCATAAAATAACTCATTGTTGATTTCCTTCCTCATCCAATTTCTGTAATGAAAACTTGAATTTGTCTCCCTGAGAATATAAAAACAAATAAACTAACACAGACGCATATTTGAATACCTCTTCAGTTGGGAATTTAAAAAACTGCTCATGAATGGAATCTGCAATGAATTGACTGAAATTGAATATGATGGAGGGTTTGGAATCTATGGATAAAATGGACATGAATCCTATGATGGCTTCATCTACGCATTGGTCTGAATAATAACCAAGAAGGTAAGAGATAATTGTGATGATTTGTTTGGCTCTTTCAGGGAAAATGGATGATGGAAATGGAGGATTATTCTTAGGTAATGGAGCATTTTCAGTCATAAATATCTCAAGAGTTTGGCCCTTTTTGCAAAATGCAATTTCTGATATATTTCAATTAGTGCTTCTTGAGAAAATGGAGTGGAATTCTCTATGACGGGGGCTTGCATCATTGTTCTATGGTTTAGGCAATTATGATTACTAAAATATCTCCTGTAGGAGTGATAATATCTCTTTGGTTGGGCACATACTAGGCTTGGCATTTTCTGACAAATTTTGGGGCATTGTGGGTGCGAGGAAAAATGTAATGAGGCAATTTTGAATCCCACAACCCTATATCATCAGATTTATCAAGAAATTTATCCTCTAACCAGCAATACATTTCAAACAATTCAAGCTCACTGAGGGTTTCATGAATCTTATGGTCTCTGTCTGCTAATAGTATATTATGGAAGTAAATTTGAGGATGAGGTAGCAAAATCATTGGTTCTTTCGGTACTTTGTTCTTTGGAGGCATGACTGGCTCTGTTTGAATGGGGGAGGAGGATTTTTAATGGAGAAATGGAGGGAGAGACTGAGAGAAGGCTCTGTAAATTGGAAAAATATCGACAACTACAAAGGATGCTTTAAACAATGTTCAGATTGCTTTCTCAAGTTTTGTAAGTCTCTGTGAATTTGTAATTATCCTATACAGAGCAAAGTTAATAACAAAATTAAGGTTTAAACAGGTTTCTAGGATGAATTAATAAATATTCTGGCTTAATTCCCGTTGAAAGGGGCACGGGTATGTTAGCTTTAACGGTTAACATTGAATTTAATTGGCTAACGGTTATATGAGTGCGGGAATTCAATTGATTGGACAGTGGCACAGTCTATGTGGCATGACACGAATGGCGAGCGGAGCAGGTGGTTTCATCCGGTGGATAAGCGAAATTTCGGAGGGGTTCATTAGTGGTAAGTTGTTTTGTGAGAGGGGGGTACGAAATCACGCAGGGTTTCCATGTTGCGGTGTCGGGTTATGAAACCACCCTTTTTGGACTCCCCCCCCTTCCCCCCGACGTTAAGTTTCGAATGATGAGGTGTGGCCGAATTCATGTGCGGGTCGTTGGATTTAATTATGATGCGGTGGATGAACAGTGAGATAGGCAGTAGTTAGCATATAGTGACGATTAATGAATGGTGGGGTAGGAATGATATTAAGTGTGATGTGACTTGGATAAGTGATGGGTAGTGATATGTAACGTGTCAGACGAGTAATGGAGGATGACACGTATGATAAGTCCTATGGTCATGCAAATATTTTTCAATTTTTTGCAGAATAAACAATTATAAAGCATGCGGTTTGAAATATTTTTCTCAGCAATGCTTTCCCTTTCTTCATGAATACAACAACAGATTATGAGATTTCTGTGACATGTAGAGTTTTATTCGAACTGCAAAAACAAGCTTGCTCCTTTAACCAGAATTTGTGAATAGAACGGAAGGTAAACTGTTTTATTTGATAATGGAAATGCAAAGATTTTCCATCGGCAATTAAAAACCTAGAATTGACCTACATGAGATGGAAAAATTGACTTTAGACCTCTACATGGTGATGAAATGATGTAAAGGAGCAACATACCATGATAAGACTTGTTCAGTGACCAAAATTATTACTGAAAAAGCAAATTTTTTTAACTAATTACTTGATGAAAAACTCTCAAAAGAGCTATTTTTGATCACCGATAAACTGACTCTAACAACCTTTATGCCATATTTCGAATACAAGCTACCAAATTTTCATTTTTCTTATCCAAAGAAACACTCTTTTTTGATATCATCATCGCCTTATACTTGTCAAAGGCATTTTGGTGGTTAAAACATTTTTAAAATTTGAGTCCAAATCATGAACAGGTGATCATTTGAATATTCTCACCCTTAGTGTCATGTTAGTGTTACTATGTAATTGTTGTGTGCTAGATGACATGGCACTACAGGTCGATATGTCACCCTGGAGGTGATACCATATTATCACTAGGGCCATTTGAGCCCGCCATGTCATCGATTGGCCCAAGATTAATTACCTTATGTTTAACGAAATAAATATTTAATTGTTAACTTAGTGTATTTAATTAAACAAACCAATATTAAATAAAAAATTACAAATGTGCACAAATAATTTAGATGCATAATTCAAAATTGTTGATAATATGTGAAAATAAAAAAGACAAACATTTGAAAACTCTTATCCCTTGCATTGATCGCCAATGGTTCCCATCGATCATCAATGAAATTCATTAATTTCCCCAATTGTGAAACATTTGAGGTAATCCTTGATCATTGATGGTCGATAAATTCCAAAAAGTTCGAGGTTGTTGAAGTACACAATATTTCCCACGTGTGAGTAAAAACTCATGTGCAAAATTTCCAAGGTGTCAATGGTAAAATTTTATACCTTTACATTTAATATCCTTAAGCCATTTACTGATTGTCAATACAATCAGTTAATTCCACAAATCTTATCACTTGCCAACGGTTGGTGGAATCGATTTTACCTTTGAAAACTTTGGACAATCCATTGAATTGTCAATAGTAAAGCTTTCAGACAAGCTACATCAAATTTAAGAGAATTTGCGTTAAACATTAGGTAGTATAATCTTTATTGAGGGATAATCAAATTTACGAAGAACATTCTCTGCATCTAGCTCCAAATAATCATGGTTTGGATAAAAATTCTTGCCCTATATCAATTAATTAGGCCAACAGGCCTTTTATTTTGAATTGAGACTTTTCTATTTTCGTTAACCATTTTATTCTGGCAATGACATATGTTCGAACTTGGCAACATCATTTGTACTTTTCTGCATCTGGCATGTGTACAATATACCATAACATTTACGCATGACATTTGTATACCACAATTTCCTGCTCTTATATGACATTCACAAATTTCTTGTTGGGCGGTTGAACCCACAATTTCCTGCTCTTATGGAAACAAAATGAAAACTTGAAAACTGTTCAACACAGATAGAATGATGGAAACTTGCAAAACTTTTCATTGATTCAATATTTTTCAGTACAAAATTAGGCTTCAAGGTCCAAAACTCGGAACCTTCTTACTTCTTTCAATTGTCTTTAAATACAATATGATCAAAATGGTTTCCAGTAATGAAACCGATTCTAACTAACTCTAACTGCTTAACTGCTCACTGTAGTGGAGGTACATGCCTCGGAAAGTTCTATTACATTTACATGACTTCATTTAAAACATGATAAAATGTGATAATCCCTAATCTAAGGGAGCTAATGCTCCTGAAATAGTGGCTGTCTCAATGACTATTGGTGGCTGAATGGCTACTTGTGGCTGAGTGGCTGGAGTTCCCTTTTCTATGTCCATAGAAAATCTTTTGCATTCTTTCCAGAGCTTATCCTGAGTCGTTGGAGCGTTCTTATAACGATGATATTCCAGTGTAAATGCAACAACCTAACTGTGAGTAAGATTACCTGTGAATAATGTCTTCACCATCCATAGCAGAAGGAAATGTCTTTGTAAGAAATTAAATACCGTTTCTCCCTTTAAAACCTGTGTCTTCTCATGCCTGCCATCTGCTCTGCTTTTTGCAAATATCAACTGATCCTCATAGAATTTCCAGGACATAATCTCCCCTTTCTCCTTCCAGCATGAGGGCAAACCTATTTTCATCAACTTGTCAAATGATATATCAAATTTTTTAATTATCTCTTTAATTCCCAGTAACCGCTTCTCTGCGGCCTTTCGAAGGTCGTTTTTTATTATCATTTTATTTACCTCCTCAGCATAGAAGTACCTATCCTGTATCCCCATATCTCCTAACTCTTCATCTGTCTTGGCATTAATAAAGTTTATGAATTTTCCGGCCCAATTCGCTCTTTTAATAGCGGCCTGCTTCTTAGATAATAGCTCCTTTTCATGCTCTAAAACAATTCTTTTCTCTCTGGCAATTATATTCATGGAATCCCATTTTGACTGCATTTCTGAAATAATCTCATTCCAGATGATATCCTTAGCTTTAATAAGAGAGATATTTCCCTTTAATTTCTCCTTGAGCTCTTTGATTTCATCCTCATCTTTCTGTAGCTTTTGCTTGTTCTCATGTGCTTTTTCTTCCCATCCCTGCATCATCTTGGTAACCGTTGCCAATTCTGACTGGGCTTGTTTACAGTCTCTTTCCGCCATCTTTAATTCTGTGCTTAGCTGAATAACCTGGGCTTGAGGATCAACTTCACCTGTAGAAAAATCAAAGGTACAAGTATGGTTCTCAATATGATTCTGTAAAGATATAGCGGTCTGCTTTACCTTAGTGAGTTCTTCGTCTTTCTTCAACAACTGCTGTCACAATTCCTCTTTCTCCTTTTTAACCTCAGTTACTTCGACCGCCAATGAGTGTTCTGTAGCTGGTAATTTTAACTTTTTCCTTAGTGAAGATATTTCCGCTTCTGCACTTTTCATAAGTTTTTGAATTGCGGCTTTATCATTTGGATCCACACCGATTTTCATAATGATCTTCTTCAACTCTTCATTTTGAGTTGTTAATGCCCTTGCATTAGCTTTCTCCATTTTGCATTGTTTGATGACCTTTGCAAGCATGTTTTCAGTCTTGACTGTTGTAGCATTGGTCTTTCTCAAATCATTTACAATCAGCTGCCTAGTCTGCATATGAAGATTCATTTTGTCCCACAAGGGGATCTTTTTAACATCCATGACTATGTTTACCTCCTTAAAGCTGCCCGAAGGTCCAAGGGACATTCCTTTCGGATGTGACAGAGCCATCTTAAACTGATCTTTTTCCTGATCCATCACATTCAATAATCTGGTTTGGTCAGCAGATATATGGTGCTCTGCTTGTGCTTCTATATTGGCTTTTATCCTCTGGTTCCTTTCCTCAAACTGTGTGAACACTTGCTTTATTGAAGGAGCCTTTTCCAAATGAAGTTCCTATCTTCTAGGAGATGAGGGGCAATCTTGTTCTTCATTGACCTGGAGAGTAAAACCAGGTGAATTGGAAGAATGGTCTTCTGCTAGTTTGGTTCTTTTTTCCTCTCGGGGCTCCTCATCATCGATTTCAATAACATCCTCTCTACCTCTTTTGCTCATTCTTTCCAAAATTGCAGGTGTTTGAATACTGGTCTTTGATGAACCTGACTCTCCTGGATTAGCCAGTTTCTCCAAATCAGGTTTAATTTCATGGGAAAATGCAGCATACCCATTCTCAACCCTTTTCTGAGAAATTATTCCATGTGGATCATAAGGCCATTTCTCTCCCAACAACAACTGTGTCCCTTCCAATATTTTTGAGACTTCATCAAAAGCTTGTCTTGTGTTGACCACAAAAGGTCCTACACTCATAGGCAACTTGTACATCAATCCTTTCTTCATGGGCAGAAAATGAACTTGGTCTACATTAAGACTTTTCCTTATAAACTCCAGGGCGAAAATTCTCATGGGAACAAAGGTTGGGAGCCTATAGGGCTCAATACTAACTCCATACAACATTATCTCAGAGTAATCTTCAAAAACAAACCAATCTCCAAATTTACAGTTGGGTCCTAACTGTAGGAACTCCCGGGATTTTGGTAGAAAGCATGGAGGAAGAGTTCCATTCAGAATTTTATAAGCAGTAGACATGAAATGATCAGCAAATTCAAACAGCCCGGCTTCGTTCTCTTCCTTTCTAGCCATATCGGTCCATAATAAAACTGACTGCTTATTTTTATTACTATCAACAATATTTAAACCCACACTCATGAACTCTTCAACATTTTGATATAAAAATAAGTAAACCACCAATGATGGAAATCTGAAAAAACCTGTTAGAGGGAAGGCGATCAATTGGGAATTTACTACTTCTTGCCAAAAAGACTGGATGTCTAACACCACCCCTCGTTTCATCATTAGAGCGAACATCCCCAAGACTGCTTTATCAATTTCGTGATCATCGTCTCTTCCCAAAATCTCCGTAATGCAGCTAAGAACTGGCCTATACTGAACACTGAACGCCTCCAAACTGAACTTTCCTCCTTCAAATTGAGTTTTCTCTGGATTTGATTTCAAAAATGACATACAACGACTGAACTCTTCGTTTGAAAGATCTTCAAAATACTGAACCAATGAATCTTCGGAGAACTGTAACGGAGACTCATCTTCTAGAAAACATAATGCTTGACGCATTAATTGTGTTGATACCTGCAAGACATTTTCCCCCTGAGAATTCATGACGAAGCACTTGCCAGGGCACATAGATGAGACTAACCATGAGATGAACTCGGGGAAGAAGTGAGTTTTCGGAACACAGGTGGACAACACACCAGAACTTTTCATAGCAAAGAACACAGGGGATTTGTCAGTGTTTAGGGTTACTTGGTAATGTAGTAGGGGATGATTGACGGACGGCGCGGTATCATGAACATCCTTTTCACTATCCAGGAGTGGACTGAGGCTTGATGAACCAGCCAAAGATGTTCGTTTTTCCATGACTGACAGGAACTTGAAAGCAATTCGCGGGGTAATGGATAATGCAAAGGTGGCGGGACATGGTTAAAAAGGGAGAAACAGTCACAAATAGACAACAACGGGACGGAAAAACCCTTTAATAGGCTACGGGAATCCGTAATAAATGCAGGAATGACGTGGAAAACGGTTGAGAGTGGATGACAGCTGCTTTCCACCTCAGCTGATGACATCATTGCGGGGGGTCTGTGAGTACGGCGGAAAACTTTAACCCATACCCCCCGTAATAAATCCAAGCCGTTGATCACGGCGGAAGCAAGATCTGACTGGTCAACTACGGGGGGTCGGGATTTGATAACTGTCAGGCTAATTCTCCCACCGCAATAGCTTATCCATAAGCTCTTTTCTGTGATCGTCACTTCCGCTCGGGAAGCTGCTCGGGGCTTAACCTTCAAATCATACATATCGAAATAAAGAAATACATTGCATTTGTTTTTTTTTTATGCTAAAGTATAAATAACTTCATACTGTAGCATATTTTCGAATTTATATTATTTTTCTTTTTCTTTTTCTCTTTTAAATTTAGAAATAAAATATAAAAAGGATATGCAGATAATGATCCACAAGATTTGGCTCCACCTGGGGATAATGTTTTTACCACGAAACACTAAGAACCTGCAGATTAGTGCCTTCACCTCGGGCATGGAGTCACATATTGCTTGATGAAACTGTACAATGATCACACCGGATATATACAATGATGAACAAATAGCTGCTTAATGCCGAAAATAATGCTTGAGATATTGCCCGTTCACAGGCATATCTAGCACTTCTCCTTCAAAATTTTCCAACATGAAAGTATTATTTCCTCTGACTTCATTAATTTTGAATGGGCCATACCACAAAGGATCAAATTTACCGTGTTTCCCTTTGTCTTCCCTTCATGTATCCCATCTCAATACTAAGTCTCCCTTCTGAAACATGATTTATTTGGCCTTCCTGTCAAATATTGTCTTCATTTTCTGCTGATAAGCAAGCAAATTCTCCCGAACTTTATCTCTGTTTTCACTTAGTTCTATTACATTATTCATTCTCCTAATCATGGCATTAGGTTCTGCTTGAGCATCTTGAAGGAAGGAAATCATAGGCTTCACCAACTGGCTGGGAAACAATGCCTGAGTACCATATGTTTAGCCATAAGGACTTCACAAGAGGACCTCCCAAAGGGTCATCCTTGTGGCCCATAGAGAAAAAACTAGCTTTGTATCCCAATTACTCTGATTTTCATTTATTGTTTTCTTCAAAAATTTTACTAATGTTTTGTTGGAAGATTCCGTCAATCCGTTTCCCTATGGATGATAAGCTGTAGAATGAGATAATATCACACTATAAGTTTGACAAAAATTAATAAACTTGAGTGAGCTGAAAACTTGGGCATTATTAGTCACAATCTTTACTGGACATCCAAACCTGCTAAAAATATTTTCCTCTAGAAACTTCATAACAACAAAATCATTTTCCTTCCTGGTAGGGATTGCCTCCACCCACTTTGTAAAATAATCTGTAGCAGTAAGGATCCACTTAAATTTCCCACTGGATGGTGGATTTATTTCTCCAATGAAATCCAATCCCCATTGTCTGAAAGGTTCTTCAATAAAAACAGGGAGAAGAGGTAAAGGGGCTAACTTTTTTTTTTCTGTATAATTGGCATTTTGATGATTTTTGACCGTTTTGTAAACATCGCAAACACAGTATTTTATTAAATAGAAATCGATTTGAATATTTTATGAGTAAAGTGATCTTCCAAATTGTGAATACGTTTCTCCGCACAAGCATTCATGATACTTTTTATTTGATTACTTCTCAAATTTCTTCTTCGTCGTACATAACAACAACACACCAAACGTATCCTTTCCAATATAACCTTGCTTCGATTATGACATGAGTTTGAGCCTTAAGCTTTAAGGCTCTGTATTTGGTTCTATCTATGGAAGGAGGACTAGAAAGAAAGCATAAATAATGAACAATGTCCTTGTACCAACTTGAGCAGAGAAATTTATATTTGATTGCTGGCTTTGACTGATTATCCTCTGTTCCTCCATCGATTTCTTCTACAGGGGCCAACAAATTAATTCCCAATGCTTGGAAATTTGACTCTGTTAATAATTTGGCCAGTCCCAACCCTTTGACCAATTTGGTGGGTTTAACGTCCAGATCGTATTCTTGGATTTTTGCAATCCATTTTCCCCTTCTTCCTTCTACATCACTCTCTACCAGGACATCCTTTATGGTAGAATTAGGAACGTACGCCAATATTTGAGAATGGAGGATATAGGTTCTAAATGCCTTCAATGCTTTCACCAGAGCATATACTTGTTTCTACAGTATATTATACTTCAATTCTGCATCTCGGAGGACTTTATTGAAATATGCTACCGATTGTTCATAGTTTTCCTCATTTCTTTGTAATAACACGGCTGCAATGGTTGAGGGAGAGGGAAATGAGAAGATTTGAAATGGCTTCAAATAATCTGGACTGATTAGAACAGGTGCTTCCTTTAAGACCTCTTTAATCCTCTGAAAAGACTCCCTTGCTTCTTTGTCCCACTTCACCTCAGCATCCTTTTTTAACATGTTTGTTATCTTTTTGATGATCTCTGCATAATTAGGAACAAACCTTCTTAGAAAATTAATTTTTCGGAGAAATCGCTGAACATCTTTCTTACTTCGGGGCAGTGGAATTGACTGAATTTCTTCGACCCTTGCTGGATCAATATTCGCTCCTTCTTTAGAAACAATGTGGCCAAGTAATTTACCCTCCTCCAGGGGAAACAAAGACTTTTTAGGATTCAGCGATAATCCAAACTTTATACACTTCTTCAAGGCTTTCTGCAAATGTTGTAAATGCTCCTCATCAGATTTTGAAAAAATTGTGACATCATCCAAATAAACCACCACAAACTCATCTCCCACAAATGCGATATCCATCGCCCTTTGGAATCTGGCCCCCGCATTCGTAAGACCAAATGGCATCCTGGCATACATGAATGTTCCCTAGGGTGTAGTGAAAGCAGTCTTATTTTAATCTCCCTTCTCCACAGCAACCTGATTATACCCTGAAAAACCATCCACCATAGATAACCTGTAAGCCCCAGTGACCTTTTGTAAGAAAAAATCCATTTTCGGCAATGGATAATTATCTTTCAATGAAGCCCTGTTCAAGTTCCTAAAATCTACGCACAACCTTATCTCTCCATTTTTCTTTCGGACTGGTACAATATTGGAAACCCAATCTGAATATCTTAGCGGAAAAATTATTTTGGTCTGCAGCAATTTCCTTACCTCCTTTTCAATCGGAGCCAATAGTAATGGATTGATTTGTTGGAGCTTCTGTTTATGTGGCTTGACTCCATCCTTCAGTGGGATTTTATGTTGTATGATACCCTTGTCATACGTCTTTAAATTGTCATAGGACCAAGCAAATACATCTTTAAATTGTCTGAATAGATCTAAATACCTTTCTTTTTAGTCCTTTGGGATCCCTTTGAACAATTTGATCATTTTAGGCTCCTGTTGAGTCCCCAAGTTGCAATCTTCCATTTGTTCATCTTGGTTTTCTTTCTTTTGATTCACTGCAACGTCATTAACATCAAACAGTCTCTCAAGAGGCACCAAGCCTCTTGGCAAAACATTGTCTTTCAATTGAATAATCTCCTGACCACCAATCTTCTTTTTCAGAGTTTTACCAGCCCACTCATCTTCATCAGTTTCCAAATCAATCTGATGACCTTCAAAATCTTCAATCATCAACAAAAAATACTTAATCTGTTCATCGTCCTCAAATACCTGCCAGTGTTTAATATTTTCAGGGATTGAAGGTCTAAATCTCATCTCAATTTCATACCTTAGCCTTGGATTGATTGGAGGCTTGAATGTACTGGCTGCAACTGCCAAAGAATAAGCCATTCTATTCTCTTCCCTGGGAATAAAATGTAAGTTGAAGGCTTTAAAGTAATTTTCAATCAAATCCCAGACCTCATTCTGATATGCTCTTAATCTGGGATGTTTAGTTTGACATAAATTCTTAATTTGTCTTATAATTAATTCAGAATCCCCAAACACAGTCACGGACTGAATTCCCATCTGCTTAGCTGTCTACAAGCTAATAATTAATGCTTCATATTCTGCAACATTATTAGTGGATTAAAACTCCAATTTGAAAGAAAAAGGCACAAGGTTGCCTTCAGGAGAAACAAAAATGAAACCAGCTCCAGTGCCTTCTTTGGAAAATGCACCATCAAAATAACACTTCCATAGCTTGTTCGAATGCAGCACCTTATGTACAATTGCTGAAGGGAGTTGCCCTTGCGATTCTTTAGCAAATTCTGCATCTTCATGCAGCATGAAGCAAGAGAGGTTATCCTTCTCTTGGCCATAAATTGGTGAATTACCTGCATCTTTCTTGGTAGCAGTTTTTTGAAATCTAGTCTCTCTATACAACCTTCTTTCTTCGCCATTGAAAACGGGAATGATAGCATATGTAAAATCTAGCTTCAAAACTCCTCCAAGCTTTGCCCCCCATGATCTGGACAATAACATACCAAACCTGGCTGGAATATCTGCCACTACAACATCCATCATAATTCTTTTGGGTGGGATTTGAGCCAATGTAACCACCATATCCTTAATAAGATCCACACACTTCACCCTTTTTGAGTCAAAAGAATAAAGATCTCAGTATGGCTTAGTGACTTGCAAATTCAATTCTTTCATCACACACAATGGCATCAGATTGTGGGATGCACCAGAATCTAGCATGTAGTTATGTAGAACAAAATCATGTAACATAAGTGATATATAGAAAGGAGGGACAGATGAATCTACCTCTTCAGCATGAGGTCCAAATGTAACTACTGGCTTTTCTTCCTGCAAATTTACTATATCACCTACTTCATCCGACTGAGATAAATTGATGAACTCGGCAATCTCCTTCTTATAACCAGGTGTTTTTACTAACTCAAGAAGAGGTATTTGGATCTTTACTTTCTCCAACTCTTTCGACAAACTGAAAGTTTGATTTGATTTTGTCAACTTTTCAGGTTCTTCTTGATCTTTCTTGGAACTTGGATTTTGATTAGAAACAGTAACCACTTTCTCCAAAATGTTAGAATCGCTAACCTTTGTTTGAGAAGCTTCTGTTTTCTGCTTTTCCTTCTATTTTTCTTCGTTCATAGGCTTTTTCCCCTTATCTGTTTTTTTAGTTTGTTCTTTGTGTAATGGAGTCGCCATTGGAGCAGGTGTTGCTTCTGATTCTTTTTCCCCATTGTCTTGAGTCCTTAGCCTCTTCTTTGACCTCAAATCATACTTTTTATGCAACTCGGATTGCATGACGTCTGTGAATTGTCTGCAGTAATCATCCATCTCTTCTTGATCAAACGAAAGATCATTTTCTTCCACTCCTTCTTCTTCAAATTTTTCTTCTGTTTCATCGTCTTCCATATACATAGCAGAAATTCAAGCATCATCCTCTCTCTTATCATCATCATCTATTGAACGGGACGGGGCTGCCTCTACGTACAAAGGTGCTTGCACCTGATCTTGATCTTTCTTTTCTCTCTGTAGAATCTGCAGAGGCTGTTTTTTGAACTGGCTGTTAAAAACCCCTCTATTATATCTTGCAGGCTTACTATCTATTTCCAACTTTACCAATTTATTTGAAAGATTTTTTATGACCTTAGTCATATCGTCAATTCTCTGATCTTGAGCTAAGGCTTCTTCTTTAGCCTTTCCTTTATCTGAAACTTCACCAGCAGCGGACATTTTAGCCTCAATCTCCAGAGCATCAGTTTGAATCTGCTCCAACGTAGGGGACCTTCTTTCCCTCAGTGTGAAACTGAACTCTGATTCAAATGCACCAAAAAAAACGACCCTTGCGCCAATAGGAGGAGGCTTCAGCTCTGCAGGCAAACTATTATACAGTTTGTTAAATCTCTTCACGAAATCACTCATATTTTCATCAGATTTCTTCTTGATTACATTAAATTCCGTCAAAGAATAGCCATGCTCCCTCTTTTCGCCCCATCTCTTAGTGAAACATATTTCTAAAGCATCCCAATCATTTAGGGAACCATTAGGCAATCCTTTAAACCATTTCCTTGCCTCTCCACTTAGAGACTGAACAAATAGCCTCATTACAATGTCCAAATGTTCAACATTCAAATTCTCAGCAAATGTGAAAAACAGGGGCAAGTGCTATTCTGCAGTTATCTCATCTTCACCAGTAAATCTAGGGAGTAACTTGAGATACTCCTGAGGCATATCATGTAATGGTTGGGCTATATTTAATGGCACATATCTATTCATCAAGAAAGCAGGGGCTGCAGGAACTGCCATATTTACGCCCGGGTTAACTGCTCCTTGAGCGGGAGTAAAATGAATACCAGTTGTGGGTGGGGATGAATGAGGTGGAACAACTGATATGGGGGTTGGAGTATGAACAATTGTAGAATAGCTGACAACTATATGTGGCTGCGTTTCTGTAAAAGGGAAAGACACAAACTCCAAAGATTGCTCTTCTAACGTGGGTTCTTGAAAACGAACGGGTGATGGTGATGATTCTTCTTCCGAGAAAATGAGTTTATTGGAAGCTTTCTTGGATGAGAAAATGCGTGAAATGCTGCCTGGTGCGAGCAGTGTAGCTTCTGGTGTATCTAATATTTTTGGTTTTTGGCCCTTCTTTGAAACAAGCTTCTGAGGATCAGACAAAACGGGAACTTTTTGCTGAGATGTATCTGACCTCGTGTGAGGTCTCTTGGGAGCCAGAGCTATTTTCAAAAAACACAGCTTAATTATTTCCTCCTCTCTGAACAACCAGAGGAAATATACAACAAAACCCAGGGAAAATCTTCGAATCTTCGTTCCCCAGCAACGGCGCCAATTAATGTTGTTCCTTGAGAAACAATTTCTTGCTGTGTAAGGAAATCCGTGCTCAAGACATTAAAGATTATGTCATAAAACAAAAGTATATATGTCCTTGTTCTATAAACCTTCAAAAACTAATTATATAATCTTCAAATATTAAACCCATACAATGTTTTGCAATGCCATATTCTTCTTATGCTGAAATGAAAGGATGGAAGAAACAAGAAAGAAAGGATTTCAATTTGATATGCTGCTTAAAACATAATCTCTCAATGTAAAATCCTGAAGAAATGAGTAATGATAACATTAAAATAGAGGAGCGCCCATTAAGGATATTTAACTCTTAGATAGACAGATATCAAGAGACCTGTAGCTCTAATCACCCTACTTTATTCATAGATATGGAAACAAAATGAAAACTGGAAAACTGTTCAACACAGATAGAATGATGGAAACTTGCAAAACTTTTCATTGATTCAATATTTTTCAGTACAAAATTAGGCTTCAAGGTCCAAAACTCGGAACCTTCTCTCTTCTTCCAATTGTCTTTAAATACAATATGACCAAAATTTTTTCCAGTAATGAAATCAATTCTAACTTACTCTAACTGCTTAACTGCTCACTGTAGTGGAGGTACATGCCTCGGAAAAGTTCTATTACATTTACATGACTTCATTTAAAACATGATAAAATGTGATAATCCCTAATCTAAGTGAGCTGATGCTCCTGAAATAGTGGTTGTCTCAATGACTATTTGTGGCTGAACGACTACTTGTGGATGAGTGGCTGGAGTTCCCTTTTCTATGTCCATAGAAAATCTTTTGCATTCTTTCTAGAGCTTATCCTGAGTCGACGAAGCGTTCTTATAATGATGATATTCCATTGTAAACGCAACAACCTGACTGCGAGTAAGATTACCTATGAATAATGTCTTCACCATCCATAGCAGAAGGAAATGCCTTTGTAAGAAATTAAATATCGTTTCTCCCTTTAAAACCTGTGTGTTCTCATGCCTGCCATCTGCTCTGGTTTTTGCAAATATCAACTGATCCTCATATAATTTCTAGGACATAATCTCCCCTTTCTCCGTCCAGCATGAGGGCAAACCTGTTCTCGTCAACTTTTCAAATGATATATCAAAATTTTTAATTATCTCTTTAATTCCCAGTAACCGCTTCTCTGCGGCCTTTCGAAGGTCGTTTTTTATTATCATTTTATTTACCTCCTCAGCATAGAAGTACCTATCCTGTATCCCCATATCTCCTAACTCTTCATCTGTCTTGGCATTAATAAAGTTTATGAGTTTTCTGGCCCAATTCGCTCTTTTAAAAGCGGCTTGCTTCTCAGATAATAGCTCCTTTTCATGCTCTGAAACAATGCTTTTCTCTCTGGCAATTATATTCATGGAATCCCATTTTGACTGCATTTCTGAAATAATCTCATTCCAGATGATATCCTTAGCTTTAATAAGAGAGATATTTCCCTTTAATCTCTCCATGAGATCTTTGATTTCATCCTCAGCTTTCTGTAGTTTCTGCTTGTTCTCATGTGCTTTTTCTTCCCATTCCTGCATCATCTTGGTAACCGTTTCCAATTTTGACTGGGCTCGTTTACAATCTCTTTCCGCCATATTTAATTCTGTGCTTAGCTGAATAACATGGGCTTGAGGATCAGCTTCACCTGCAGAAAAATCAAAGGTACAAGTATGGTTCTCAATATGATTCTGTAAAGATATAGCGGTCTGCTTTACCTTAGTGAGTTCTTCGTCTTTCTTCAACAACTGCTGTCGCAATTCCTCTTTCTCCTTTTCAACCTCAGCTACTTCGGCCGCCAATGAGTGCTCTGTAGTTGGTAATTTCAACTTTTTCCTTAATGAAGATATTTCCGCTTCTGCACTTTTCATAAGTTTTTGAATTGCGGCTTTATCATTTGGATCCACACCGATTTTCATATTGATCTTCTTCAACTCTTCATTTTGAGTTGTTAATGCCCTTGCATTAGCTTTCTCCATTTTGCATTGTTTGATGACCTTTACAAGCATGTTTTCAGTCTTGACTGCTATAGCATTGGTCTTGCTCAAATCATTTACAATCAGCTGACTGGTCTGCATATGAAGATTCATTTTGTCCCACAAGGGGATCTTTTTAACATCCATGACTATGTTTACCTCCTTAAAGCTGCCCGAAGGTCCATGGAGTCAGCCCTGGCTTGGATGTGACCGAGCCATCTTAAACTGATCTTCTGCGCATCCATCACAAATAATAATCCGGTTTGGTCGCCAGACATATGGTGCTCGCTTGTGCTTCTCTATTGGCTTTTATCCTCTGTTCCTTTCAACTGTGAACACTTGCTTTATTGAAGGAGCCTTTTCCAAATGGAGTTCTCGTCTTCTAGGAGATGAGGGGCAATCTTGTTCGTCATGTTCTTCATTGACCGGGAGAGTAAAACCAGGTGAATTGGAAGAATGGTCTTCCGCTAGTTTGGTTCTTTTTCTCTCGTGGCTCCTCTTCCTCTCGTGGCTCCTCATCATCGATTTCAATAACATCCTCTCTACCTCTTTGCTCATTCTTTCCAAAATTGTGTGTTTGAATATCGGGTTCGATGAACTCGACTCTCCCGGGATTAGCCGCCTTCTCCAACCAGGTTTACTTACATGGGAAAATGCAAGATAACGATTCTCAACCCTTTCCGAGAAATTATTCCATGTGGATCATAAGGCCATTTCTCTCCCAACAACAACTGCGTCCCTTCTAATATTTTTGATACTTCATCAAAAGCTTGTCTTGTGTTGACAACAAAAGGGCCTACACTCATAGGAAACTTGTACATCAATCCTTTCTTCATGGGCAGAAAATGAACTTGATCTACATTAAGACTTTGCCTTATAAATTCCAGGGCAAAAAGTCTCATGGAAACAAAGGTTGGGAGCCTATAGGGCTCAAGACTAACTCCATACAGCCTTATCTCAGAGTAATCTTCAAATACAAACCAATCTCCAAATTTACAATTGGGTCCTAAATCGTAGGAACACCCCGGGCTCTCAAGCGTAAAAGCATGGAGGAAAAGTTCCATTTAAAATTTAATAAGCAGTAGACATGAAATGGTCAGAAAATTCAAACAGTCCGGCTTCGTTCTCTTCTTTTCTAACCATATCGGTCCATAATAAAACTGACTGCTTATTTTAATTACTGTCAACTATATTTAAACCCACACTCATGAACTCTTCAACATTTTGATATAAAAATAAGTAAACAACCAATGATGGAAATCTGAAGAAACCTGTTAGAGGGAAGGCGATCAATTGGGAATTTACTACTTGCTGCCAAAAAGACGGAATGTCTAGGACCACCCCTGGTTTCATCATCAGAGCGAACATCCCCAAGACTGCTTTATCAATTTTGTGATCATCGTCTCTTCCCAAAATCTTCGTAATGCAGCTAAGAACTGGCCTCTACTGAACACTGAATGCCTCCAAATTGAACTTTCCTCCTTCAAATTGAGTTTTCTCTGGATTTGATTTCAAAAATGACATACAACGACTGAACTCTTCATTTGATAGATCTTCAAAATATTGAACCAACGAATCTTCGAAGAACTGTAACGGAGACTCATCTTCTGGAAAACATAATGCTTGATGCATCAATTGTGTTGATATCTGTAGGACATTTCCCCCCTGAGAATTCATGACGAAGCACTTGCCAGGGTACATAGATGAGACTAACCATGAGATAAACTCGGGGAAGAAGTGAGTTTTCGGAACACAAAGCAGACAATGGCAACGCAACTTTTCACAGCGTAGAACATGGTGATTCACGTTGTTTAAGTTTTACTTGCATCATGCAAAGAGGGGATGATCGACGACGACGCGTATCATGAACATCCTTCACTATCCAGAGGACCGAGGCTTCGACAACCGTTCAAAGATGTTCGTTTTGCCATGACCTCCGGACAGGATTCCAGCAATTACAAGTAATTCGACAATGCAAAGGTGGCGGGACACGGTTAAAAAAAGGACAAACAGTCACAAATAGACAACAACGGGACGGAAAAACCCTTTAATAGGCTACGGGAATCCGTAATAAATGCAGGAATGACGTGGAAAACGGTTGAGAGTGGATGACAGCTGCTTTCCACCTCAACTGATGACGTCATTGCGGGGGGTCTGTGAGTACGGCGGAAAACTTTAACCCATAACCCCCGTAATAAATCCAAGCCATTGATCCCGGCAGAAGCAAGATCTAACTAGTCAACTACGGGGGGTCGGGATTTGATAACTGTCGGGCTAATTCTTCCGCCGCAATAGCTTATCCATAAGCTCTTTTCTGTGATCGTTACTTCCGGTCGGGAAGTTGCTCGGGGCTTAACCTTCAAATCATACATATCGAAATAAATACATTGCATTTGTTTTTTTTTTATGCTAAAGTATAAATAACTTCATACTGTAGCATATTTTCGCATTTATATTATTTTTTTTTCTTTTTCTCTTTTAAATTTCGAAATAAAATATAAAAAGGATATGCAGATAAGGATCCACAGCACCGCCATTGAGGCAATCAGATTTGGTGAAAGCACCATTTACGGTCCACCCGGGACTCATTGCCTATGAATCACACTCTAGCTTCTTGTCAGGATCAAAATAAGAAGCTGCAAGAAGTTCCAACTGATGAAACAACTGGGTCAACTGCTCTAGCCACCTATGCTCCGATTAACTCTGTCCCTCTCCCATATGATGGTCGAGTGATTCCATCCCTCACCTTCCTAACGTCAGGTGTGTTATCACTCTAGTAATTCTAAAATTGTGAAATTTTGCTTTAAAGTCTAAGAACACTAGAGGTAACCACAAACCTACTTTGAAACTCTAGGATCTAGCCTTCCTAAGGTTCAGAGATGGCTCTCTCTGTAAGATTTAACTTTGTTTTGATTATAAGATATTAGGCTAGTTATGATTGTGCAATTTGGTTTTGATTTGGTTTGGTTTGGTGGGAAAAATCACTTAATGAGATGGGTAATAGGAAATTTGTTTGTCCATTTGGCTAAGGAGTCAAAATTCAAGCAGACAGAACTAGGATCAAGGTCAAAAAGTCAAATGTTTTCAGGGCAAGATAGATGAGTCTTTGAAAATCTTGGAAGGTTGTTTTGGTGAAGTGGTTTGATCGGGATAAAGAGCAATGAAGGGTTCTTTGATCCGGAAAAAAGAAGGAGTAGATATAGGTCAGACGAAAAAGGGAGCAATTAAGGGTTCCCTACTCTGGAAATCAGCAGAAAACATAGAAATGATAAATAGTAAAGACAGGGTGCTTTTAACAAATCCTGAAATAATATTCCTGTTTATTCATTCAAATTTAGAACACATAATGGATGCATGAAAACATGATAAGATAAACAATGAAAATTAGAAAGTACTTCACTTCAATGGCTCATTACATGAATCCTGAAATATGATTCTAGTTGATTTGATCCAGTCTGCTACTCAAAGTTTGCAACAAAAAGCTTCCAAGTCCAACAAAAATGACTATAGAAATCTTTAGCAATTTATTCCACAATATTACTTCAAAGTGTGAAGTATTTATATAAAATTGTTTACAAAATATCCTAGAATGCTTCTAGGAATTATCTAAGGAAAAATAAAATATCTTTACAACAAAATAGTGACAGTTGCTTAACAAATCAACAAGTTGTCCTATTTATCCAAATAAAATAGAAAACTGTCTGTGGATTAAGTGCAATTGGCTGCCTTGGTGTCCTATTTGCTGGCCAAGATATTTCAAATATGTTTTGAAATATTACCTCTTTATCTTATACTCTTTCACTTTAATTCTCTTTATCCTATGATACTCTTTAATTCAAATACTCTTTAACCTCTGTAAAAGCTGCCTTACTGCTGTAATAAATTATGTTTTGACTAAAGAATCAGCAAACTTATTTCTGTCTTTCTCTCTGCTCTTTGAATTTTACAGTAAGTCAGTGAGTGACTGCCAAGCTTCATCGTTAGGAATTTGTATCTTTTTTAGCCTCTTGAAATTTTCATCTGCCTCAGTATATCTAGCAAATGTTGGTTTTATGATAAATAAATGTCTTATCTCATGCTGCAGATAAAATAATTCTTCAAAACTTCTGAGTAAGACCTTCCCTATTGGAATGCCTTGTCCACTTGTTATTTTGCATACTCTCTAATTTTCTTATTATAATCTTCTTATGGCATAAGTTTGTCATTAATGACCAAAATGTTAGGCAAACTTCTTTGCCTTAAATTTTCAAATTTAACCATAAACTTGGTTATGGCTATGTTAATGTTTTCACATTTCTCTTCAAGTTGTTTCATGAGATTATTTTTTGAAATGACTTTCCTTATTTCAAGGATTGTCTCAGTCCTATCAATGATTTGTATTTCTTCCAACTCCTGCCTATTTTTATTGTTGAGAAACTTTATCAATTCTATGGATTGCTTAGGTTTGTTACCTAGCTCATCTTTTGTTTTCTGAATTTCTTCCTCTGCTACCTTCAGTAAATCCCTTTGTTCATATATTACCTAGATTGAGGGCCACACATCATTGATGTCTTCAATGATTTTGTTCCATAACTGGTTTTTCACATATGATATTAGCTCCTTCAAGGTTAAATCCTTTTGTAGTTTCTTCAGTTCTTAATTTAACCTATTAGCCCTTTGCTCATGAGTTTTGGCATTGATTTGGGCTAACTTCTTTGTATCCTCAAGGTTGTCTATCAATTTTTTCAATCTTTTAACCTCACTTGTTTGAAGTGACATTTCTTCCATGGCTTTCACTAATTTACTAGCTTCATCTCTGGGCTGCACTGTTAATGTAGAAGATTTTGTGGCTGAAGTTATAGATGATGTCATTGGCACTACAGTAGCCAGTGGTTCTTTTGGTGCCAACTTTTATGCCAAAGTTAAAGGCACAGCAATAGTAACCATGGGAATTATTGTAGGAGTTTCCTGTGCTTTTGTAGTTTCCCTTTCATGGACAAGCTTGTCCAATGAATTTCCATTTCTTTGATATGTCCTGTTAACTGAAAAATTAAGTTCATCATGTCATCCTTCTGATTTTTCTCTTGTACAATTTCTTTGGCTCGAGGATGTTTAGTTGATGGCAGTTTAAGCTGTTTCCTCAATGTTGCAATGTCCTCATTGTTTTTCTTCACTAACTGTTCTGTTGTTTTAACTTTTGCAGGATCATATCCTACTTGGATAACCAACTCTTCTAGAGACTTAATTCTAAGATCTTTGGCATATGATGAGGCCTTGTCAACCTTCATTTGATCCCTCATGTTTATGATTGTATTATGAAGCTTTTTGATATTCATAGCTTTAGTAGTTATAGTAGAATATAACATCTCTGAACTCTGTCTATGAAACTCAATCTTATCTAGTGCATGAATGCTTTCTGTTGGCACTTCTAGATCAATTTTCTTGTAGTCTTCAACTGTCTTAGGAATCTTGATTGTTGGTTGTAACACTGACATATTCAAATTTTTTATTTGAATAGTCAAAAGCTGATAAAACTCTGTTTTAAACACTTGGTGTTTGCTTCAAATATTGAGAATAAATCTCATTCTTGATTTCTTCATTCTTTGTCTTAATTTGCTTGTATTTTTCTCTAATATCAAGATATTTTTCCTCTACTGTCTGTGAGGAGGATGCTTCTATATTCTGTTGTTTCTCTATCATTTGTGTATTTGAATTATCAGGGTTTCCTTCATTCAAATTCTCTGTAACTGGCTCATTTGTGATAACTGTAGCAACATCTGTATTTGTTACCGAGACATCTGTGTCTTCATCTTCAATAGTCACTTTTTCTTTATGAACTGAATTTTTCTTGGGTTTTTATTGTATTTGAATTTGAACCTATTCTTAGTTGTGGTTTCAGCAATGTATGTTCCTTCTTCTCTGACTCTTTTGGTGGCTTTTTCTCCTTGATTTGTAGTTTGTAAGGTATGACTAGTATCACCCTGCTTAACTGCATCTACCAAAGTGTTTTCTACCCATTCAGTTTGAATGACGTACTTCTCAATCTTTGGTTTTTTCTCATGAATGTAGGGTGTTAGTTTTCACTTAACCCTCATTTTGCTCAGTATTCCTTGTGGGTCATAGTTCCATGAGAAACTCTCTTCAAATCTATACTAAAGTAACTGTTTGGCTGCTTCTGTCTCTGCATCCCTGTGATTACAAATAAATGGCCCCACCTGATTCTTTAAGTTGAATTGTGTTTTCTTTTTAGCTGCTAGGAAATTGATGGAGTCAGAATTTAAGGTTTGCCTGATATACTCCAAGGCAAAGATTCTCATTGGTACATATTTAGGTAGTTTGTAGGGTAACATATTAGACCCAAAAACGCTAATTTCAGTATGTTTCTCATGTAAATACCAATCACCAGTTCTAGTGTCCTCTGATAGCTGTAAAATTTTCTTCATTTCATCACTGATCCTAGGCTGTTCTGCGTTGGTCAACATATTTATCTATGGGTGGACAAAATTATCTGTAAACTCTACAAAATTGAATTCCGAGGACTCTTTTATGATCAATGAAGTCCAAAATATGACTGTAAGTGAATTTTCTTCTATATAAAGCTTCTGGAGGGTTATAGGAAACTTGTCTGCTTGAAAATACAATAACATATGGAAGAGAGAGGATGTATATTTAAATACTCCTTCAGTTGGAAACTTAACCAGTTGATCATGGATATTGTCAGTTATATACTCAGCATAATTAAAAATTACAAAGGGAGGCTATCCTGGTGCAAAAGTAGATAGAAACCCTAGGATGGATTCATCTGTTAAGTCCCTATATTAACAGTGTAGTCCTTTATTATGTTAGTATATCCCTCCTTATTGTTATTGGTGTACCCCTGTAACCCGCATATTGTTATTATTGTGCCTTTACATTATTTTTTTTAGGTCGGCTAGGGTTACATTGTGGCCCCATGGACTCCTATATATAGAAATGAGGTTTTGTCATTTGTATCATGCAAGGATTGTTCATTTATATAATGTATTGGAGGTTGCCCCCTTGAAGTGGCTGATTTCTAAGGCATTGATCTCTTTTTTATTCTATTTTTGGAGCTGGTTTCACAACATTTGGTATCAGAGTTTTGGATTCTAGGGTTTTGCTACTCCAAACAGGTCATCGTGGAATTTTCGATATAACGTTTTTTCTACGAAGGTTCAGAAGCTGAAATTTTTAGAGTGCAAATACAAAATCCTAAGGAACATCGTCACAAAATTTCAGAGCTTGGTTTGCAATATTTTTGGAGATATGATCTGTGAAAGTTAGGGATTTTTGCAGGCTCCTGAATTTCACTTAAACAGGTCATCCCAAAATTTTCGCTATAAATTTTTTTCTACGAAGGTTCAGAAGCTGAAAATTTTAGAGCGCGAAGCCAAAATCTTGAGGAACATCGTCGCAAAATTTCAGAGCTTGGTTCACAATATGTTCAGAGATATGATCTGTGGAAGTTAGGTCTTTTTTAGGCTCCCGAATTTCATCTCAAAGAGGTGATCGTGGGAAAAATCTTCATAACTCTCTCTATAAGCATCAGATTGGAATTCTGTAAAAAGTTACTGGAAGTACACGGACTGTAGTTTCTTTTATATAAATTTCAGAGCCAAAGGAGAAAACGGTGACATGTGGAAAGTTGTATAAGTTCACTCTACTGAACCAGTCCATAATTTGGTCATTGTGGGAGATTGGACATAACTTTGCCTTGAAGAATCCAAATCAGGTCAGACCTGTGGCATTAGAAAGAGGATTCAGAGGGATACCGTAGGACCAATTTTTAGATTTTGAAGATCCTAAATCACAGAGATAATTCAGTTTCAATATCGAGCTCCTCAAAAGAAAGAAAAAAGTGTGTATTTTGTTTTTATAATTGCATAACGTTTGTTTGAAAAAGCAGTTTGAAGTGATTCCAAGGGCATATTTTAGAATTTTTATCAGTATTGGGTTCTATAATGCCTTCAAAAAATAATTCCATACCCATTAAGCCTTCAAAAATCTATACTATGACGCTTGAAGAGGAAGAATTGCAGTATGAGATATCAAAATTACGGTACCAAGTGCAACAAATTTCGATCTTACGAAGAGCAACCGAAGATGACATAGATGGTTTAAAAGCATAAATGGAGGCTAAGTTGGATGGTTTGAAGGATCAAATAATAGCTAATGTGGATGATAAATTAGTGGAATGTCACATCGAGCATCAACAACAAGTTCTCCAACTCTCAAAGGATAACCTAACTTTGGTGCAGAATCTAATGAAACAACAGGAAGATCAACATCACATCGAAAGAAGTTCTGAAGTAGTCACAGAAACAAGAACTCGACAAGTACAATAAATTTTAGAGTATCTCAGCAAGTGGAAGAAATTTCATGTAGAAGATTCCACATGAGAGGATGAGAATTTTATACAGAAGCATCAATAAATAATCAAGCGTTGAGGACAACAATTGTTTGAAGGAGAGGGGCATGTTAAGTCCCTCTATTAATAGTGTGGTCCCTTATTATGTTAGTGAATCCCCCCTTATTGTTATTGTTGTACCTCTGTAACCCCCATATTGTTATTATTGCGCCCTTACATTATTATTGTTAGGTCGGCTAAGGTTACATTATGGCCCTAGTAGGATTACATTGTGGCCCCATGGACTCCTATATATAGAAAGGAGGTTTTGTCATTTTCCAAGAATTGTTCATTTATGTAATGTATTGGAGGTTGCCCCCTCAAAGTGGCTGATTTCTAAGGCGTTGATCTCTCTGTTCTTCTATTTTTTGAGTTGGTTTCACAACATCATCAATGTGCTCATTTTTAAAGTATCCTAGGATAAATGACAACATGGAAATGACATGCCTAGACCCTTTTGGAAATATTGAAGTAGAATATGGAGGGTTGATTTGTGGAATTTCAACATGTAAAGTCATGAACACTTGAAAAATCTGAAACCTTTTGGGAAAGTCAAGACCAATGTACAATTTTGTTAGTTATTCTATTGACAAAGGAACTACTTTGGGATCATGTTTGAGTTGTAACATCTGGTTTATGGACTCAGCAGTAATTGTAAACAATACCTATTTGTTTGCATTCATCATTGTTCTATTTTCAGGTGAATAATAACTCCGACACAACCTAATAAACTTTGGGCATTGTTGAGTGATTGGAACAACATATTTGGGAAGGTTTGATTCCCAAATTTGGACTTCTTCAACTCGATCTAAGGACTTTTCATAGCTCCAGCAGTGGAGGTCTAATGAATTAAATTCAACTACTGGATCTGCTATTTTATAGTCTACATCTGCTAATGGTGTGTGTTCAATGTCTACAACAGGAGGTTGTAGATGATTCACAACGATTGCAGTCTTGGATGACATAGCTGTAATGGATTTTGACATTTTTTTAGGTTTGGATGACTAAAACTCTGTTTTTTGGGCTTTCTGGATTCTTCTGTAAGATTAAATGGTTTACAGAAGTGTTTCTTGACTTTGAAAGAGGCTCTTGGATGAAAATGGGTACAACTTGTTCTTTCCCTTGGATTTTAACCTACAATTTTGGTTTTCAAACTGTATTTCAGATTCTCACTGGTTATGAAATAAGAAACAGGGGTTTCTTCGACTTTTTTAATGGATAATTGGGCTGAAATTTGTTTGAAATCAGGTGCTAGGATTTGGATACCTGCAGAGGATTTATGGGATTGATTGGAGTTTTATATAGTCTTCAAAAGCTAGAATAAACTCAAGTTTTCCTTTAAAACTGAATGTAGTATTTAAAACAAGGTTTTTATCAAAATTTTGACAGGGTTTTGACTCTTTTTGGGCAACTAAAAGCTTTCTTGGAGAAATTAAGCTTTTACTGTATTCAATTTCTTTTAGCAATGTCCTTTCAAATATGATAACAGGTTTGATTTTCTCGAAAAATACTTGTTTACACAGGTATAAGTCTTTGGAAATAGGTTCTGAGGCATTTTAATTGGTCTCTAGCATCTTTTCAGGTCTCTTCAGCAGTCTCGACAGCAACATGCGGCCGTTTTTCCCTGATTCTACGTATAAAACAAAGCACAGGCTTCGTTTTCATTAATCGGGAGGATAAATACAGTGAGATAGCGTAGAAAAAGGGATTAATGGTGCATTTTTAGAAACTTATTAGGCGTTTTAGGTCTAAGAGAACCTGCAATAAATGGAAGTCACATTGGACAACCTGGTGGTTTTGGGCTTTCAAAAGCGAAAACTGCAAGTGGTTATCGCGTTGGATTAAGGTAGTAAGTGGTATTAGTTGGATCAGATGCGATCCAATAGAGTTGGGCCACGTGGAGGAGAGAAGAAAGGGCGAAATAACCCATTTCGCATGGAAAGGAAAGTATTAGTTTCGCACAACTAAAAATGCGATATGGCCAGATGATCGTTGGATCTGGGAAGACCAATGCGAACGGTTGAGATTAGTCCTTGGAGCTGCGCGACATTAAAAGGTGGGGTCCGAGGTTTGTTAATGCGATGGGATAAGTTTTAAACTTTATATATATATATATATATATATATATATATATATATATATATATATATTATTTTATTTTATTTATTTATTTATTTATTTTTTATGTAAAAACTTTATATTATGTGATTGAGCAGGGGGTAAAGTTATGTGTTTTAAATTAAAACATTAACAAATGTTTTAACCAATGGTGCAGGTCTATTATATATGGAAGATAAAACCTTTTAACAAGTGTTTAAAGACCATAGGGGCGAGGTATTATTATATTGATATGTTTAAACCTATGGGAAAAAGTGCGGGTTTATTATTGACACATGGGATAAATAAGCATAGGTTTTAACTTAAAATAAGTGGGTTTTTGGGGGTATTAATATATAAAGAAATTAAAATATACGGGAGGGTTTATTCTAAGGTTTTAATACTTAGGTTAGAAATTAATATGAAATGGAGAATGTAATGAAATGATTTAAAATACATAATTTTAAACTAAGCAAAGTTTAAATAGGTAATTAAGGAAGGTTTTGTCCCATTTTTTTTTTACACATGAACTTAGAATAAAATATATTTTGTAGGTTTTTCAAGTGTTTTTGAATGAAAATGAAATTAATCAAGGGGGGGGGGTTTTATTTTTCACTGAGCAAAAAAGGTGTTTTACTTGGGAAAAGGGATCATGGTTTTGGAAAATGGTGAATATGCTGATGAAATGGGTTTTATGTAGGGAATCCAATATTTTTAACCAATCAGTTATCAAGCCTTGGGTTCGGTCCCAACAGAAGTCAGAAATGATCTGAGCCTCTTTAACTGAAGGTTTAGAATACTGGATCATTATAGGGGAGGGGAAATTAGTAATTTCCGCCCAATGATGATTTATTACATTTCTTGCACAACTGCTTTCCACCTACCCATCATTATTCTAACATTTTTTACTTCATTTTCATGTGTGCATTTAAGCTTGCAATCCTAAATCCATTTTTATATCAAAGCATAGATCTATCTAAGTCTAACCTTATTTCATCCGAGGACTCAGATTAAACTGTTGAGCTCCTCATTTATTCTCTAACTATCTACTGATTTGTAAAATTTAAACTGTTTGACATATCTTTATTCTCTATCTAAAACATGAAATTCAAAGCATGAAAAGTTAAGATTAAATTGTTTAACTGATCATGGATTATGGCATTTATTGACAATCTGCACATAATCATTATTCTTGCAGTAAAAGTAAATAGTAGTGGCATTTTGACTTGCTCACTTTAAGGTCTTATTTTATCTCTCTCTTTTTTTTGGGTCTATCTTTTTAATCTTTTCTTTTTTAAGTCCTTTGATATTTCTTTTAGGACCTTTTTTTTTTTTTTTTTTTAAATGGGAAAACAACTCGCAGAAACCAAGGTATATAGATATTTACAAGACTTATCAAAGTCAATTAAAAAATTATGAACCCTATTATTATAGGACCCTAACATTGGCTCCACATGAGGGTGGCATTTCCTGGTGAAATGTCAAGAACTTTATGAGTAGTAGCCTTTAAATTTTGACTGTGATCACCCTGTAAGTGTCTTCTCATCTTTACAATTATTCATTTTTATGATATTTTACCTCTCAAAGCTTAGGGCCTTCCTCTGAGCTTCAACTTTGTTAGGAAAACATCCAATCCAATCTAAAATATTCAATGTATATGTACAATGATAAAAGTAAATGAAGCTAACTATCTGTTATTTCTAAGGAGTAGTAGTGCTTCAACATTCTATCATTTACTGGTCCATCTAGCATATTTGATCCATCCATTTCTTTCAGATAGAAAGCATTGTTACCTCTGTAACCATAAATAATATAAGGTCCTTTCCATAGAAAATCAAGTTTTCCATTTTTACCTTTGTCTTCTCTTCTTGAATACCACTTTAACACTTTGTCTCCAATGTAGAAATCATCTTGTTTACTCTTTTTGTCAAAAAATTTCTTTATCTTATCGTGGATAACTTGTGACTTAATGTAAACCTCTTTTCTTGTTTGCTGCAAGTGAATGGTTTGATTTATCCTTCTTTGTATATCATTTGACTCAACTTGTAATTCTTGGATAATCTTCATTACTGGTACTCCTAAGGAAGATGGAAAAATAACATCCATTCCATATACAAGCTGGTAAGAGGATGTACCAATAGATTTTTTGGTTGTAAGTCTATCTGCCCATAAGGCATTGACTAACTTCTTGTTCCAAGTCTTTTTGTTATCTTCATGTAACTTTTTGATGATGTTTACAAGACTCTTATTTGAAGATTCATCTAGACAATTACCTTGTGGGTAATATGCAATAGAATGGCCTAGGGTAATGTGATATTTAAGGCAAAAGTCAATCATTTTTTTAGATTTGAATGCAGCTGCATTGTCAGTAATAATCTTTTGGGGACATCCAAATCTTGAAAGTATGTTGCTTTCTAAAAAGGAGATAATGACAGTGTCCGTGGCTTGCCTAGAGGGTATGGCTTCAATCCACTTGGTAAAATAGTCAGTGGCTATCAGAATCCACTTATGTTGGGCTGATGATGGGGGGTGAATTTATCCAATGAAGTCAAGACCCCATTGTTGAAATGAAATTTCAGTTGAAATGGGCTTTAAGGGCAGGGGTTACAGCTTTTTCTTACACTCAAATATTTGACACTTGTGACAGGAGGTCACATACCCTTTAACATATGCAAATAAAGTTGCCCAGTAAAAACCAGCTCTCAGGATTTTATCTGCAGTAGTCTTCCAGTAGAGATGTCCTCCATAGTCACCTACATGAAATTCTTGTAATACTTTGTCAGCTTCTTCTTCTAACAAACAATTTAACAAAATCCCACTATGATCTTTCCAAAAAAGCACATTGTCTAATATACAAAATCTTACTGCCTTTTGCTTTATGAATCTAGCTTTTGTTCTTGATAATCCAGGAGGAGCTTGTAATTTTAGTAATACAAATATGATATCTGCATACCATGGTGATTCTGAAAAGGCTTCACTGATCTCTGGAGTCGCCATCTCTTCCTGATCATCTACTTGGGCAATAAAATTTATATCTAAGGCATGACAATTTGATTCAACCATAAGTTTGGCTAAACCTTGACCTTTTATCAATTTAGTGGGTTTTATCTCTATGTCATATTCTAAAATTGTGGCAATCCACTTACCTCTTCTACCATTAGGACCATCCTGAGTTAGAATGTCTTTTGCTACTGCATTTGGGACATAAGCAATAATGTGAGAGTAGAGAATGTATAATTTGAAATCTTTAATGGCCTTTACCAAAGCTAGGGCCTGTTTTTCCATGATATTGTATTTCAAAGTTGTATCTCTAAGTGTTCTTTTAAAGAAATCTATGGGCTGTTCGTAACCCTTGTCATTTTTCTGCAGTAAAACTGCAGCAATGGTGTGTTCTGAAGCAAATGAAAAAATGATGAAATCCTTTTTAAAGTCAGGACTTATAAGGACTGGGGTTTTGGTTAAGGCCTGTTTGATGGATTCAAATGATTGTTTGCCCTCAATAGTCCATTTAAGAATTGAATATTTTTTAAGCATGTTGTTTAATTCTCTAATTATCTCAGCTAAATTGGAAATGAATCTTCTTAAAAAGTTAATTTTTCTTAGAAAAGCTTGTAACCCTTTTATGTTTCTTGGAGGACTGATGTTAAGAATTGCTTCTATTTTTGCAGGATCTATTCTAATTCCTTCGTTAGAAATTATGTGTCATAGTAACTTGCCTTCTTCTAATCCAAATAAGGTTTTCTTAGGGTTTAAAGAGATGCCAAATTTTATGCATTTCATAAAGACTTGTCTAAGATGATCCAAGTGTTTATAATCAGTCTTAGAAAATACAGTTATGTCATCTAAGTAAATCACTAAGAATTCATGAATTTCCTTTGTAAAGGCTATATCCATAACTCTTTGAAAGGTAGCCCCTGCATTCATTAAACCAAAAGGCATTTTTACATACATAAAAGTGCCCCAAGGAGTAGTAAAAGTTGTTTTGGCTTGATCCTCTTATTGGACTAAAATTTGGTTGTATCCTGAAAATCCATATAAAAGAGAAATCCTAGAAGAACCAACTACCCTTTGTAAAATGTGATCCATCTTTGGTAAAGGATAATTATCTTTTAAGGATACTTTGTTTAGATTCCTAAAATCAACACATAATCAAATCTCTCCTGTCTTTTTTCTGGTTGGAACTAGGTTAGAAACGCAATCAGAATATTTGATTGGTGCAATTATCTGTGCATCGTACATTCATTTTACCTCTCTTTCAATTAAGGGCATTAAAACATGGTTGATCCTCCTTAAATTTTGTTTAACAAGCTTTTGATATTCTTTTATGGGGATTTTACGCTGAATTATGTTGGTGTCATAGGATGTTAGGTCCTCATAACTCCAAGCAAAAACATCTTGAAATTCCTTGAAAAGAGCAATATATTTTTCTTTTTCTTGTTGAGGTAAGGCTTTAGAAAGTTTGATCATCTAGGGTTTTAACTCTGTGCCTATGTTGCATTCCTCAATGTCAGATCTAAGTAGCTCCATTTTGGGTTTTCTAGCAACATCATTTAAGTCAAATAAATCTTCTAAAAGAGTTAAACCTTTTGGTAAGAAATTATCTTTGAGATTTAATATTTCAGATTCATCATCAATTATCTCATCAATTTCTACTCTCTCTAAGTTATCTATGTTTGATTGACTAAACTTAGTTGGTCTAGCAAATTTTACCTTATTTACATCTATACTATTTAACTAAATTTCAATATCTAAATCTTGATCTATGGTACGATCAATGTCTATTTTATAGTTATGAAATTCACCTTCATTATTCATAAAATGGTAAATTTATTGGTCTTGTGAAAAAATTTGCCAATATTTGAGGTTATCTGGAATTATTGGTTTGTGTTTTACTTCTGCAGTATATTTATGATTGGGTTGAAAAGGTAAATTACAAGTACTAGAAAAAGTTGCCAAAGAATGTGCTTGTAAATTTTGCTTTCTTGGTATTGCGGAGAAATTACATTCCAATAAATCATCAATCAAATCTAATACAATCTCTCTATATCGGCCTAGTCTAGGATTGTAAGCAAAATATTCACCATTAATTTTTTTTATAATCAACTCCGAGTCTCCCATTATTGCTATTCTTTTACCTCCTGAGTTCTTGATTTTCTAGAGTCCTAAAATGAGGGCTTCATACTTAGCCATATTGTTGGTGCATTTAAAATTCAGCGTAAAATCATGTCCTTCTGCATGATTATTTTCAATGTTAGTTATCCAAACTCCTGCTCCTGCTCCTAACTTGTTTACTGAGCCATCAAAATCTAAATGCCATAAAGATTCATGAAAGATATTGTCATTATTTTGTGTTTTCTTTTTGTCTTTTAGTTCAGTTTTGATTTCATTATCAGTTTCAAAGTTACATAAGATGAAAGAATCTAAATCAGTAGGTGTAGCATAAATTGAGTAATTTATTGATCTTGCTGCACTGCTTACCATATATTTCATCAATGTTTCCCTATAAAGCTTCTTTGGTTGACCAAAGACTGATATAGTAACATATGACATGTTCAATTGCAGAGATCCCTGTAATTTTGCTCCCCATGAGCGAGATAATAACATTCCATGTTTGGGTGGGATATCGGCAACTACAATGTCCATTAGTATACTCTTACCAGGATATTGAACTAATGTAACACATAAATATTTAGTTAAACCTAAGCATTTAACATTGCTTGAATCAAATGAAAATAAATCTTTGTAAGGCCTTGTAATGTCTAAATTCAGAGTTTCCATTATTGCTTTGGGCATTAGATTGTGTGAAGCTCCTGAATCTAACATTGCATTGTGTAAAATTTGGTCATGCACAGTTAAACTGGTGTAAAAAGGAGGAATTGCTGCATCTTGATGCTTTCCATTCACATCAGGGCCAAAAATCAATTTTGGTTGATCATCATTCAAGTTTACAGAGTCTTCTCCATCATTCATGTTTAATGTTTCAGTGATTGTTGTTTTATACAAATCACGTTTTACCAATTCTGTCAAAGGAATTGATATTTTTAACTTTGCAATTTTAGTTTGTATATTGAATGAAGGTTGTGATTTACTAATTTGAATTAACTCTTCCTTAGTAACTATAGTTTGAGTGGGTTTATTTTGTTTTTCTGCAGTTATGTTTTCATTTTCTATTTGAGTTTCTTGTGCTCCTAGTTTAATTTTCATGAATGGTTTGAGAAGAAGTAGATGTTTTTTCATATTTTGAAGTATTAGAAGTTGTTTTTTAGTGATAGCTTTGGATCTGCTGATTTTGGATAAGCAGTGGATGTTTCAGACTCTAAGTTGTTGTTTTAGCGGAATTAGTTGTTTTAACAACATCAGATTTTTGTGAATCTTTTGTTGTTTAATCAACTTCATCTGTTATGTGATGCAAGGGCATTAGGCTCAAAAGTTACTTTGTACATAAGTAGACATAGGGGGTCCCATGTTCTTTAAATTTCTTGTAAATATTAAATAAATTTGGTAGGGAATTGTAATCATTCTCAAGTCATTTTGAGAACATAAGAAATTGGTTAAGATAGGAATACGAAGAGTCAGTTTAGGATTAGTTTAGTTATTGAGTTTGATTTTAGGAATTGGGAATGCTAAGAGTTGCTGAACTGTTTGGAGACCTGAATCGATTTAGGTCATCCTTGTGGTATAAATGTAATCCTGAAGAGTTTAGATAGGGGGGAGGAAGAGTTAGAGAACCTCTTCAACAATAGAGTAGGAGGATAATGGCCACTAAACTGAATATTTGGCCTGTCATGAAATTGTAAGAATTTGCTTTTGAGATTGATCGCCTGTATATATATATATATATATCTGTTTATGGAAGAAATGTCTTTGAATTAAGTGTGTATGGATGGGATTAAACCCTGTTTGAATTTCTTCGAATTTCAATGGTTACCTTTGGATACATATAAAAGAATTGTGTCTGAATTCTGTGAGAAGGGAATTGTTGCGTTAATTGCTGTGTGAATAACTTTCATATCTCGAAACCAATTGTATAAGAATGTGTAATTATGTACTTTGCAATTTGAGATTAATTGTGCTCTGTATATAGTTAGAGAAACCAATGTTAATGCTATCGACAGTGCATCTCGAACTGGTCGACAGTGGAGTGATATAGTTGTGAGTGTATGCCATCAACAGAGCTGTGGCTTTAAGCCACGCATAGGGGCTTTCATATTTCTCAAAGGGAGTTGACTGGCGTTCGACAACCGAGTGTGGATTAAAATGAATCGCGGTTAAAAGGCGAAGGCGAAATAACGTGAACAGGCAAAAGAGCGGAAGCGGAGTGTCTGGTGTTGAACTCAGGACGGAACTCGAAAGGTAAGAAGCGGAACCATGAAGGAGGAACAGTGAACGTGGTTGAGATTAATGGTTCTCTGTATATAGTTAGAGCAACCGATGTTAATGTTGTCGACAGTGCATCTCGAACTAGTCGACAGTGGAGTGATATAGTTGTGAGTGTATGCCATCAACAGTGCTGTGGCTTTAAGCCACACATGGGGCTTTCATACTGCTTAAAGCGAGCTGACTAGCGTCCGGCGACCGAGTGTGGATTAAAATGAATCGCGGTTAAAAGGCGAAGGCGAAATAACGTGAACAGGCAGAAGAGCGGAAACGGAGTATCTGGTGTTGAACTCAGGACGGAGCCCGAAAGGTAAGAAGCGGAACCACGAAGGAGGAACAGTGAACGTGGTTTGGAGTGAACAGTAAAGGTGGTTCCCGGGTTTGATCGCACCGCTTTCGTCGGGCAGGCCGTATTTAGGAAATCAGAGCGATTCCACAGAATTGGTGACGCGTGTCCCTGAGCAGCGTGGCAAAACCTCTTCCACAACGTGCCATCGCGCGTTATTGTTCGTGCAAGTAACCAGTGCGATATCCGTTCGATCAGATGTTGCGGCGCGATGGAATACGAGCCCTCTGATCGGGTCGATGGTTAGTTGCTATCGTTCGTGCACATAAGCCGTGGGAGATTTGATTAGGGCCGTCAAATCATTTGAAGCCGAGTGACATGCTCTCTGCCGTTGGATGGAGACGATCTTTAGCACTGGGCCCCAGTTTAAATTATATTGCTCGTTGTTAAGGTCTGTGGGTTTAACGAAGGTATGACATTTATAGGTGGCAACCAGTCTTTTATGGATGTCGGGTTATTTGTATTAGCGAATGTGCATATATATATGTATTGAGTGCGCATGTAAAGAGATGGTATTATTACGATTTGAACATAGGATAGAGATGGCACCTCTGCTAGCGGCATCATATGAAATATGTGATGCAGTGAACATGATTTAATATATGCGCCTGCCGAGGAATAACATAAGGGCTTGGAATTAATATCTCAAATATCAGAGATTTGAGATATTAACACTCTTAGATGTAAGTGTTGAATTTGCCAGCTTAGAATAAAGGAAGGTTGTGAGATTGCCAGATTGGGGAGATGATTGGGCATGAAATTTTGAATGCAATTGTACATACATCTTTGTTAAAAAGTTGAGCAAAACGGGACTGTGGATGACCCCGCTATCAAGTGGTATCAGAGCTTCAGGAGTAGCTCTTTTTGAAAAGTCCAAGTTTGGTGAATGCAAGGAAACCAGACTTGTGGAAACTGATGAGATTGCAACCTACAAAAGGTGATTGCAGAATTGCAGAGTCCAATTGGAGGACAAAAGTTTTGAAGAATACAGATTTGAAGAAGGAAGATCAGGCAGCAAAGTACACAGAATCATAGTGAATAGGATTTGCAGAGTGAGTGGAGGACAGGATCATGATCTTGCAGGTAATTAACTTTAATCTGATTTGAAATTGTAGTTGCAGAATTATGGTTGCTGAAAATTGAAGACAAAGTTCGATAGTGAAGGTAGTGAGCCTGGTATTCAGCTAGAGGCTGGATAAAGAGGAAAATTGCAGTGTTATCGAGAGAAATGAGCAGTGTTTAACTCTGGTTGAAGGATTGTTTGTAGAAGTCAGAGCGCAGATAATTGAAGACATCTCAGCAGAAGTAGATCACAGCTTTGAGAGTAGTGATAGAAGAATCCTGAGGGATTCTGAGTGCAAAAAGAGTGTGTTAGAACCTGGAAGATTCCCAACTGAGGTTGGATGACATAAGAAAAGAGGTGTTCTTGAGAGAAGTTGCAGAGTGAAGCCTAGAGAGCATAAGAGAGTGCTCAGAAGGTTCCTACAGAGAGGGGACCAGTACTTGCCAAAAGCCGGATCCAGAGGGAAGGATTGGTGAGGTGAGTTGCAGCAAGAGAGCTTGCTGTTGCAAAGGCTTAGTGCAGCTTGTGAGTGAAGAACTCCTAGAAAAGAAAATGGCTACTGAGAGCCATAGCAGAGACTATAGAGATTGTAGAGGTTCTGAGAGAGGCCACAACAGAAGAATCAAAGAAGATGCCAAAGCAAATGGCATGAAGAAGAAATCCACAGATGAAGAATGGCAGAAAGAACTAGTTGAGATTAGGGAAGAGTTCAACAGATTGAAACTGAGGATAGAAGAAAGCCAGAGAGTTGGTTGGCTCATGAGGAAGAATGTGAAATGGCAGCCATTACAGTTGAGGATGAGGCAGAAGAATATTGCCTTATTGAGAGAAGAACTCAGAGCAGCTGAGTTGAAAGAATAAATTTCTACTTGTGAAGCAGAACAAAGCACAGATGAAGAGTGGAGACCTGCAGGAGATCTTGTGAGACATAGTGAAGACTTGAGGCAGCAAGAATCTTGTCTTGCTGAGGAGGAAATCATTGAGGAATTCCTGAGTTATTGGACAAGTCCAGATGATGTGAGGGCTTGTGTTCTTGAGTCTGACAAATGTGAAGTGATGACAGACTCCACAGAGGAAGAAGAACCCAGAGTTCTTGAAGCAAAGAGGGAAATTGAAGATTCCATGTGCAAACCTGTTCAAGAAGAAGTGCTTGAGGGAGCAACCAAGATTGAAAAGTCTTGTGATTTGAACACTAAAAAGTTGTGTGTGTTTGCAGGTACACCACTGGAAGATGAACAAGCTTCAGAGTTCGTTGGTGAGAAGAAGACATTGAATCTGTAATCTGTTTAGATCAATGCTGAGATAGTGAGATGTCAGGGAGAGGTGAAGACAGAAGGGTCAAATGAAGATATCCAGCAGAATGTTGAAGCTGAGAGAGAAGGGCCAACAGGGGATTGGTCAAGAACAAGAAGAGGCATAAAAGGTTGTGTAAGGTTCCCGAAATCTACTCCTATGGGAGTTGTTGAGTTATATAGGAGGTTGGATTCTCAGAGAAGAGAATTGGAAAAGCAGAGGACCGATGCACTGGATAAGCTGCTGGGAAAGCAAGGCAGGAAGATCTTCATGGATGGAGTTCACGAAGCAGATGATGGAAGAAAAGTGAGGCTAGCTGACAGTCTCATGAAGGATGCAGATCAACATACTGAGGTGCTGACAGAAGGTTTGGAAAGGAGTTCTGCACAACATACTGATGTGTTGTCAGAAGAAAAGAAGGCATTGAAGCATCGGAACTTTACTGCTGATGATCCATGTGTTAATCATGCAGAGAAATAGGAAGAACAACAGTTGGAAATTGTCAGAGAAATGAATGAGAAGGAAACTATGTTGGCTGAAAACATAGTGAAGGATCAGCATCTGGGCATGATGATTGGAGCAGTGGGGATGAATCTGACAGCTGAAGAGAAAGATGATGAAGAGTTTCTGAGCCTTGAACCAGACTTAGAATTGTCGGGAGAAGAATTGGTGACTAGGTCATCAATTGAGACCATTGGGTCTTGTTAGCACCCAATTTGAACCTCGGGCTGAAAAAGGCAGATCAGGGTAACAACTAAACCACGCTCAGCCTTGTAGCTAGCCCTACAAGGACAGGAGAGGGCTCTCTCCGTAGAATAGATATTCAATAAAATGGTAATGAACTGATTTTAGGCTAGGTATATAAATGCGAAAAAGAGTTTTGATGAATTACTGAAATTTCAGGGATGTATGGGAAAAGAGGACAGTATGAACTAAGGAATTAAATCGGGATACAAAATATTTCATAGGGCAAGATAGGCAGGAGGTTTAGCAATCAAGTCTAAATAAGATGAAATGGAAAGACTGTTGAGAAGCTGAAAAGGGCATAATAAATGAATCCTTTTCAAACAGAAGAAAATACACAAAGTATGAATGATTCCCCAAGGCAGAGCATATAAAATGGATTCTACCTTTCTAACTTGAAAACATTCAACTGGAGATGTTAATGAATGAATGGTGTAACATAACAATGTACATATGAAACATAAAAGAGAAACATATGCTAAAACTCATACCACATGAATCCCATAAATCAGAGCTGCATCACTTTATTTAATTCCCTGCCAAACTGTACAACGGAGCGCAGAGCTCACTGCCACACTATTCCCCTACTTCTGAGTTTTTAGACCTCAAACTTTTTCTTTTTTTTTGCAAATAATTAGAATTTACAATAAATAGACGAATTTTTCCAGAATACAAATCGATGGAAGGGGAGAAATCACAACTGAAGATAGAAGGCCAAAAGCCAACAGTCTCTTCGTAAAGGAAGAGCTGCATTACATCTGGCCAGTGAGAAGGCAAAAAATTGTAACGTAGATTTCTCTACAACGTAACTGAAGATGTGACTGTTACAATTTGGGTCTCAGCCTCTGGCTGTCGCTTTGATTTCCATTATTCCTTTTGAATAACTGGCTTTTAATAAGATGCTGTTGCAGTAAACTGGAATAAACTAAAATAATGCCTTACGTGAAGGGAAATAGTGAATAAGAAGGAAGGGAGAGGAGGCGGGACCAGCATCTTAATCGCAATCGGGATCGGGGAGCGGGAAAATATATACAAAATAAAACTTTCGATGCGGTTGGATTAAACCATGGGAAGTCCTTTAATAAATGTAATAAAATGCGATTTTTGGACTTACAAAGGGGAAAGGGCCTTTATATTATAATGGGGAGTAAGTGTTGTATGGTGGGCCCGGGGATAAAATCGCAATTGCAATATTGGAATTTGCGATGGGAATTTTGCGACGGGAATTTGTGATGGGAAATATTGCGATGGGAATTTGCGATGGGAATTTTGCAATGGGAATTTGCGATGGGAATTTTGCGACGGGGATTTTGCGACGGGAATTTTGCGATGGAAATTTGCGATGGGGATTTTGCGACAGGGATTTTGTGACGTGAATTTTGCGATGGGAATTTTGCGACAGGGATTTTGTGACGGGAATTTTGCAATGGGAATTTGCGATGGGAATTTTTCAATGATCGCACATCGCACATTGCAAATTCCACATCAAAAAGAAACTTGAATCTCTAAACTTGTGATTTTGCGCTAAAGTGGTGGGGTTTATATATATGATATAACTTTGTTATAAAGTTTGGGGTATTGGTCGGAGAAGTGTTTAAGGGGAGGGAATTTGTAATATGAATTTTTTTACTATAAAGTCCAAAGGCATGGAGGGGAAGTGGTTGGGTAATAAAATCGCATATTTTATTAAATGATTTACAATGCGATATTATAATCGGAAGGGGGAAGGAAGGGGTTTTTAAAGGGATTTGAACATAAATTTAAAGGGGAAACATGGGAAATAGGTGGGGCTTAGGGAATAGAGGGCTTTTACTTCACTTAAGCACAAAATTCAATCCAGAAGCCAGTTTTGAGAGCGTAGTATATCGTTGGAAAGCTCTTTCCGGGCTCTTTCTGATGGATTTTCTTTGAAGATGATTTGGTGCTGAGCATACTACGGAAAACTTCTCTGAAGGCAGAGACATCACTTTGTGGAGATAACAGCTTCTGAATTGTGGCTAAAAGGCAAAGTATCATGTCTTCACCTCAAAACATGGTTTTGAGGTGAAGCTTGCATCAAACCAAACAAATGATATCTTTGATCTTCCTGGTGCTATGAATTTGTATTTATTGACTTCCTCATGACTTCGCTGATCTTTATTTGACACTTGACTCATTAATTTTACCATGGCGAGACCTTAGAGACTAATGAGACCCATCCTATGACCTACTAATATGATTTTGAGAATGAAAGTGACAAATGACTGAAGATCATAGGAAGGAAAATCAGCAAGTACCTCATGAGGGAAAACTGGTAACAAATTACTACCATCAATTAATCCATGACCTAACGGAATGGCGAAATTGATTATTATGGGACTCCTAATATGCAAATGCAAAATAGCAATTTTGATCACTGATGGCAGTATGACTAGAGTGACACTAACATTGGCTCCAATGGGGATGGTAGCTCCTTGGAGGTGCCAAGAACACCGTAAACCAAGTAGCCTTATCCATTGGGCATGGAGTCAAAAATACTGAAAAACTGACACAATGCATACTGACGCTGACTCAAGACTAAGACTGAAAAACTAAAATAAACCAAACCATACACATATCATTCAAGTTTTATAGCCTTCACTTCGGGCCCCAAACTTCAATGACTGTGTACTCTGAACTCTGATAAACATAACATGGTATATACAATGATGATGACATATATCATGATCCTTTGTTTTCAACAATGGTAGTGCTTCAAAAGCCTACCATTTACTGCTCCTCCAGGACAATTTTGGCCATCCATTTATGAAAGTAAGAAGGCATTCTGTCCTCTGTAAGCTGAGATCCTGTATGGTCCTTTCCACAGATTGTCGAACTTACCATGCTTCCCTTTGTCTTCATTTCTGGCATCCCATTTCAACACTATATCATCCAGCTGAAACTTTTCTGCCTTTGTCTTCCTGTCATAGATCTTTTTAATTTTCTCCCACAACTGAATAACGTTCTGTGACACTTCCTCTATTGTTTGCTGAAGGTGGATCATTTGATTGATTCTTCGCTGATTGTCATTGTCCTCGCTGCCAACTTCTTGCAATAATTTCATAACTGGGACTGTAAGGGATGTAGGAAAGACAGCGTCAGTACCATAAACCAGCTCAAATGGTGACATACCTATTGATCTTTTACTGCTAACTCTGTCTGCCCACAGCGCGTTGATGAGCTTTCGGTGCCAATTTCTTTTGTTTGCCTCCAGCATTTTTTTTAATTATATTCACCAATGATTTGTTAGATGACCCAGCCAGGCCGTTTCCTTGTGGATAATAAGCTGTCGAATGGCCCAGCGCGATGTTGTATTTGTCACAAAAGTCGATCATTTTCTTGGATCTGAACGCTGCTGCATTGTCTGTTACGATTTTACAGGGGCAGCCAAAATGAGATAGAATATTCGATTCCAAGAATTGAATGATTACTGCGTTTGTTGCTTGCCTGGCTGGGACGGCCTCGATCCATTTAGTAAAGTAATCTGTCCCTGTCAAGATCCATCGGTGCTGTGCTGAGGACGCGGGATGAATCTCCCCTATAAAATCGAGCCCCCACTGCTGAAAGGGTGCGTTCACTGAAACTGGTTTCAAAGGAAGTGGAAGCAATTTCTTCTTCCTTGGAAGATTTGGCATTCGTGAAATTTCATCACTGTCTTATATAAATCAGAAAATAATGTGGGCCAATAATATCCTGCTCTCAATATCTTGTTAGCTGTAGTCTTCCAAAACAAGTGACCGCCGCAGTCGCCTTTATGAAACTCGTGCATTACCTTCTGCGCTTCTTCTTCAACCAAACAATTGAGCAGAACGCCTCCTGGATCTTTCCAATACAGAGTGCTGTCTAAAATGCAGTATTTTGCAGATTTTAGCTTCAGAGATCTACCTTTTCTCTTGGACATGCCTGTTGGAGGAGACAAATGCTGAAGGATATAGACAATATCTGAATACCACGGGGACTGTAGAAAAATGTCTGCAATTGGAACCAGCAAACCTTCATCTTCCTCTTCTGCCACTGCTGTTATAAGGTTTATATCTAAGGCGTGCAGATTTGATTGGGCCATCAATTTCGCCAAGCCTTGGCCTTTGATCAATTTCGTGGGCTTGATATCCAGATCATACTCCAACATGGCTGCTATCCACTTACCTCTTCGACCTTCTGGATCAGTTTGCATCAACACCTCCTTCACGGCTGCGTTTGGGAGATATGCTATAGTATGTGAATGCAGAATATAGACCCTGAAATCCTTCAATGCTTTGATAAGGGCCAATGCCTGTTTTTCAATGATATTATACCTCAAAGCAGTGTCTCTAATAGTTCTACTGAAAAAGGCAATTGGCTTTTCGATCTCGTCTCTCTTTTGCATTAAAACAGCCGCTAAAGTATGCTCAGATGCAAACGAAAATATGATAAAGTCTTGAGTGTAGTCAGGACTGATCAAAACTGGGGCATTGGACAAAGAAAACTTTACCAGATTTGAATGATTTGATAGCCTCCTCACTCCATTTAACAATGTTGTCTTTCTTTAACATATTAGTCATTTCCCTCAAATGCTCGGCCAGATTGGGTATAAATCAACGTAAGAAGTTCATCTTACCATTGAATGCTTGGATCTCCTTCTTGTTTCGTGGCAGGTCTATGAGCTGGATTGCCTCCACTCTAGCTGGATCGATGCGAATACCATCTTTGGAGATGATATGTCCCAGCAGCTTGCCTTCATCCATGGTGAAGAGGCACTTCTTGGGATTGAGAGAAATTCCGAAATTTCTGCATCGCTGAAAAACAACTCTTAAATGGTACAAATGCTCATCATCTGATCCTGAAAACACTGTCAAATCATCCAAATACACAACCAGGAAAACATCTTTTTCATTTGCAAAGGCGATGTCCATTGCACGTTGGAAAGTAGCTCCTGCATTCTTCAGTCCAAAAGGCATTTTGGCATACTGGAAGGTTCCCCAGGGTGTTGTGAAGGCAGTTTTATCTTGGTCCTTCTCATGCACCAAGATTTGGTTGTAGCCTGAGTAGCCATCAAGTAATGACATCCTGGATGCTCCAACTACTCTCTGCAGAATATGGTCCATTTTCGGAAGTGGATAATTATCCTTTAAGGAAGCCTTATTCAAGTTCCGAAAATCTATGCACAACCTTATTTCTCCAGTCTTCTTACGTACCGGGACCAAATTTGAAATTCAGTCAGAAAATGTAATGGGGACTATGATACCAGCTTTGTATAATCTGTTTATCTCTTTTTCAATGGATGGCAACAGCTTCGGATTGATTCTTCTCAGCTTCTGTCTGAATGGCTTTTGATCTGGCTTGATAGGAATAGTATGCTGGATTATGTTCCTATCATACACTTTCAAATCTGAATAATCCCATGCAAATACATCAGAAAATTCGGAAAGCAACTTCACATACTTATCCTTCGCTTCAGGGGACAATGTCTTTGACAATTTCACAAACTTGGGCTGATCAGGGGTTCCAAGATTCACATCTTCAATTCCTTTCTCTGTGGGCACCAAGCTTGGCTTCTTTGCAACATCGTCCTGATCAAACATCTCCTCTAGAGGTATGAGACCTCTAGGAATTGCGTTATCTTTTAGCTGCAATATGTCCATCTGGTTTGTTTCCATTTCTTGATCATCCACCACATACTCACCTTCTATGAGAGTGTCCTTGAATTTTCCATCACCCTGCAAAAATGCATTTATCTCATTATCATCCCAAAATACTTGCCAATACCTCAAATTATCCGGAACAACAGGCCTATATTTGACATGGATTTCAAATTTGTTGCTGGAGTTCATCGGAAATTTCAGGTTACTTGCAGTAGTTGCAAGAGAATCAGCAATAAGATTCTGCATCCTGGGCACTGCTGTCAAAGTGTACTCTGGGAATGTCTTCAAAATGTCCAGAACTGCATTTCTGTATGCCCTCAGTCTTGGATGTTTAGCTTGGTACTCTCCTTTCACCTGCTTGATTATTAACTCAGAGTCAACATACACAGAAATCATTTTTGCCTTCAACTTCTTCAAGATTTTGAGGCCTGCAATCAGAGCTTCATACTCTGCTTCATTGTTAGAGCATTCAAAAGCCAACTTGTAAGCACATACTCTAACATTACTAGGGACCTTCTCAGGTTGAAAAATAGGACTCCTAATCCATATTCCAATGCCAACTCCATCCTTACCAACAGCTCCATCAAAATCCATACTCCACAGACCTTCTTCTTCTTCTTGTAGATGCTGAAAATTTGTTTCTTTCTCTTCTTTGCCTTGGCTGATTTATGGTTGTTCATTATCCATTTGCTGCTGGCAGGCAAAAGGCTTAGAAGTACTTGCTGCTTTGTCTTTTTCCTATTTGAGGATTTCTCTGAAATTTTCTGAAATCTCAGGTATCTCCTCCACTTGTACCAACTAAACATCCTCATCATTTAAACCACCATCTGAATATAAGACAAAATACTCTAAATCTGTGTGTACTGCATTGATGAGATGATTTACTGGCTTGTCTTTGCTAGTGATCATGTATTTCATTTTCTTTTCCCTATATAACTTTCTCAACTGGCCAAACACAGGGATTGTGGCATAGGAGAAATCAAGCTGTATGGTCCCCTTAAGTTTGGCACCCCAAGACCTAGATAGGAGCATTCCAAACCTTGGTGGGACATCAGCAACAACTACATCCATCAAGACATTTTTGGTTGAGATTTGATCTAAAGACACTACTAAATCTTTGATGAGACCAATACAGTGGACCCTACTTGAATCAAAAGAGTACAAATCATGGTATTTTCTAGTAACATCAAGGCCTAACTTCTCCATGACAGCTTTGGGCATTAAATTATGGGAGGCCTCGGAGTCTAACATGGAATTATGCAAGATAAACTCATGTAACCTAAGACTGAGGTAAAATGGGGGAACTTCATTTTGTTCAGACTCTTGTGTGGCTGGACCAAAAATAAGTTCGGGGTAGTCATCCTCCACATTAACCATATCAGAAAGAGGGTCAATTTGCAAGACTTTAGACACCTGATTTTTATATACACTATTCTTTACCAACTTGGTCAAGGGCACGGACACTTTCAACTTGGAAATTTCATTTTCTAAATTAAAGGAGGGAGCTTTTTCTACCTCTTTAATAGGAGGGTCTTTCTTCTCCATTTGTTCTCTCGCTACGTTCTGCTGGCCTTTTTCTTTTGCGGCATTCTCAGCTGTGGGTGCTTTGCTGGATGAAGGATTGGCCGGCTCTTTTCCTTTCTTCTGTGCCTCGTCCTTCATTTGTAGTTCTTTTCTCCTTTGAATGGGGCTGATGGTGACGTTTCTGTTCCTTAGAGAATATTGCCCTTGCTGGGCTGACAGCGCGTTCATATAAACTCTCTGGTAGTCATCAGATTCCTTTTCTAACACCACGTCATTGGCCAAAATGAAATTTTCATCCCCTTGAATGTCTGGAGTCGCCACTATGTATTCTTCGTCTTCTGTGAGGAAAGTGGGTGCACCATCAGCTGTGAAAAAAATGATTGGTTTCAAACAGAGGACCATCATCGTCTGATTCAGTACCTTGCACGTAGTTCTGCTGTAACGGTGTTTTAATTGGCTGTTGTGGTGCCGCTTGGTCCTGCGCCCTTTGTTCTCTCTGTCTAATTATGAATTGCGTTTGCTGCTGTCCTCTAAAATTTGGATTTCTTATTTGAGTTTCGGGTCTGTCGGAAATCGTCAAACGCTCAACCATCTTTTCCAGTGTACGAATTAGAGTGTCCATTCTGCTGTCCGAAGTGGAGGCTTCCTCTTTCACCACGACTTTCTTTTCGGTTCTAGCTCGAGCTCTTCTGGTCAGCAGATTAGCTTCAACGCTTACTGCTATTTTTTGCATTTCTTCAAGAGACGGTGGATCTCTTTCACGCAGCTGATATGCCATATCGGCATCAAAACCGTCCGGAAACTTTAGCATAGCTGAATCCACGGGTGGTTTGAGGTTGGCCGGAATAGCATTGTATGCAGCATTGAATCTTAAACAATAGTATTGCACAATTTCACCCACATTTCTTTTCATATTCTCATATTCAGACATAATTGGTGTGGGTTCCTTTTCACCTCCCACCGGTCTAGGAACTGTGTGTGTAACTCTTGCAAAGTGTGAATAGAGCCTGCTGGTAAAGCTCTGAACCACTTTCTCACTTCACCTCCGAAGCTTTGAACAAACAACCTGGTTGCTACATTCTCTTCTTCTACTTCATGCAAGTCAAAGAAGTCATTCATCTTGTCAACATGCTGCTGGGCTGTAATGCCCTGAGTGGCATCAAAGATAGCAATTTTACTCTGATAATCAGCAGGCATATCATTGAGAACCTGAGGTAAAACCAAGGGTGCATACCGGGCAGCCATATTTCTGGGAGGATTTACCCCAACGTTTGTAATGCTGGAATTTGAGGTAGGTATTGATGGAGGAGATGAAAAATGGGAATTGATTGATGGGAATGTTGATGAATCAGGAGGATGGAATGTTGCGCCTGATGATTCTGAAGGCTCAGGAATATAAGTTGCAGTGATGGACTGAGGCGAATTCAAAATGTAGTCATCAATGGAAGAATTTGCTCTCTGAACTTCAATATCTACAAGAAACTCCGGATCTAAAACCGTGTCTTCAAGTGCAGTTTTAGACTTACTTCTAAACAAATAAAGCTCAAAATTCTCATCAAAAGAAATCTCCTCTACAAAAAAACATTCATGGGGCCAAGTATGGGACCAGAAAATAGGTGTAAAACTTGGCGATCCCTCTTGTCTTCTGACTATTCTTGGGATAAGATTTGGATTTTCGAACACAGGGGGAGGATTTGGATCAGGATTAGCCCTTGTATATCTTCTTGAAGCCAGTGTGGTCAACTTACTACTATACAATATTTATATCAGCCTAGAAAATCCTGAAATATCATCATCGAGACTTTGCAAGAAAAATATTACTGGGGTGATAAATCTTCTACGCAAAAGTTTGTAATTGCTTCCCCAGTATGGTCGCCAGAGATGTTAGCACCCAATCTGAACCTCAGGCTGAAAAAGGCAAATCAGGGTAACAACTAAACGATGCTCAGCCTTGTAGCTAGCCCTACAAGGACAGGAGAGGGCTCTCTCCGTAGAATAGATATTCAATAAAATGGTAATGAACTGATTTTAGGCTAGGTATATAAATGGGAAAAAGAGTTTTGATGAATTACTGAAATTTCAGGGATGTATGGGACAAGAAGACAGTATGAACTGAGGAATTAAATCGGGATACATAATATTTCATAGGGCAAGATAGGCAGGAGGTTTAGCAATCAAGTCTAAATAAGATGAAATGGAAAGACTGTTGAGAAGCTGAAAAGGGCATAATAAATGAATCCTTTTCAAACAAAAGAAAATACACAGAGTATGAATGATTCCCCAAGGCAGAGCATATAAAATGGATTCTACCTTTCTAACTTGAAAACATTCAACTGGAGATGTTAATGAATGAATGGTGTAACATAACAATGTACATATGAAACATAAAGGAGAAACATATGCTAAAACTCATACCACATGAATCCCATAAATCAGAGCTGCATCACTTTATTTAATTCCCTGGCAAACTGTACAACGGAGCGCAGAGCTCACTGCCACACTATTCCCCTACTTCTGATTTTTCAGACCTCAGAATTTCTGCTTTTGCAAATAATTAGAATTTACAATAAATAGATGAATTTTGCCGGAATACAAATCAATGGAAGGGGAGAAATCACAACTGAAGATAGAAGGCCAAAAGCCAACAGTCTCTTCATAAAGGAAGAGCTGCATTACATCTGGCCAGTGAGAAGGCAAAAAATTGTTATGTAGATTTCTCTACAACGTAACTGAAGATGTGACTGTTACAATTTGGGTCTCGGCCTCTGGCTGTCGCTTTGCTTTCCATTATTCCTTTTGAATAACTGGCTTTTAATAAGATGCCGTTGCAGTAAACTGGAATAAACTGAAATAATGCCTTACGTGAAGGGAAATAGTGAATAAGAAGGAAGGGAGAGGAGGCGGGACCATCATCTTAATCGCAATCGGGATCGGGGAGCGGGAAAATATATACAAAATAAAACTTTCGATGTGGTTGGATTAAAACATGGGAAGTCCTTTAATAAATGTAATAAAATGAGATTTTGGGACTTACAAAGGGGAAAGGGCCTTTATATTATAATGGGGAGTAAGTGCTGTATGGTGGGCCCGGGGATAAAATCGCAATCGCAATATTGGAATTTGCGATGGAATTTTGCGATGGGAATTTGCGATGGGAATTTTGCAACGGGGATTTTGCGACGGGAATTTTGCGATGGGAATTTGCGATGGGGATTTTGCGACGGGAATTTTGCGATGGGAATTTTTCGATGATCGCACATCGCACATCGCAAATTCCACATCAACAAGGCACTTGAATCTCTAAACTTGCGATCTTGCGATTTTGCGCTAAAGTGGTGGGGTTTATATATATGATATAACTTTGTTATAAAGTTTGTGGGGTATTGGTCGGAGAAGTGTTTAAGGGGAGGGAATTTGTAATATGAAGTTTTTTATTATAAAGTCCAAAGGCATGGAGGGGAAGTGGTTGGGTAATAAAATCGCATATTTTATTAAATGATTTACAATGCGATATTATAATCGGAAGGGGGAAGGAAGGGGTTTTTAAAGGGATTTGAACATAAAGTTTAAAGGGGAAACATGGGAAATAGGTGGGGCTTAGGGAATAGAGGGATTTTACTTCACTTAAGCACAAAATTCAATCCAGAAGCCAATTTTGAGAGTGTAGCATACCGTTGGAAAGCTCTTTCCGGGCTCTTTCTGATGGATCTGCTTTGAAGATGATTTGGCGCTGAACATACTGCGGAAAAATTATTTGAATGCAGAGACATCACTTTGTAAAGATAACAGCTTCTGAATTGTGGCTGAAAGGCAAAGTATCATGTCTTCACCTCAAAACATGGTTTTGAGGTGAAGCTTGCATCAAACCAAACAAATGACATCTTTGATCTTCCTGGTGCTATGACTTTGTATTTATTGACTTCCTCATGACTTCGCTGATCTTTATTTGACACTTGACTCATTAATTTGACCATGGCGAAACCTTAGAGACTAATGAGACCCATCCTATGACCTACTAATATGATTTTGAGAATGAAAGTGACAAATGACTGAAGATCATAGGAAGGAAAATCAACAAGTACCTCATGAGGGAAAACTGGTAACAAATTACTACCATCAATGAATCCATGACCTAACGGAATGGCGAAATTGATTATTATGGGACTCCTAATATGCAAATGCAAAAGAGCAATTTTGATCACTGATGGCAGTATGACTAGAGTGACACTAATAGGTCTCATGGTTTTAACACTGACAGTTTGTTTATGTGTACAGGTGATGCAGAAGACAATTCATCCTTTGAAATTGTCTTGAGAGAAGAAAAACTATTGCTGAAGGAGGATGAGACAACCATGTCTCATATGCAGGGAATTATCACTGTCATTGACAAAGAAGAATTGGCTAGACTGATGGGCCAAAAGCAGACTGGAGAGCAGATTTTAAAAGCTGCTGAAGTGAGGAGGAATCAACATTCCATGCTGACAGAATATGAGAAAGAAAAGCTCGAGAACTTGATTGGATTTCCAGAATTCATCAAGAGGATGAGAGGCATTTGTTGAAGATTGCCCAAGAGGAAGGAAGAGATGCTGGAGCTAACTTCCAACATGTTGAAGATGTAAAACAAACACAGGAGAATTGGCTGAGTTGTTTGCTGGGAGCATTTGAAGAAGAGAAAGGGATTGCAGACCCTGGAGCAAGGATGCCTGAAGCTGTGAAGAAGAGAGGAGTAGATATTAGCTTGCAGAATCAAATTCTCTTTACTAGTATACTAGATGAGTATGTCACTGCTGGTGAGAATTTAAATAGTGGATTGTTTTCTGAGAATGAATTTTCAGAAGATGAACAAAATAAAAGTGTTTCAGAGGGACAGGAAGGGGAGGCAGCAACACCCATGGTGGCAGCAGATGCAACTTGGGGGATGATGCCTGCAGGAGTAGTAAACATGTTAATAGCATGTGAGACTGCAAGAGCAGCAATATTGGTAGCGACAGAGATTGAAAGCAGAAGCAGAGGGCAAGATAATTTCCAGCTAGAGGATAAGATGGACATGGAGATTAAATACATCAGAAGACTGATGGTAAGGGTGTCTCCGAAGCAGTAGACAACAACAAGGAAACAAAAGGATTTTTATACAGGAAAAACAAAAGCAGATTGTGAAAGTATAGCTGGAAGTGACTTACAGAACAAAGTCTGGAAGCCTGGAGAAGATCAGATGAAGAATGATGTAGCTGATGGACAACAAAAAAACCAAGTATGGGATCCTGGAGGCAGAGACGAAGAGCACATGATCAGGAGATCATGAATAATTTGAAGCTTGAGAGTCTGATGCAGGGGCATTAGGCTCAAAAGTTACTTTGTACATAAGTAGACATAGGGGGTCCCATGTTCTTTAAATTTCTTGTAAATATTAAATAAATTTGGTAGGGAATTGTAATCATTATCAAGTCATTTTGAGAACATGAGAAATTGGTTAAGATAGGAATACGAAGAGTCAGTTTAGGATTAGTTCAGTTATTGAGTCTGATTTTAGGAATTGGGAATGCTAAGAGTTGCTGAACTATTTGGAGACCTGAATCGATTCAGGTCATCCTTGTGGTATAAATGTAATCTTGAAGAGTTTAGATAGGGGGGAGAGAGAGTTAGAGAACCTCTTCAGCAACAGAGTAGGAGGATAATGACCACTAAACTGAATATCTGGCCTGTCATGAAATTGTAAGAATTTTCTTTTGAGATTGATCGCATGTATATATATATATATATATATATATATATATATATATATATATATATATATGTTTATGGAAGAACTGTCTTTGAATTAAGTGTGCCTGGATGGGATTAAACCTTGTTTGAATGTCTTCGAATTTCAATGGTTACCTTTGGATACATATAAAAGAATTATGTCTGAATTCTGTGAGAAGGGCATTGTTGTGTTAATTGCTGTGTGAATAAGTTCCGTATCTCGAAACCAATTGTATAAGAATGTGTAATTATGTACTCTGCAATTTGAGATTAATTGTGCTCTGTATATAGTTAGAGCAACCGATGTTAATGCTGTCGACAGTGCATCTTGAATTGGTCGACAGTGGAGTGATATAGTTGTGAGTGTATGCCATCAACAGAGCTGTGGCTTTAAGCCACACATGGGGCTTTCATACTGCTCAAAGGGAGTCGACTGGAGTTCGGCGACCGAGTGTGGATTATAATTAATCGCGGTTAAAAGGCGAAGGCGAAATATCGTGAACAGGCAGAAGAGCGGAAGCGGAGTATCTGGTGTTGAACTCAGGACGGAACCCGGAAGGTAAGAAGCAGAACCACGAAGGAGGAACAATGAACGTGGTTTGGAGTGAACAGTAAAGGCAGTTCCCGGGTTTGATAACACTGCTTTCGTCGGGCAGGCGGTATTTAGGAAATCAGAGGGATTCCATAGAATTTGTGACGCGTGTCACTGAGCAGTGTGGCAAAACTGCTTCCACAGCGCGCCATTGCGCGTTATTGTTCATGCAAGTAACCCGTGCGATATCTGTTCGATCAGATGTTGCGGCGTGATGGAATACGAGCCCTCTGATTGGGTCGATGGTTAGTCGCTATCGTTCGTGCACATAAGCTGCGCGAGATTTGATTAGGGCCGTCGGATCATCTGAAGCCGAGCGACGTGCTCTCCGCCGTTGGATGGAGACGATCGATAGTGCTGGGCCCCAGTTTAAATTATATTGCTCGTTGTTAAGGTCTGTGGGTTTAACGAAGGTATGAAATTTATAGGTGGCGGCCAGTCTTTTATGGATGTCAGGTTATTTGTATTAGTGAAAGTGCATATATATATGTATTGAGTGCGCATGTAAAGAGATGGTATTATTACGATTTGAACATAGGATAGAGATGGCACCTCTGCCAGTGGCATCATATGAAATATGTGATGCAGTGAACATGATTTAATATATGCGCCTGCCGAGGAATAACATAATGGCTTGGAATTAATATCTCAAATCTCAGAGATTTGAGATATTAACACTCTCAGATGTAAGTGTTGAATTTGCCAGCCTAGAGTGAAGGAAGGTTGTGATATTGTCAGATTGGGGAGATGATTGGGCATGAAATTTTGAATGCAATTGTACACACAGCTTTGTTAAAAAGTTGAGCAAAACGGGACTGTGGATGACCCCGCTATCATTATGTCAACAATCTTTGGACTTGGTGAAATTTTAGAGATGGAAATTTTTTGGGAAGAACTAGAGTTTTGCTTATTTTCCCTAGGGATAATTTGCGGAACTTTTGTTGTTGGAGCTTCTACTATTTTCTTGTTTTCAGTTTGAGCAGATTTCATAGTAGAAGGTTCAGTGTTTTTCTTACTTCTAAGGTTATATTGCTCATGTACTTCATTTATAGCAAAATCATAACCTTGTTTGTAGTCAAATGATTCACCTGAATCTAATTGACATTGTTGCATTTCAAATAACTCTTGATCTTCCTGAATGAGAAAAATAGGGTTATCTTCATTTATACCCATTAGATTTATGGTATCTTCATCATCTACATTGTTTTGAGAACTTTCAGCATAGTTCTCCTGAAATGGTGGTCTTATTGTCTGATCTGGAGCTGATTCTTTTAATTTTTCTGAATTTCTATTTTTCCTAAAATTGGGATTTCTGATTTGCTGTTGATTATCCCATTGAGGTCTTATTTCTATCTTGTCTAATCTATCCATAATTATCTCTAAATTTTTAGCTAACTGATCTATTTTTCCATCTGAACTAGAGGCTTCTTCTTTCATGGTTACTCTCCTCTCATTCCTCAATCTAGCTTTTATAGCTCAAATGTTTACTTCTACACCTACAACATCTATTTTCATTCTTTCTAATGTTTCAACATTTATCTCCCTCAATTGATAAGCCATGTCTGTGTCAAATCCATTAGGGAATTTGAGTAGGATGGAGTCAGGAGTGGGTTTAAGATTGGGTGGGATTGAGTTATAAACATTGTTATATCTAGTGCAGTAGTGTTGGACTAATTCATTGGGAGCTCTTTTCATTGCATAAAATTCAGAAAGTATTTGGAGTGGATTTTTCTTCTTTTCCCATTTATTTAAAAATACTCTATGAAAAATTGCCAAGTCAGCTATACTACCAACAGTAAGACCTTTAAACCATTTTTTGACTTCCCCTATTAATGCTTGTGCAAACTATCTCATTTGTACATTAGAATCGTCTATTTCATGGAGGTCAAAGTAATCTATCATTTTATTTATATGTTGTTGTGTAGTGTACTATGTAGTAGCATCAAATTGTGGTATCTTACTTTGGTAATCCTGAGGCATGTCATGTAACTGTCCTGGAAGAACTGGGGAGCATACCTATCAACCATAGCTTGAATTCTAGCTTGGTTAGGAGGTAGATTAGAAGTTCTTGGGGCTGAACTAGTAGTACTAGCTGATGTAGTAACAAAAGTAATTGATGAAACTAGAATATAGGATGATGAACTAGAAAAAGTAGTAGATGAACTAAATGATGAAGTGGAGGTACTAGGAAATGAAATTGGAATATATAAGGAACTAGTAGGAAATGAGAATGATGTGTTTGAAATAGTAGAAGGTAAACTAGTGGATGATGGAAACAATATTATAGGTTGTAAGGGTTGTTTAAGGATAATTGGATTTGTAGATTAGATAGTAGCTGAAACTATAGATGATGTAGTGGTATCTAAATTAGAAATGGAAGGTTTAGATGTGTAAGCTAACAATTGTGCTAATTCAATAGCTTCATCTATTTCTTTGAGAATAGTAGCATTTATCTCTTCAAGTTTATCTTGATTTTTAACTTTCTTTAATTCAGAATCTACTGCAATATTTTCCTGTTTTGTCTCCAAAAATGAAATAAAAACAGGGTCTATAACGACAATACTTAAATTACTTTCAGATTTGCTTCTGAATAAAGAATGTTCAAATTTCAAATCAAACGATATATCTTGTAAACTTACTAACTCTTGTGGTAATGAATTAGCTCTAATTAATGAAACTTTAGTATCTAAATCTTTTGTTTGTTTATTATTTTTTCTAATTCTATCCGGATTGTCTACTATAATAGCATGTTTAGGATCCAGGTTAGACCTGGTATAGTCAATTTTTCTAGAAGCCATAATTACAGTTTTTTATAAAGTGATATTCACAACTTTTAAAACAGTCTTAAAGGCAAAAAGATAATGAAAAGATTTCCTTAAGACCTATTTTAAGACCGAGGATTGGTTAGTTCCCAACGGAGTCGCCAGTATGCTATCACTCTAGTAATTATAATGTTGTGAAATATTTATTTAAAGTCTAAGAACACTAGAGGTAACCACAAACCTACTTTTAAACTCTAGGATCTAACCTTCCTAGGGTTTAGAGAGGGCTCTCTTTGTAAGATTTAACTTTGTTTTGATTATAAGATATTAGGCTAGTTATGATTGTGCAATTTTGTTTTGATTTGGTTTGGTTTGGTGGGAAAAATCACTTAATGAGATGGATAGTAGGAAATATGTTTGTCCATTGGGCTAAGGAGTCAAAAGTCAAACAGGCAAAAATAGGATCAAGGTCAAAAAGTCAAATGTTTTAAGGGAAAGATAGATGAGTCTTTGAAAATATTGGAAGGCTGTTTTGGTGAAGTGGTTTGATCGGGATAAAGAGCAATGAAGGGTTCTTTGATCCAGAAAAGGGAAGAAGTAGATAGAGGCCAGATGAAAGAGGGAGCAATTAAGGGTTCCCTACTCTGGAAATCAACAGAAAACATAGAAATGATAAACAATAAACACATGGTGATTTTAACAAATCCTAAAATAATACTCTTGTTTATTCATTCAAATTTAGAACACATAATGGATGCATGAAAACATGATAAGATGAACAATGACAAGTAGAAAGTACTTCACTTCAATGGCTCATCACATGAATCCTGAAATATGTTGCTAGTTGATTTGATCCAGTCTGCTACTCGAAGTTTGCAACAAAAAGCTTCAAAGTCCAACAAAAATGACTATAGAAATCTTCAGCAATTTATTCCACAATATTACTTCAAAGTGTGAAGTATTTATACAAAATTGTTTACAAAATATCCTAGAATGCTTCTAAGAATTATCTAAGGAAAAATAAAATATCTTTACAACAAAATAGTGACAGTTGCTTAACAAATCATCAAGCTGTCCTATTTATCCAAATAAAATAGAAAACTGTTTGGATTAAGTGCAGTTGGTTGCCTTGGTGTCCTCTTTGTTGGCCAAGATATTTCAAATCTGTTTTGAAATATTATCTCTTTATCTTATACTCTTTCACTCTAATTCTCTTTATCCTCTGATACTCTTTAACTCGGATACTCTTTAATCTCTATAAAAACTGCCTTACTGCTGTAATAAATTCTGTTTTGACTGAAAAATCAACAATTTTTTTTTGTCTTTCTCTCTTTTCTTTGAATTTTACAGTAAGTCAGTGAGTGACTGCCAAGCTTCATCATTAGGAATTTGTATATTTTTTAGCCTCCTGAAATTTTCACCTGCCTTAGTATATCTAGCAAATGTTGGTTTTATGACAAATAAATGTTTGATCTCATGCTGCAGATAAAATAAGTCTTCAAAACTTCTGAGTAAGACCTTCCCTGTTGGAATGCCTTGTCCACTTGTCTTATCCACTTGTTCTTTTGCATACTCTCTGATTTTCTTATTATAATCTTCATGTGGCATAAGTTTGTCATTAATGACCAAAATGTTAGGCAAACTTCTTTGCCTTAAATTTTCAAATTTAACCATAAACTTGGTTATGGTTATGTTCATGTTTTCACATTTCTCTTCAAGTTGTTTCATCAAATTATTTTTTGAAATGACTTTCCTTATTTCAAGGATTGTCTCTGTCCTATCAGTGATTTGTATTTCTTCCAACTCCTGCCCGTTTTTATTGTTGAGAAACTTTATCAATTCTATGGCTTGCTCAGGTTTGTTACCTAGCTCATCTTTTGTTTTCTGAATTTCTGCCTCTGCTGCCTTCAGTAAATCCCTATGTTCATATATTACATGGATTGAGGGCCACACATCATTGATGGCTTCAATGATTTTGTTCCATAGCTGGTTTTTCACATACGATATTGGCTCCTTCAAGGTTAAATCCTTTTGTAGTTTCTTCAGTTCTTCATTTAACCTATTATCCATTTTATCATGAGTTTTGGCATTGATTTGGGCTAACTTCTTTGTATCCTCAAGGTTGTCTATCAATTTTATCAATCTGTTAATCTCACTTGTTTGAAGTGACATTTCTTCCATGGATTTCACTAATTTACTAGCCTCATATGTGCGCTGCATTGTTAATGTAGAAGATTATGTGGCTGAAGTTGTAGATGATGTCACTGGAACTGTAGTAGCCAGTGGTTCTTTTGGTGCCAACTCTTCTGCCAGAGTTGAAGGCACAACAATAGTAACCATGGGAATTACTGTAGGAGTTTCCTGTGCTTTTTTAGTTTCCCTTTCATGGACAAGCTTGTCCATTTGAATTTCCATTTCTTTGATCTGTCCTGTTATCTGAAAAATTAAGTTCATCATGTCATCCTTCTGATTTTGCTCTTGTACAATTTATTTGGCTTTAGGATGTTCAGTTGATGGCAGTTTAAGCTGTTTCCTCAAAGCTGCAATGTCCTCATTCTTTTTCTACACTAACTGTTCTGCTGCTTTAACATTTGCAAGATCATATCCTACTTGGATAACCAACTCTTCTGGAGAATTAATTCTAAGATCTTTGGCATTTGATGAGGCCTTGTCAACCTTCATTTGATCCCTCATGTTTATGATTGTACTCTGAAGCTTGTTGATACTCATAGCTTTGGTAGTTATAGTAGAATATAACATATTTGAACTCTGTCTATGAAACTCAATCTTATCTATTGCATGAATGCTTTCTATTGGCACTTCTAGATCAATTTTATTGTAGTCTGCAACTATCTTAGGAATATTGACTGTTGGTTGTAACACTGACATAATCAAATTTTTATTTGAATAGTCAAAAGTTGATAAAAGTCTGTTTTGAACACTTGGTGTTTGCTTCAAATATTGAGAATAAATCTCATTCTTGATTTCTTCATTCTTTGTCTTAATTAGCTTGTATTTTTCTCTAATATCAAGATCTTTTTCCTCTACTGTATGTGAGGAGGATGCTTCTATATTCTGTTATTTCTCTATCATTTGTGTATTTGAATTATTGGGATTTCCTTCATTCAAATTCTCTATAACTGGCTCATTTATGATGACTGTAGCGACATCTATATTTGTTACCGGGACATCTGTGTCTTCAACTTCAATAGTTATTTTTTCTTTATCAACTGAATTTATCTTAGGCTTTTTAATGTATCTTAATTTGAACCTATTCTCAGTTGTGGTTTCAACAATGTATGTTCCTTATTCTTTGACTCTTTTGGTAGCTTTTTCTCCTTGATTTGCATTTTGTAAGGTGTGACTAGTATCACCCTGCTTAACTGCATCTACCAAAGTGTTTTCTCCCCATTCAGTTTGATTGACATACTTCTCAATCTCTGGTTTTTTCTCATTAATGTAGGGTGTTAGTTTGCACTTAACCCTCATTTTGCTCAGTATTCCTTGTGGGTCATAGTTCCATGAGAAACTCTCTTCAAATCTGTACTCAAGTAAATATTTTGCTGCTTCTGTCTCTGCATCTCTGTGATTACAAATAAATGGCCCCACCTGATTCTTTAACTCGAAGTGTGTTTTATTTTTAGCTGCTAGGAAATTGATGAAGTTATAATTTAAGATTTGCCTAATATACTCCAAGGAAAAGATTCTAATTGGTACATATTTATGTAGCTTGTAGGGTAACTGATTAGACCCAAAAACTCTAATTTCAGTATGTTTCTCATATAAATACCAATCACCAGTTCTAGTGTGCTCTGATAGCTGTAGAATTTTCTTCATTTCATCACTGATCCTTGGTTGTTCTGTGTTGGTCAACATATTTATCAATGGGTGGACAAAATTATCTGTAAACTCTGCAAAAGTGAATTCTGAGGACTCTTTTCTGATCAGTGAAGTCCAAAAGATGACTGAAAGTGGATTTATTCTACATCAAGCTTCTGGAGGGTTATAGGAAACTTGTCTGCTTGAAAATACAAGAACATATGGACGAGAAAGGATGTATATCTAAATACTCCTTCAGTTGGCAACTTAACCAGTTGATCATGGATATTGTTAGCTATATACTCAGCATAATTAAAAATTACAGAGGGAGGCTATCCTGGTGCAAAAGTAGATAGAAACCCTAGGATGGATTCATCAGTATGCTCATCTGTAAAGTATCATAGGATAAATGACAGCATGGAAATGATATGCCTTGACCCTTCTGGAAATTTTGAAGTAGAATATGGAGGATTGATTTGTGGAATTTCAACATGTAAAGGCACGAACACTTGAAAAATCGAAACCTTTTGGGAAAATCAAGACCAATGTACAACTTTGTTAGTGATTCTATTGACAAAGGAACTACTTTGGGATCATGTTTGAGTTGTAATATCTGGTTTATGGACTCAGCAGTAATTGTAAACAATACCTCTTTGTTTGAATTCATCATTGCTCTATTTTTAGGTGAATAATAACTCTGACACAACCTAATAACCTCTGGGCATTGATGAGTGACTGGAAAAACATATTTGGGAGGGTTTGATTCCAAAATTTGGACTTCTTCAACCTGATCTAAGGAATTTTCATAGCTCTAGCAGTGGAGGTCTAACAAATTAAATTCAACTACTGGATCTGCTATTTTATAGTCTACATCTGCTAATGGTGTGTGTTCAATGTCTACAACAGGAGGTCTTAGAGTATTCACAATGATTACAGTCTTGGATGACATAGCTGGATTAGATTTTGACATTTTTTTAGGCTTGAATGACTGAAACTCTGTTTTTTGGGCTTTATGGATTCTTCTGTAAGATTAAATGGTTTACGGAAGTGTTTCTTGACTTTGACAGAGGATCTTGGATGAAAATGGGTATAACTTGTTCTTTCCCTTGGATTTTAACCTTCAATTTTGGTTTTCAAACTGTATTTCAGACTCTCACTGGTTATGAAATAAGAAACATGGGTTTCTTAGGAATTTTTAATGGATAATTGGGTTGAAATTTGTTTGAAATGGGGCGCAGAGGATTGGGTTACCTGCAGAATATTTCTGGGATTGATTGGAGTTTTATATAGTCTCCAAAAGCTAGAATAAACTTAAGTTTTCCTTTAAAACCGAATGCAGTATTTAAACAAGTTTTTTATCAAAATTTTGACATGGTTTTGACTCTTTTTGGGCAACTAAAAGGTTTCCTGGAGAAATTAAGCTTTTACTGTATTCAATTTCTTTTAGCAATGTCCTTTCAAATATGATAACAGGTTTGATTTTCCCGAAAAATACCTGTTTACGCAGGTATAAGTCCTTGGAAATAGGTTCCGAGGCATTTTAACTGGTCTTTGGTATCTTTTCAGGTCTCTTCAGCAGTCTTGACAGGAACATGCGGGCGTTTTTCACTAGTTCTGGGTATGAAACAAAGCTCAGCCTTCATTTTCTTTAATCGGGAGGATAAATACAATGAGATAGCGCAGAAAAAGGGATTAATGGCATATTTTTAGAAATTTATTAGGCATTTTAGGTCTATGAGAACCTGCAATAAATGGTGGTCACATCGGACAATTTGGTGGTTTTGGGCTTTCAAAAGTGAAAACCGGAAGTGGTTATCGCGTTGGATTAAGGTGGTAAGTGGTATTAGTTGGATCGAATGTGATCCAATAGAGTTGGGCCACGTGGAGGAGAGAATAAAGGGCGAAACAACCCATTTCGCATGGAAAGGAAAGTATTATGTTCGTGCAACTAAAAATGTGATATGGCTAGATGATCGTTGGATCTGGGAAGACCAATGCGGTTGAGATTAGTCCTTGGAGCTGCGCGACATTACGAGGTGGGGTCCGGGGTTTGTCAATGCGACGGGGTAAGTTTTAAACCTTATAAATATACATTTATAATGTAAAAACTTTATATTATGTGATTGAGTGGGGGGTAAAGTCATGTGTTTTAAATTAAAACATTAACAAATGTTTTAACCAATGGCGCGGGTCTATTATATATGGAATATAAAACCTTTTAACAAGTGTTTAAAGGCCATAGGGGTGGGGTATCATTATATTGATATGTTTAAACCTATGGGAAAAAGGGCGGGTTTATTATTGACACATGGGATAAATAAGCATAGGTTTTAACTTAAATTAAGTGGGTTTTTGAGGGTATTAATATATAAAGAAATTAATATATATGGGAGGGTTTATTCTAAGGTCTTAATACTTAGGTTAGAAATTAATATGAAATGGAAAATGTAATGAAATGATTTAAAATACATAATTTTAAACTAAGTAAAGTGTAAATAGGTAATTAAGCAAAGTTTTGTCCCATTTTGATTTTTTTTTTTACACATGAACTTAGAATAAAATGTATTTTGTAGGTTTTTCGAGTGTTTTTGAATGAAAATGAAATTAATCAAGGGGGGGCGGGCGGGGGTTTATTTTTGGCTAAGCAAAAAAGATGTTTTACTTGGGAAAAGGGATCATAGTTTTGGAAAAGGCTGAACATGCTGATTAAATGGGTTTTATGTAGGGAATCCAATATTTTTAACCGATCAGTTACTAAGCCTTGGGTCCGGTCCCAATAGAAGTCAGAGAAATGCTCCGAGCCTCTTTAACTAAAGGTTTAGAATACTGAATCATTGTGGGGGAGGGGAAATTAGTAATTTCTGCCCGATGATGCTTTATTATGTGTCTTGCACAACTGCTTTCTACCTACCCATCATTATTCTAACATTTTTTACTTCATTTTCATGAGTGCATTTAAGCTTGCAACCCTAAATCCATTTTTATATCAAAGCATAAATCTATCTAAGTCTAACCTTATTTCATCCAAGGGCTCAAATTAAACTCTTAAGCTCCTCATTTATTCTCTAACTATCTATTGATTTGTCAAATTTAAACTATTTGACATATCTTTATTCTCTATCTAAAACATGAAATTCAAAGCATGAAAAGTTGAGATTAAACTCTTTAACTAATCATGGATTATAACATTTATTAACAATCTGCACATAATCATTATTCTGGCAGTAAAAGTAAATAGTAGTGGCATTTTGACTTGCTCACTTTCAGGCCTTATTTTATCTCTTTTTTTCCTCTTTTGGGGTCTATTTTTATTTTTTATTCCTTTTTTTTTAATCTTTTATTTTCTAAGTCATTTGATATTTCTTTTAGGACATTTTTTTATTTTTATTTATTTATTTTATTTTATTTTTATTTTTTATTTTTATTTATTTTTATTTATTTTATTTATTTATTTTATTTTTTCGACTTTCAGAATATGGGAAAACAACTTGCAGAAAGCAATGTATGTACATATTTACAAGACTTATCAAAGTCAATTAAAAAATTATGAACCCTATTATTATAGGACCTTAACAAGGTGAACCCAGCATGTTGTCCGAGATGCCTTTCCTTTTCCAGAATTAATGCCCCCCTGTGCGCAAAAATTGAACCCACTCCTTCAAGGCACAATAAATTCACATTGTAATTACTACAACATGCTGTTTACAATTTGGTCCATATGCACTCAAACGGGTTGTTAGTTTCCAACTGTTTTACCCATGAAACTTTGAAGGAGGTTGCGGTTGTTATAAAGACAAATGTTGACGCAAAGGAAGCAAGGGTAGCAGACGAGAGACTGCCTCATGCTTCTTTCCTTGATAGGTTACTCTCCTTTCTTCCTTCCTACCTAGAGGTGAGTTATGTTATAGCTCCATCGGTGATTCTATGTCACGGAGGATTTTTAAAACCAAATGATTAAAAGTTATCTAAGAACAAGAGATAAATAATATAATTGATCAAGAATGCTGAATAGGAAAAGTGACATATGACGTTTGTGTGCCAACATGGAGTGACAAGTTTTGAGCTGATTATATCTATCATGTGTGGTTCCTGATTTCGTCGGTGTCGTTGGCCTGCATGTCCTGGGTGGCGTCTACTGCATGCTGGGGCTCCTTGGTCTCGCTAGCTTTGCCCGGAGCATGTTTTCCATGCTTCCTATCATCCCTGCTGCTTCCAGAGCTACTGCTGCTATCATAGCGTGTACTGTGGCAGCCATAACCAGGGTCACCCTTAACGTCTGTAGAGGAGGCGTCACGGTGGGGGAGTTTCTGCATTTTGGGCAGGCGGAAGCTAGTAACCTCGCTGGATTCCTCCTTGAAGGAAACGGTAATGGTGGCTATGACACGGGGGCGGTTCATGGAGCAGTGGAAGTGGAATTGAGCCGAGTGGGTGGACTGCAGAGAGGCTATGGAGTCTAAACGAGGCAGAGGTGGTGGATTGGTTGCGGCACTAGAGGGCTGAGCAAAAGAAAAGGACTGACCAACGAAGCGCCCACACCCACTGCGGGTAGCAGGATACCGGCCATGGAAGTGCTCCAGGGAGGAAGGCGAGGTGTCAGAATGGGAAGAGGGAGACGAGCGAGCGGCCCGCCCTCTGCTATTTCCACGCCTGCAGCGCATGCGTTGTCGGAGACGAGGCATGGTGGCGCAGTGAGGGTGGTGGGTGCTCTGAGCCAAAGAAGAAGCAGGGTGGTGGCGCCACAGAGTCAAAGGCACAGTGGTGGAAGTGAAGCAATTCGCAGGGGAGAAATTCAAATGACAGAGGATGCTCTGCGAATAGTGGTGGCCAGGGAGAATATCTATACAACAGAGAAGGCTACAACGTCTCCCTGTTGGCGTGTGAGAGCTTGGCTCCACGACTCCAGGGGGGCAGTAGCTTCTCAGAGGTTGAGATAGGGGAGGCAGGCAGCCATGCAGACGAGAAACAAATCCAGGTGGAGGAGGAAGACGATTCTAGGTCTCCATTTTGAAGAGATGGCAACAACCTTGACTTCTGCATAGTATTGAATGGCAAGTGTGAGGACGGCTAGAGAAATTTAATGCTCGCCGTTGGGCCCTGTGGGTGGCCATGTGGCCATGCCACTTGCCAACCCAGAAGCCCGTCTCCATGGTACCATCATTAAACACCCGCATCCGAGATTATCGTGTCTTTGTACACTAGGTTGGTGCATTCCTGAATAAGAGTGCTATCATTAAGAATAGTGAGGGGTCCAACAATTAGGATTTGAGGACTGTCCACTCCTTTGTTAGCCAAAAGGTCTGCCACCTTGTTGCCAGATCTTTTGACATGTTTGAAGGAGATGGCTTTGTGATGCTTCAGCCATTTTTCTATGAGATCCAATCTCGCTATAAGCCTCCAACTGTCAGCTACTTTGGAAGCATAAGCTCCCATGAGAAGTTGATTGGCCGCATTGATGAGGATTTGGGAATCAGCTTCTGTCTCAATAGGGAAGTAGTTGTGTTGTTGAGCCAGGCACAAATCTTGCCACAAGTCTTCTAGTTCTGCAGAGTTGTTGGAATCCCATCCTATGTATCTGAAGAAGATTAACAAGGGAGTGCCTTTGTGGTCCTTGAATATTCCTCCATACCCTACTTCTCCTGGATTGCCCTTTGAAGCGCCGTCAAATTTCATCTTCAAAAATCCAACCGAAGGGGGAGTCCAATTGCTTAGAGAGTCCGGGTGTGTTGTGGGTGAGCGTTCATTGAGTGGACATGGAGGTAGCGAGAGTTGCCAGTTCTCCCAGATAGACCTTTCCAAGTTTTACGTGGGAAAATCTTCCTTCTGCCATTAATGGAGACCCAGAGTTTCTTGGATGTTGTAGCAAAAGTTGTTCCATATTATGTCCATAGGAGTGCATTGGTTCTTGAAGATTCGTTTGTTCCTTTCTTTCCATATTGTCCACAGTATGTCCCGGAAGAAGCTTCCATAAAGAGTTTAACAAATTACTATTGTAAGGAGCGGGAGGCCAGTTGCGAAGTGTGTTGTTTATGTCCCTTGGTATTCTGCTCTCTTTTTTGCATCTGAAGTTGATTTTTTCCCAGAGGAAATTTGCTAGTGAGCAGTTGTCCATAAGATGCTAAATAGTCTCATTGTGGTTCATGTAGTTGGGGCATCTTGAAGGCCCTATGAAGCCCTGTTTGATGAGGTTGTCCCAAGTTAGGATTCTTTTATGACAGAGGAGCCACACGAATGTGGAGAATTTGGGCCATATGCTTGGAGACCTTAGATTTTCCCAGATGGGGTCTATAGGTTCTTGGCCTTGTGTCAAGAGTATGTAGGCTTCTTTGGTGGTGAACTTGCCCCGAGGCATATATCCCCATTGGAGCAGATATTTTTCCTCTGAGTATCTAATCTTCCTGCTGGTGAGCTCTGTGTCTATATCCCTGTATGTGTTATCCTACTTGCGGCCTAAGAAGTAAGCTGCCTGTTTCCACTGTGGGTACCCCTGGGTTGTTATTGTGGTCCAGTAGTGCTTGACATTTCCTTCTAGACTATTGATCACATCCGGTTGTAGCGAAGGTATGATGATGTTGACTAGTTTGGCTCGTTGTTGCCATGAGTCCACCCAGAAGCGGGCTGTACTTCCATCTTGGATTTCCTAGAAGCTGTGCTCTTATATCATGAATCTGTGTTGTTTAGCTGCATTCCAGATCAGGGAACCAACTTCCACCATTGTCAGTCGAATGAGATCTTCAGGTGGTCTATTATTAGCATATTTGGCCGTCCAGAGTAATGCCCATGGCGTATGTGGTGCTGACATCCATTGCCACCAGATTCTGGCACCCATGAATGCATTACTCTGGTACGGATCACGAAGACCAAGACTGCCAGCCTTCTTCGGCTTGCAGACCATTGTCCATTTGACCAGTGCCCATTTTCTATTTTTCCCCAAGGATCCCCAAATAAAATTGCATTGCAAGGATTTGATTTGCTTGAGAACCCATTTTGGGGTTGCAAGAACAAAGAATAAATAGAGGGGCATAGATTGCAAAACGAATTTGATGAGAGTGAGGCAACTGGCCAGATTTAGGGAGCAGAAGGTCCAAGAGGAGATTCGAGCTTCAAGATTTTCAAGAAGTGAATGCCAAGAAGAGTGTTTGATGGCAGAGTCAATCAGAGGAGCCTCAAGGTACTTGGCAGGTAGATGAGCTATGGTAAAACCAAGGATCCTGGCAATATTGTGTTGGGTATTGATCGGGGTATTGAAAAATAAGATCTGAGATTTGGCAGCGTTGATAGAGGTGCCTGAGGCTTCCGAGAAGGTATCAAGAATGGATTTGAAGGTGAGAGCTTCTTGGACTGAAGGGTGCTTGAAGAGCATGTTATCATCGACAAACTATTGGTGGGTGGTAGCCGGAGAGCCATGAACAGAGATACCTCGGAGTTGCTGGGTATGAAGAGCTTGCTGGATGAGGCGGCCAAGCCGTTCTGCTGTTAGAATGAAGAGAAATGGAGAGATGGGGTCTCCTTGGTGAATGCCTTGTGAGGGTGAGAAGGGGCGAGAGGGAATGCCACTGACCAGAATGGAGAAGAAGAAAGAGGAAATTATATTCATAACCCATCTGATCCACGTTGGGCTGAAGCCAAAGGCTAAAAGCATTTGTTGAATATAATTCCAACTTAACTTGCCAAATGCTTTAGATAAATAAATTTTAAGAAGCATACCTGCCTTATTATTGTGTTTCAGGGAGTGTATGATTTCATGCATAAGAATGATTGAATCGAGGATCTGACGGCCTTCCACATAACCTGTTTGTTCAGGGGTAGCAGGGGCTTGAGCCTGTTGGCGATCACCTTTGAGATGACTTTGTAGATGACATTACAGAGGGAAATGGGCCTAAATTTACTTGGCATACTGGAATGGTCTTCTTTGGGTACGATATCTATGAAAGTAGCATTGAGGGATGGGAGAAGCCAATGCATGGAGCGATATTCCTCTACTAATTGCTAGACATCGGTCTTTATGAGGTCCCAGAAGTGATGGAAGAAGTTGGAGGTGAAGTCCTCCGGACCTGGAGCCTTGCCATCCTTGCATTGAGCCACCGCTTTTTCGACTTCCTGGAGAGAGACGGGACGGAGTAACATCTGATTGTGTTCTTCATTGATAATTTTGGGTATATGTTGGAGGACTTTAGTGATTTCCGGTTGCCTGTTGTCTTGGTTCTCCTGAAGCACAGATTTGAAGTGAGCTAGTAGCTCTTTCTCTATGTTCTGATGGTATTCCAACTTTTCTCCATTTTGGTTTTGCAGCTGGGTGAACTTATTGTGCATTCTTCTTTGAATTGTTGATCGGTGAAAGAATTTGGTGTTTCTCTCCCCTTCTTTTAACCACCTTATTCTGGATTTTTCCTTCCAGATTATCTCCTCTTGATTTCTCCATTCGTCCAGTTGTTTAAGGAGGGTCTATTCCTGAGTTACAAGCATATCAGTTCTACTATCTTGGATTATGCACTGTTGAAGCTCCGCCATGTTGCTTTCTAGAATCTTTTGTTGTTGGAGTATGTTCCCAAAATTGGAGTGATTCCATCTTTTGATGTGAGTTTTGAGGTCTCTAAGATGTTGCTGAAATTGAAACATCCTGGACCCAACCAGAGGAGTGAATGCTTGCCATGCGTTGGTAACCATAGCCTTGAAGTCCGGATGAGTTAGCTAGAAGGCTTCGAATCAGAAGGGTCTTTTGGTGGAGTCTCCAGGTCGCATCCATTGGAGAGAGATGGGCCAATGGTCATAGCCTGAGAGAGGCAGAATGGATGCATGAATGTATCCCCTGATGTGGATGGCGTTGTCCGAAATGAGAAAACGATCCGGTTTAGAGGCAATTTGCTGAGAGCCGGAGCGTTTGTTGTTCCAGGTATGCATGCTGTTGGAGAAAGGAAGATCTATTAACCAGTTCCTTTAAATAAAGTTCTTGAAGTGGGTGCTGTCCATATCTAGCTTGGCCCGTCCTCCTCTCTTCTCTTCTAATTTGGTAATCATGTTGAAGTCCCCACCCGTAATCCAGAGTGGGTGGGTTCGATTTGAGTTGAGGGCTTCCATTGTGTTGAGCAACGCTATTTTTTGCATAGAGTCTTGAGGGAAGTATACATTGGTGAGGTGCCCATGGATATTGGTTCCAATGAGATGGAAGGTAGCTTGAATGATATTGTACGCTGCATGAGCGTCAGTGATTGAAATTTCTTGTGGATCCCAAGCTATGGCTAGGCCACCTGAGGCTCCCGAGGCATCTACTGTAACTGAGTGACTTCCTGGCCAGGCTCTAGAGAGGATGGAACCGAGGGTATTACCGTTACATTTGGTTTCTTGTATGAAGAATACATGGGGTATTTCCTGTTGGATCATGTTTTTAATCATTTTTTATTTCGTGGGGCCATTTAATCCCCTTGTATTCCAAGAGGTGAGCTTCATTGAGAACTATTTTCAAGTGGCTGGTAGAACTTGGTGAGCTTGGGGTATCTTCCAGATTCCATCAAAATTTCCCCATTTATGATGGTCCTTTGCAGATATTTTTTCCTTCCTCTTTTCTTGGATTCCTTGAGGATTTTTTTCCCATCCCACTGACTTCCTGGTTATATTCCCAGTGATATTTGATGTTGTTGTGCCCAAACGAGAACCATCTCTAAAATGTCTATCTGTCTGGCTGTTATTTTGTCATATTCATTTTTTTTGCAGGCTTTCTCAAGACCAAAGATATCCAGTTCGCCCATATCAATACTTTATGGTTCCTCTTCCATGTGACTAGGATGACTACGTTCAACAGCAGATCCATCTATGTCCATGTTGTTGGATTGCCAGATGACTAGATCCGTATCAGAGTTGGGATTGGTGGGGAGGAGTAGAGATTCAAGCTAAGGTTTTGGAGGCACGTGAGGTTTATGAGAGTCATAAAGGGGAGCCGAAGCGGAAGGGGCCGAGGAGGGATCAGTCTTACTGGGAGTTTCAAGATCAAGCTGAGAATGCTTTGCTAGGATGTCAAAGCTATTACTGGTAGAGGGGATGTTGGAGTCTTGGATTGGGGTTTTGGTGGTGGTGGGGGGTTTCTTGTGATGTTTTTTGCAAGTAGGAACTTTAGTGAACCCCTCTGCATCAGAGGTTTTAGTGGTAACAGAGGGTTTGGAGGAGGGATTTAGAGGGAAATCTCGGAATAAGTGACCATGTGCATGGCATTTTCGGTAGCGGAAAGGAACATGTTCATAATCAATAGGTTGTAACCATTCAAAGTCATCATGATATAAGCTTACCGAGTCTGGGAGGGCCTTTTCCAAGTGCATGTAGACACATATTCTGGCGTATGAGGTGTATCGCCTGAGATTGGTCTCCTCTGCTATCTTGTTGAACTCCCCGAGTCCATTGCCGATGTCCTTTAGCGATTCTTCATCCCAGTATTCCAGGGGCAAGGAGTACATCTTGATCCAGACAGGTGCCCAGCTGAATTCCTCTTTGTCGGGGTTGAATATTTCAACCCAATCTCTGAGATAAAGGCCTGCTGAGTTGAAGAAGTAGGGGCCTCCATCTAAGATACGATTTCCATCTTCGATGCAGTTGAAGATGGCATTGAAGAAACCTTTCGACCCTAACTGAAGGGTAACATGTCTTTTTGGTTTCCATTTGGAATTTATCCAGCCACATAGGGCTTTCTTAGTAGGCTAGAAGATGACAAATTTTCCGATGAGTGCATGATCCTTCATGTGTTGTATTTGTGCATTGATGTGGTGGCTTGGCAGATTTATCTTCGGGTTCTCTGATGCTATAGGTCGAAAAGTAGCAGAGGTCGCCTTAGTCAGAGTCATTTTGTCTAGGGGGCTTAGTGGGTTTGTCTTGTTGCGAATCAGATGAGTTACTTTGGTTCTGTGGTGCGGCAGAGGATGGCGTCTGCGTCGCGTCAGGATTGATAGGGATCTAATCGCCTGTAGGGGGAGGCGTATTACCCCCCCCCCCCCTCGCTAGAAGATCCATTGGGTATGGACCAGCGACTGCCTGATTTCGAGACCGCAGAGAGAAGAGAGGTCACGGGTGGATCCGCTATCACCAGAGCCACACCGTTGTGGAGGCTGTTGTAAACCCTAGCTCAGATCATTCTTCTCCTTGCTAACACTCTCGTTTTCCGAGGCAAAAATCTCTACATTTGATTATATTAGTATGAAACAACTCTGCATTTACAACAAGAAGACCTAAAAATCTTACTTAACAATGAGATTAGTTAATGGTCCAAAGCTGACCTACACATGATAACATTTCAAAAACAACCAGTCATTAATGAGGATTAAAATTTTTGTCTTCCAATGCCCCATGAAAACTCAAAACATTTCATCTTTCTCGTAAGTTCAAGGATTCAATCAATGTAAGAAATATGGTTATGAATAAAGGATTTTTAAGCTTAGCTCCCACTCAAGAGTGTTGAGATTCAACAAGAAGATCCTAGTGAAAATCATGCACGTACACTAGGATGGAGCCTCAGGCTATTTTTAGGTGGATGTCTATTTATATATGCATGAGAAAATTATATTTATATATGACGTCTATTTATAGATGTATGTGAGATTTCTATTTATAGATTGCATGTCTATTTATAGATGCATGTCAGCTATTATTATCCCTTAAAATTAGTTGGACAATAAACAATAATCTATTCTCAATGAGCACTTGGAAATAGTTAACTGAAGTGGAAAATAAATTAATTATAGGAATTTCGAGTTGAGTGGTTGGTTGGTGGGACATGCAAGTGGACTTAGTTGTAACTGAGTGATTCGAAGTTGTAATAGAGTTGGAAGTGCAATTATGAAATTTGTAAAGTAGTTTAACTCAATTAAGTGAGTTAAACTCAGTTGTGCTAGTTGTAACTGAAGATACACTAGTGAGAGATCAAGTGAATTGATTGTTAATTAATTCACAATCAGTGGCCTCACATGCAACTAAATATTTACTACTATTAACTGCATGCATGTCAGATCCAGTCGAGACCCAGTTGAGATGTAGGTGAAAGGGACAGTTGACTATCAGTTGTGACATTATCGGTTTCACACATGCAACCACACACACATTAGATGTGCCCATGAGGATTGCGTAGTCAAGGCAGGAAATGTTCCATTCATTCAGGGATTGCTATCAGCTAGGATTACACAGTGGAGGCAGGTTGTCTGGAGATAGTAGATTGGCTAAGGAACTTGCCAATTTTTGTATGGCAGTGTGAGATAGTTAGGTCATTGTACTGAGAGATCTTGTATTAGAGCTTTGCATGTAATTGTTTCATGATCCATGATATAACACATAATAGAAGATAGTGGGGTTTTTAGCTATATGCTTTCCCCGGGTAAATTATCTATGTTATGTGTGATTTATCTTTCTTCATGATATTGTGATTGGTGATTGTGTTTCAAATTCCGCAAAGATTTTATAGAAGTGATTATGTATTTAACAATAGCATATTATTGTTAGATTAGGAGAATCTAGGCAATACATATTTTGTATTAAATTTCTACATGGTACAGAGTACAGGAAATTGCAATTTTGAAGTAGGAGCTGAGTTTTTTGGTGGAAAGAATTCGTATTTTCAGAAATGCTTTATTAGCGCTACAGCTAATTCAAGATTGAAATGGATTTCAATGGCTTGAGGTTAGAGTATGCACTTGAGGGAATCTTGAACTACATTTCTTGGAAGGACAGGATGGAGGCTATACTTGAAGACAATGGCTTGAAGGAATTCATTGAAAAATATGTTCCTAAGCTGGATGTTGCATATGCTGCTAATCTTGTTGCATGGCAAAAGAAAGTGGAAAAGGCGAGGATTATTTTGTTGGAGGGAGTACGAGAGCACATTGTCTCAAGCCTCTGTGGGAAAGCCACGCCATATGCTATGTGGAAGGCTTTGATGGATCTATTCCAAAGCAACAACGACCATAGGAAATTGATGCTCAAAGATAAACTCAGAAAGATCAAGATGGAAAAGGGCGACATCATTCCAAAGTATCTCACAAAGTTTGTCCAATGTCGAGATGAACTGGGGAGTGTGGGAATAACTATTGCTGATGATGATTTGGTGAGCTTGGCTCTCTTGGGACTTCCTAAGAGTTGGCACAGTTATGAAGACTTTGTTAATGAACAGGAAAAATTTCCGGATTGGGAACGACTGTGGTAAGATCTGGTGTAGTAGGAGTTGAGGTGGAACACCAGAGATGGCTCTTCATCAAAGCATGATGATGAAGAGGATTGTGCTTTGGCTTCCAAGGCGAAGAAGGGGAAGGGGAAGAAATTCCATTCCAAATCTGAATCTAAAGGCAAGAAGCTGGATATGTCCAAGGTGAAGTGTTTTCACTGTCACGAACATGGGCATCTTGCTACTAACTGTCCGCAAAAGAAGAAGAACAAGAAGGCTGTTGGAGCTGCAGCTGCTGAGGCCCTTGCCTCACAATTTGAGCTTGAATTCTCTTTGATCACATGCATGGTTTCAAGTGCATTGGGATCGTTTTAGTATTTGGATAATGTCGCTTCCTTTCACATGATGGGAGATAAGGAACTTTTCAGTGACTTGGAGGGGGAAGATCTCCAAATGCATATAGAGATGGGTGATGATGGACGATACATTACGATCGACATGGTACCATTACCTTTCAGAGGGAGTCAGGTAAACCATTTCACTTGAAATATGTTATGCATGTTCCAGGTCTGAAGAAAAATTTGGTCTTAGTCGCAATGTTGGAGGATAGAGGCTATGACGTTGTTTTCAGTGATGGGAAAACTTTCTTGAGACATAAAACAATGGGTCAAGCCAAGAGGATAGGGTTTCGAGTTAAGAATATCTAAAAAATGGAGGTAGATGGCTGCACTGCCATTATGCGTAAGGTAGAAAAAGTGGTGAGACGAGATGAGGGTGAATTATGGAACAGGCGATTGGGCCATCTTCATCATGGAGCCTTGAAATTCATGCGACAAATATCTACTAGACTTCTAATTGGGAACACTTGCTTAGTTAAATCAGTGCAAGGGTTGCACCATGGGGAAGTATGTAAAATCCACCTTTCACGAATAGGAGAAACATGCTTCGGGGATCCTTGAGAGAGTTCACACAAACGTGTGTGGACCATTTTCAGTTGCTTCAACAACAAAACATAAGTACTATGTTATTTTTGTCGATGAATTTTCTCGTAAATGCTGGATCTTCTGCATGTAGAAGAAAGATCAAACATTCTCAAAGTTATGTGAGTTTAAGGCATTGGTGGAGAAAGAGTCGGGGAAGAAAGTGAAGGCTCCGAGGAGCGATAATGGTGGAGAATAAATCTCTAACGAATTCAAGAACTTCCGCAGCAAAGAAGGAATTCGAAGAGAACTCATAGTGCCTCATAACCCACAACAAAATGGGGTCGTTGAGAGGAAGAACAAAAAGATCGTGGGTGCAACACGAGTGATGTTGCATGATCAGGGCCTACCAATGCATTTGTGGGCGGAAGCATGCAACACTGTGGTTTATGTGCAAAACCATTGTCCTCATAGAGTACTTGGCATGAGTACACCTGAAGAATCTTTCACTGGTAAGAAACCAGATGTTTCACAATTTAAGATTTTTGGCTCATCTATTTATGTGCACGTGACCAAGGATGCCAGGAAGAAGCTAGATTTGATTGCTGGAGTTTGGGATTTTTGTGGGGTATACAGAAACACCCCATAATTATCGTGTGTATTTTCCAAACAATCGAATGACTGTGGAGCAATGAGATATAAAATTCGAGGAGGGGAAGGCCATGCGGTTCTCGCTTGAGAGGGAGCTGGACTTGCATGCGGAGGAGGAACTATTGGTTCCCAAAGATGAGTCTCTAGATGTGGATCAACCACAAGACGAGGTTCATGGAGTGGAGGAGTCCACTCATGCAGAGCCAACCATCAGAATTGGCAGAAGGCGTACCAGAGAAGCTGATATGCTGAGTCTTGATGCTGCACAGAATATAGGAGTCCCTACTTCACAGTGCAGACAAAGACAGTCTCCTGACCAATTTACTGGATACATGGCTCTCATGAGAAAATGTATTATGATTGAATCATCTTCCTTTCAGGAAGCAGTGCAGGAGCCCACATGGGTAGATGCAATGGTGAAGGAGTATGACTCCATTGTCAAAAACAGTGTTTGGGAAATTGTTCCAAGTTCGGTTGATAAATCAGTGGTAGGTTCGAGATGGATATACAAGGTAAAGAAAGCTACTGATGGGAGTGTTGAGAAATACAAGGCCAGATTTGTGGCCCGAGGCTTCTCATAGATCAAGGGGATAGATTATGAAGAGACCTTTGCACCTGTCAGAAGGTATTCTTCCATAAGGACCATCCTTGCTCTCTCAGCGTAGATGGGCTGGCGCATTCATCAGATGGATGTGAAGACTGAATTTTTCAATGGGATCATTGAGGAAGAGTTGTACATAGAGCAGCCTGAAGGTTTTAAGATCTTCAACAATGAGTTGCATGTGTGCCGACTCAAAAGAGCGTTGCATGGGCTGAAGCAAGAACCCTGTGCTTGGTACACTCAAATAGAAAACTATTTCACTGTATTGGGCTTCACTAAAAGTGAACCAGATGCAAACCTATACCAAATTTTGGTGGAGGGTAAGCTTTTAATCATTGTTCTTTATGTTGATGATTTAATATTGACTGGTGATGAGAAGTTGATACACTCATGCAAGGAGGATCTTGCAGAGGAGTTCGAGATGAAGGATATGGGCCTCCTTCATTATTTCCTTGGATTGGAAATATGGCAGCGAGATAGTGAAATTTTTGTGTCTCAAGGAAAGTATGCAAGGGCGATACTGGGTAAGTTTCACATGGAGGGCCACAAACCCATGGATATTCCTCTTCCAAGAAACTGGAGGAAAGAGGATGCTACTTCTGGAGAGGTAGTGGATGCTACTGTCTATCGATAATTAGTGGGTTTGCTAATGTATCTAGTGAACACGAGACCGAACATTTGCTATGCAGGTTAACCATCTGAGTCAAGCTATGTTTAAGCCTACCAAGCTCTTTTGGAAGGCGGGTAATCATGTCCTGAGATACTTGAGGGGCACATCAGAGTATGGCTTATGGTACAGACAGACAGATGAGGTGAAGTTTCATGGCTTCACGGATGCAGATTGGGTAGGTAGCCCATCAGAAAGAAAGAGCACATCAGGGGGGATCTTTAGCATTGGATCTACCACTATTTCTTGGTACAACAGGAAGCAGAGATTCGTGGCACTCAGTTCAGTGGAAGTGGAATACATGGTAGCGAGTCAAGCTGAATGTAAGGCTATCTGGATGAGAAAGATCTTGGTTGGTTTGTTTGGTTCTCATTTAGATCTGACAATGATTCATTGTGATAATAAAAGTTGCATTAAACTCTCTATTAATCCTGTATTTCATGATCAATATAAGCATATAGATATCTGGTACCATCATCTCAGAGATTGTGTACAGAGTAGAATCATGTTGCTTTAGTACATTCCTATGGAATATCAGGATGCAGAAATTCTGACGAAGGCGCTCATCAGAAGCAAATTCGAATACCATAGAGACAGGATTGGGGTGAAGGATAATCCCTTTCTTGTTGAGATTCAACAAGAAGATCCTAATGAAAATTATGCACCTACACTAGGATGGAACCTCAGGCTATTTTTAGGTGGATGTATATTTATAGATGCATGAGAAAATTCTATTTATAGATGACGTCTATTTATAGATGTATGTGAGAGTTCTATTTATAGATTACATGTCTATTTATAGATGCATATTGGCTATTATTATCCCTTAATATTAGTTGGACAATAAACAATAATCTATTCTCAATGAGAACTTGGAAATAGTTAACTGAAGTGGAAAATAAGTTAGCTATAGGAATTTCGAGTTGAGTGGTTGGTTGGTGGGACATGCAAGTGGACTTAGTTGTAACTGAGTGATTCGAAGTTGTAATAGAGTTGGAAGTGCAGTTATGAAATTTGTAAAGTAGTTTAACTTAGTTAAGTGAGTTAAACTCAGTTGTGATAGTTGTAACTGAATATCCCCAGTGAGAGATGAAGTGAATTAATTATTAATTAATTCACAATCAGTGGCCTCACATGCAACTGAAGATTTACTACTATTAATTGCATGCATGTCAGATCCAGTGGAGACCCAGTTGAGATGTAGGTGAAAGGGACAATTGACTATCAATTGTGACATTATCAGTTGCACACATGCAACCACACACACATTGGATGTGCCCATGAGTATGGCGCAGTCAAGGCAAGCAAGATTCCATTCATTCATGGATTGCTATCAGATGGGATTGCGCAGTGGAGGCAGGTTGTCTGGAGACAGTAAATTGGCTAAAGGATTTGCCAATTTTTGTATTACAATGTGAGGCAGTTATCTCATTGTACTGAGAGATTTTGGATTAGAGCTTTGTATGTAATTGTTTCATGGTCCATGATATAATACATAATGGAAGATAGTGGGGTTTTTAGCTATATGCTTTCACGGGGTAAATTATCTGTGTTATGTGTGATTGATCTTTCTTCATGATATTGTGATTGGCGATTGTGTTTCAAATTCCACAAAGATTTTGTAGAAGCGATTATGTATTTAACAATAGCATATTATTGTTGTATTAGGAGAATCTAGGCAATACATATTTTGTATTAAATTTCTACAAAGATAATTGCGTAAAACCACTGAAGTCACAATTACAATCTTATTTAGATGATAGGATACATAGGCATTGAATTAATTATGCAAACTCATATAACATGTAACAAACCTGGTTAAAAATTCACGTAAAAAAAATTATAAGACAAAGGTCATGGGACACGTATTCCAAGTTGAATGGTGGGAAAACATCCTAGTGGGTGTTCATTTCGGTTTATTATGGCTAAGGAAATTGGCGAAGGAAATGACAAAGGTTTTGGAAAGGCATGAGGCATTAATTGAAAATTTATTTATGAAAATAATGGAAATTAGGATAAAAGGAAGGTCAAAGGCCAAAGGTTGCATGTGAGGAGAAAAATGAAGGAAAATAATGGAAAATGAAGAAAATAGAGGCATCATTGATAAAAAGGATTTTGAGGATCAGTTGGAAAGCTTTTATTGGTTTAGATTTTTTCCAATTCATTTTTGGAGCTCTCATTATATTCTCTCTCTCTCTCATACTCTTGGACACACAGAGTTTTCTTGGAGCACTCTTGGAGGAGTGTGACATGCTTGGGATTTGGAGCAAGAAGGAAAAGGAGAAGCAGGAAAGCGCAAGAGGACATCGGGATCAACAACTACAACAGGTTTTGCTTGCAAGTACCAAGTTGCATGTATGATTTCCTTACTAGTTCTGGCATGTGTGGCACATGCATGAGGTTTATTTGTTATGATATGTCATTAACATGGAGGATTGTCTAGATTAATAGTGGTTTTTTATAGCCTTTCCATTTCCTGGACAACCATGGTGTTGTGGGAGTCTTTCCCTTTTTTTTTTCTTTTTCCCGGTTGGTTCTCATGTGCCTTTGGTTGTGGGTTGAGTTATTAGTTACTGGAGCATTGGTTGGACAAATGATTTAGAGTCCTGTGACAACTACGATTGAGTTACTATGTTTGGAGCCTCGGTTGGACAAAATATTTAAATCCCTTGGTGGGTCGAGTTACTAGTCGTGGAGCCTTGGTTGGAAAAATGCTCTATAACCAGGCATGAGCTATGGGTTGAGTTACTAGTCATGGAGCCTTAGTTCGAACAAATGCTCTAGAGCCCTAGATAACTTGGGTAGAGACCAATATAGTGATGATTAGTGATGTCTGATTGCGAGGTGGAATCACTGGTTGACAGTTGAGGTGGTTTGGCCTTTGGAATCCCTGGTTTGGTTGTGCTTGATGTGTTTCATGAGATCCCACATTCTTGCTTGGAATATGGCATGGGGGTGACTGGCTGAAAGAAAGATTTGGTTCAGCCTAGTCTATGGTCGGGTGGAACGTGGAAGTCCTAAACCTGGTTGGCCTTTGCATTCATTATTAAAAGCTTCTTTTAATTGGTATTTCATGTGAAAATGTATTGGTTCATATGTGATATTTATGGTTTCCATATCCATGTTTTTTTTGTTTAAATGTTGGCTAAAAGTATGTTCTACGATAGTGATGATGTGTGGATCTCATCATGTTTTGATTTGTAAATGAATGAACAATGAATATATGGCCTAATAGATGATAATGCAACTAATGTGATAAGGCGTCAATGCTTCTTAATGATTCTGAGATAAGTATGAGAGCCCTATACTTAGATATGTTATTATAACATATAGGATGCATATTTGTGATATGTTTGACGAAATTTCTATCATGGCTAGTAGGGGTCCAGTCAAGTCCTTGTTCAAGTATTTTCATTTGTATCATTGTTTCTATGTTACTTTTCATTTGTGGAAGCTTCATGGAGTTATGGGCAGTGACTGGGTCCTAGCCCTAGAAATTAGCCTTAATATCGCAGTTGACATAACACAAGTAGAAAAAGGCTACAGTCGCACTCAGGTAAGATCATGGCAACGACTGGGGCTCTTAGTCACATGGAGGCCTTGGCAAGGGAGCGATTGGGGCTCCAGGTCATTGAAATGATAGGTTGTATTAGGGGTTGATCACTTGGAAGGGTTGGAAAATAGTTACCGATCAAACGGGAACTATTACCTCAAAACGAAAACTCTAGCCAATAAAAACTCAAAAAACATGAAAAAACACCACAAAAATGAAAAGTGTGTATTCCAGAACGCATTTTTTTTTTTAAGGGTCAAATTTCAACATTTTTTAAATTATGCAAAAAACAAAATTGTTTCTTGAAAAAAGGATTGAAAAAGCAAACTCGAAACAAAAAGTGTTGATGGTGGAATAACAAAAAAAAAACCGTATCACAATTTTGACACTTTTTAATAATGGAATTAAAGATAAAATATTAGAACATTGAAAAATCGTAAAATTCTAAAAATTTGGATACATGATGTTAAAGATAAAAATATCATGTCTGAAGGCCTTATAATTTCCAACAATTTTCATCCATCTTGTTAAAGTTAAAATATCTTGACTCTAAAAAACTCAAAAATTGTAATTGTTTTCAACCATAACATTAAAGATTAAATATCGTAGCGCATAAAAACCTTAATATTTTGACAAGTTTTAAATCTTAAGTTTTTAACATATTTGTAGCATGAAATTATGGACAAATTATATGACTTAAACAATTTTTAAACATGAACAAGTAATAGAAATATTTATTATTCCAAAAGGAAATTTTATTTTAAAGAATAAAAATATATCTATTTTCAAATCTTAGCCTAAGACAAATTATCTGATTGCAACCAAAACCTAAAAATCAACCATCAAAACGATGTGTTCCCTTTCAACGAGTCATATTTTTTTTTTTAAATTTTAAAAGTATCTTATAACAAATGTTAACAATAAATAATATCATGGCAATATCACTACATAATCTAAAAATTCAACATTGATTTCTAATATATATATATATTTTTAATCAAAATATCAACTTTTGTATATTGAATATAACATTTAATTTTGTAATTCATTGTTGCACTGTGGATATTCTAAAGAGGTGAATTCTTCATAAGTAAAACATATAATCCAACAAACATAGAAATGCCTCATAGCTTCATGTAAGATCATATGGAACTCAAAATATTTATTTCAAGTTACCATGCAAACATCAATTACATAAAAATGTCTTAGACATTTACTCAAAATCAATCATAGGTTCTAGCACACCATCAGAACCTACATCTTTAGATGAATGACTGGATGCAGATGAAGACGATCCATATCCTTAGCTTTCATCAACTAGTGCTCCATCTGAGTCAACATGCATGCCCACCATTTCAGATTTCAAAAGACTTCTAGATCTACGACTACATTCAACAGAGTCCCATCTCAACATTATTTGTTCTGGTAGCAATTTCTTCAAAATATTTATGGTCTTCGAGTGAAGGGTTCCTCTCTTTCTCAAATTGAAGTCATACACAAGTATGTCAACAACCTCCAATTTTAAGACATCTGTGCGGCGACAATTTATATTTGTGCCCTTTCTTTTTCTCTTTTTGACAATTTTTTTTTCAACTACCATCTCTGGCTTGTACATGCCATTGAATGGGTGGGTACTTGTGGCATACCAATGTACTTCAACAACTGTAAAATATTCATTTTCTTTAATGAACTTTATAACCTTGGAAACCCATAATGGATAGCTAAGTGGATCTTCATCTGCTAACACTGCTATCATGCAACTCTCCTTAACATCCTGCAAAGAACCCTTGTAAAGGTCTTCCATGGCTTCACGTTGTGCACGTGATCTTCTAGAACCAATATAGATTTCTCTTTCCTCTACCTATGGAGAATTAATAATACCTTGAGACTATTGTGGTTCAACAATGTGTGTTTCCTAGGGGTGCATCAAGTAATAGTTTTGAACCTCTTAACAATGGTATGCAAAAAACTCTGAGCTAGGGTTTACAGACTTCCTTCAACGACGAAACTCTGGTGCGGGGGTTTCCATTAACGCCTTCTGCTCCATCTTAGGTCATGTCTCCAAGCGGCTGCTGATCTAAATCAAATGGATCCTCCAGAGGGGGGGGCTAATACGCCCTCCACCACAGGTGTTCACATCCCTGTCAGTCCTGCAACAACACAGATACCCTCCTCTGCCTCAATGCAGATACCATCCTCTGCCACAACGCAAATTCCCTCTGTCACAACGCAGAAGTCCTCTTCTACCACAGGGCAGATGCCCTCTGCTGATGTTACCCAGACTCCAGGAAACTCATCTGATGCCCAACAAGACAAATCCACAGAGTCTCTTGACCAAACGGCTCCGCCTAAGACAACCTTTGTGACATGCAGGCCAATAGCTGCGGAATGCCCAAAGATAGACCTTCCAAGCCACCGTATCAACGCTCAGATTCAGTACATGAAGGACCATGCACTCATTGGAAAATTTGTCGGCTTCTGGCCTACTGAAAAAGCCCTGCATGGTTGGATCAGCTCCAAATGGAATCCAAAAGGACATGTTACTCTTCAACTAGGGCCAAAGGGCTTCTTCAACGCCATCTTCAACTGTATTGAAGACATAAATCACATCTTAGATGGAGGTCCCTACTTCTTCAACTCATCCGGACTCTATCTCCGCGACTGGGTTGAAAGATTCAACCCTGATAAAGAGGACTTCAGCTGGGTGCCGGTCTGGATCCAGTTGTATTCCTTACCCCTTGAATAATGGGATGAAGAATCATTAAGGGACATAGGTAATGGACTTGGAGAGTTCATTAAGATAGCAGAGGAGACCAAGCTCAGGTGATACACTTCATATGCCAGAATATGCGTCTACATGCACCTGGCAAAGGCTCTTCCAGACTCGGTAAGTCTTTTTCAGGATGATTTTGAATGGCTGCAACCTATTGATTATGAACATATTCCTTTCCGTTGCCGAAAATGCCAAGCTCATGGCCACTTATTCAGAGACTTCCCTCTCAATCCACCTTCCTTTAAACCCACTGCTACCTCTGCAAATTCTGATGAAGAAGGTTTCACCAAAGTCCCAACCTGCAAACGCCACCATAAGAAAACCCCCACCTTCATTGCCAAACCATCCACCCAGGCATCTGACATCCCCTCCACCAGCAACAACTTTGACATTCTTGCAAAGCACTCTCAAGCCGATTCTGACATCCCCAGTAAGACTGATCCCCGCTTGACCCCTTCTGCCTCGATTCCCAACTATGACTCTCACATTCCTCTTTCGCATTCGAAGCCTCCACCTGAGTCCTTCCTCCTGCCAACCAAGCCCAACACTGAAACAAAACTCGTTATCTGGCAGCCCAAAAACATGGACATAGATGGCTCTGTTGCTGAAGGCAGCCAGGCTAGTCACATGGAAGAGGAACCAGAAAGTATTGACATAGGAGAGTTGGAAATTTTAGGACTTGAACAGGCCTGCAGAAAAAAGGATTATGATAAAATAACGAACAGACAGATAGACAGTCTAGAGGTGGTCCTCTTTCGTGCACAACAACACCAAAAATCCCTGGGAATTCAACTAGGCAGTCAGTGGGATGGGAAAAAAATCTTCAAGGACTCCAAAAAGAGAGGTAGGAAAACAGACTTACAAAGGACCATCCTAATTGGGGAGGTACTTATGGAATCTGGTAGGTACCCCAAGCTTACCAAGTTCTACCAGCCACTTGAAAACAGTTCTCAATGAAGCTCACTTCTTGGAATATAAGGGGATTAAATAGCCCCTCGAAATACAGAATGATTAAAAACATGATTCAAAAAGAAAGACCACAGGTTTTCTTCATACAAGAAACCAAATGCAACAGTAATACCCTAGGATCCATTCTCTCCAAAGCTTGGCCAGGCAGCCATTCAATTGCAGTTGATGCTTCAGGAGCCTTAGGAGGATTAGCCATAGCTTGGGATCCGCAAGCGATTTCAATCACTGATGCTCATGCAGCGCACAACCTTATCCAAGCTACCTTCCATATCATAGGAACCAATATACATGGGCACCTCACCAATGTATACTTTCCTCAAGATTCTATGCAAAAAATAGCACTACTTAATACGATGGAAATGCTCAATTCCAACAGGACTCATCCTCTCTGGATCACGGGCGGGGAATTCAACATGATTACTAAATTTGAAGAGAAAAGAGGAGGTCGTGCCAAATTAGATTTGGACTGCATCCACTTTAAAAACTATATTCAAAAGAATTGGTTGATAGATCTTCCTTTCTCCAATGGAATGCATACTTGGAGCAAAAAACGCTCTGGCTCACAGCAAATCGCCTCTAAGCTGGATCGCTTCCTCCTCTCAGACAACGCCATCCACGTTGGAGGAGATATTCAGGCTTCTATCCTACCTCTCTCAGGCTCTGACCACTGTCCTATCTCTCTTCAATGGACGAGGTCGGGCAATGCTACTAAAAGACCCTTCCGTTTTGAAGCCTTCTGGCTAACCCACCCAGATTTCAAGGATATGGTTACCAAGGCCTGGCAAGATTTTCCTCCACCGGCAGAATCTAAGATGTTCCAATTTCAACAACACCTCAAGGACCTCAAAACTCACATCAAAAGTTGGAACCACTCCACCTTCGAGAACATATTCCAACAACAAAAGGTCCTCGAAAGAAATATGGTGGAGCTTCAACAACGCATCATCCAAGAGGGCCGCACTGAGATACTGGCAACAGAGGAACATATTCTTCTCAGATAGCTGGATGAACGAAGGCAGCAAGAAGAGATACTCTGGAAGCAAAAATCCAGAATAATATGGCTAAAAGAAGGGGAGAGAAACACCAATTTTTTCCACCGATCCACCATCCAAAGAAGAATGCACAATAAGATCAGCCTACTCCAAAGCCAAAATGGAGAAAGGCTAGAAGAGCATCAGGACATAGAAAAAGAACTCTTAGCCCACTTCAAATTTGTGCTTCAAGAGAGCCATGCTAACAAGTAGCTAGCAATCACCAAAGTCCTGCAACACATTCCAAAATTAATCAAAGAAGTTCATAATCAAATGTTACTTCGTCCTGTTTCTCTTCAAGCAGTGGAATAGCCAGTAGCACAATGAAAAGATGACAAGGCACCAGGTCCAGACGGCTTCACCTCCAACTTCTTCCATCATTTCTCAGACCTTATAAAGAACGATGTCTAGCAAATTGTAGAGGAATCCACACCATGCACTGGCTTCTCCCCTCTCTCAATGCCACCTTCATTGCTCTCATACCCAAAAAAGATAATGCTGCAACTCCCAAAAAGCACCGGCCAATCGCCCTCTGTAATCTCATATACAAAGTTATCTCCAAGGTGATTTCCAATAGACTCAAGCCATTGTTGCCTCTGCTCATCTCTTCGGAACAAACTGGCTATGTGGAAGGACGCCAAATCCTCGATGGGATCATTCTCACGCATGAGATCATCCACTCCTTGAAACAAACCAAAAAGGCAGGTATGCTTCTGAAAATTGACTTATCTAAAGCATTTGACAAGTTAAGCTGGAACTATATACAACAAATGCTAGCAGCCTATGGTTTCAACCCTACTTGGATTAGATGGGTAATGAGCTTAATTTCATCCTCCTTCTTCTCCATTTTGGTCAATGGCATCCCCTCTCGCCCCATCTCCCCATCTCGTGGTATTCGCCAAGGTGATCCCCTCTCTGCTTTTCTCTTTGTTCTAATGGCAGAAGGTCTGGGTCGCCTCATTCAGCAAGTTCTCCATTCCCAGCAACTCCGTGGTATCTTGGTTCATGAATCCTTGGCCACCACCCATCAACAGTTTGTCGACGACAACATGATTTTCGGGCACCCTTCATTCCAAGAAGCCATCACCTACAAATCCGTTCTAGATACCTTCTCAGATGCCTCTGGCACCTAGATCAATGCTTCCAAATCTCAGATCTTCTTCTTCAATAACTCGATCTCCACACAAAACAAAATTGCCAAGATCCTTGGGTTCACCATTGCTCATATACCCGCCAAGTACCTGGGAGCCCTTCTGATAGTCTCTGCCATCAAACACTCCTCTTGGCATTCACTTCTCGAAAAACTGGAAGCTAGGCTTTCCTCCTGGACTTTCCGTTCCCTTAATCTGGCTAGTCGTCTTATTCTCGTCAAAGCTGTTCTGCAGTCTATGCCCCTCTATTTATTCTCTGTTCTTGCCACCCCAAAGTGGGTCCTCAAGAAAATCAAATCGCTGCAATGCAATTTTATTTGGGGATCCTCAGGGAAAAACGAAAAATGGGCACTGGTCAATTGGACAACAGTCTGCAAGCCGAAGAAAATTGGAGGACTTGGTCTTCGTGATCCGTATCACAACAATGCTGTCATGGGAGCCAAAATCTAGTGGCAGTGGTTGTCTGAACCATACACTCCATGGGCTTTACTTTGGACAACCAAATATGCTAATCATAGACCACCCGAAGATCTCATTCGCCTGACAACAGTGGAAGCGGGTTCACAGATCTGGAATGCTGCTAAACAACATCGCTTTCTGATCCAAGAACATATTTTTTGGGAAATCCGTGCCAATCGTACTGCTCGCTTCTGGATGGAATCGTGGCTACAACGACCCAGACTTGTCAGCATCATCACACCACAGATACAACCGGAGGTGATCGATAGAATAGAAGCCAATGCCAATCATTATTGGATCGCAACCCCTAATCATGGGTTCAGGCAGTGGAAACAGGCAGCTCACTTCCTAAATCAACAACAGGAGAACTCTCACAACGCCCTTGACATAGAGCTTAACTATAGGAAAATCAGATACTGGGAGGAAAATGATCTCCTCCGATGGGGATACACACCGCATGGAAAATTCAGTACCCAAGAAGCGTATACACTCCTAACCTATAGCCAAGATCCCGCCGATCCCATCTGGGACAACCTCTGGTCTCCAAGCTTTTGGCCCAAAGTTTCAACTTTCATGTGGATTTTATGTCACAAGAGAATCCTCACTTGGGACATACCTCATCAAAAGGGGTTTTACAGGGCCTTCACGATGTCCCAATTGTACTAACCACGATGAAACAATCCAGCATCTAATGGTTACCGACACTGGCAGCTTTCCTCTAGGAAAAAATCAGCTTCAGATGCAGAAGAGAAGGCAGAACACTAGGGGACTTGAACTCCACCATTTGCAATTGGCCCTCCACTCCATATACCAGTAACTTAATCAACTCTATATGGAGTCTTATTCCAGGTCTTACTCTTTGGACAATCTGGAAAGAAAGGAACAAGCGGATCTTCAAGAACCAAAGCACTCCTCAAAATGTTATATGGAACAATCTTCGTGGTAATATACAAGAAACCCTGGCTCTCCAACATTGGCAACATGAAGATCTTCTCACACAAACCTCGAAAAGATATATTTGGGAAAACTGGCAACTCATGCTCCCTCCCTGTCCACTTCCTGACTGCTCACACAGAACTCATGTGGAAGCTCCAAGCAAATGGATCCCTCCCTCAGCCGGTTTATTGAAGCTAAATTTCGACGGTGCCTCAAAGGGCAATCCAGGTGATGCAGGATACGGGGGAATCTTTAGGTATCACAAAGGTAATCCCTTGTTAATCTTCTTTGGATCCATAGGATGGGATTCCAACAACTTTGCGGAACTTGAAGGCTTATGGCAAGGGTTGTGCCTAGCTCAGTAACACAACTACTTCCCCATTGAAATCGAAGGTGACTCCCAAATTCTCATCAACATGGTCAATCAACTTCATATGGGAGCCTCTACATCCAAAGTCGCTGACAGCTGGAGACTAACGACAAGATTGGACCTCATAGCAGATTGGTTGCAACAACACAGGGCCATGTCCTTCAAACATGTCAAGAGATCTGGCAACAAGGTGGTAGATCTATTGGCTAACAAAGGTGTGACCAGTTCTCAAATCCTTACTGTAGGACCCCTCACCATTCTGGATGACAACAACCTTATACAAGAATGCACTAATATGGTGCACGAAGACAACAAACCCCTGGATGCGGGTGTTTAAGGGCATTTATACGGTTATGGGCTTGTGGGTCGGCACGTGGCAAGGCCACACGGCCACCCACAAGCCACACCTACAGCCATCAATTCCATTTAATAGCTCGGGCCATCACCCCGAGCAGCATTTACTCCACTGCGAACGTTAAGGCTGCTCCTTCTGCCTCAAAATGCTGCTCCTCGTTCACTCGTCTAGCTATGTTATTCAGCTTTCTGGTTCTATGTCGTTCCAATCTTCCCCCTACGAAGTTGCTGCTCCCCTGAGGTTGCAGAGCCAAGCTTCCGCACGTCGACTGGGAGATGCTGCAGTCTTCGATGTTGCATTGATTTTCTTCCGGGCCACCATTACTCACAGAGTATCCTCTACCAATTGCGCCTCTCTGCTGCCTCTGGCCTAAACCCCACCTCTGAGCTTCAGTTGCCTTCCGCCTGCCCTACTCCCTCCACTTCTCAGAGCGCCTTCCACTACCACTTCGCGACTATGCCTCATCTCAGGCATCGCATGCAATGCAGGCGTGGCAACAGTCGGGGCCACGCTACTCATCCGTCACCCTCCTCTCTGTCCAGTTCCTCCTCCTCCTCCCATGAGAATCCTTGGGGCAGGTACCCCGAAACTCGCAGTGGACGCGATCATCTGTTTGGCTGGCCTCGTTCCTCCGCTCGGCCCTCTTCCTCTGAGCCATCTCCGCAACCTTCGCCTCGCCTGGTCCCCTCTACCATTTCGCAGACCCTCACCACTACCCAATTCCACTTTCAATGCACCTTTGACTGCCCTCATGTTGTAGCCACCATCTCGGTTTCCTTCCGGGAGGAACCCGTTGAGGCTCCCAGCCACAGTCAGCCCATTTTGCAAACGCGCCCTCGCAGCGACCTCGACCCTTCTGAAGAGGTGAAGAAGCAACAGGCTCCTGGCAAGCATAATTCGCACTCGGATAACAGTAGCAGCTCGGGATACAGTAACGACGACAAGGAGCAGAGCAGGTAGGCCGGTGGTAAAGGTGGTGATGCCATAGAGCCACGACATGCTGCACTAGGCTCCCAGGAAGTTGATGACAATGAATACAGATGCCTCATAGTCGAAGAAACACCTCCAGCACCCCATGATACCTAGAATTTCAGGTTTTATCCAGTTTACGGATACTAGCATCATAGTTTTGTTATCTGTTTCTATCTATGTTTGGTACAATCACTTATGTCTTTATAATGCTGGTTTCCTCACTCGAGGCAGCGACTCAAACTCTCCTTGGGCTGGTTTCCCCTACGTGGGCAGCTCCATTTTCGCTGTTTTGTTGATACAATTGCATTGATACAGGCCTGAACTGCAGAGGCTAGAGCCTCCATGTATTTTATGTTTAACTAATAGAATTTTATCTTACAAAAAAAAAAGAAAAAAAGAAAAAAGAAAAAAGAAAAAGTGTGTTTCCTCATGTTCATTTGGCATATTATGTGGCCAAAATAATGGAGTCTTCAAAAGTGTATCCTCATTTATTGATATTGAAAGAATATCACTTTGATTATTAAAAAAAGACTCCCACCAAACTGAATCAGCAACATCAAAGTACTCATATGTATCTTTAATACATCTTTTAATTTCCTCTAAACATTCAGAATAATTTATGTCTCTCTTATGCCTTTGTGCAATATGGAGTTCAACAACTGACTGTAATAACAATACCTTCGATGAAAATATTGGATGCTCTGAAATGAACTTCAAAAATTCTAAACCTGATGATGGCCCCCATTCTGTAGCAATTGAATACTTCTTTCCCCATATAAGTGTTATCCCATCAATTTTTTTCATACAAAATTGATGCTAGAATCTAATGTCATTAAGTTGTTTATTGCATTTCTCCTCACCATGTGATCCCAGAATAAACCTTCGCATGTCAATAGTTTCTTTCAACACATGAAAACAAGCTCTAGAATGTATGATTTCTTAATACATTCAGTTAATGATGGCAGGCTCCCAACACCTTTCCTCCTCAATGTTACTGAAAAATGACTAAACATTTGATCAATATGGTCATGAGTATGCCGAACAAGAGGGAAACCAACCTTTATTTTTTTAAAAATTCCCAATTCAACGAGCACGTTTAGATACCCAAAAAGAACTTGATTTTTGTTTTCACGGCTTGTGTTGTCTAATTGTACATACAAAACTTCAGGAATAATACCATACCAATGAGTAACCACATCATGTACTATAGTTATGGTCAGATTTGCATCATTATGAATTTTTGGAGCTGTGAAGTAAACCCTTGGAAACATCTTCTCATTAAAGACCATAAAACCAACCAAGTGAAACTGAATGAAATTTTCCTCCTGTAAATTTTTTTGTGTGCGGAAAAAATGTGGCAGAAGTGTTTTCTTCCAGTCCATACTATAAATTATCAACCCAAATACTTATTTGGATTATCATAATACTTCTTTCGATGTTTATACAATTTTTATTTTTATTTATTTTTATTTTTTATTTATTTATTTATTTTCACAGGAAAAATCGTAGCTTTTATTAATGTAGATAAAAGTTACATGTTTTATATGCGTGAGCAGATGTAGATAAGATTGTAGCTGCCAAATAGATAGTGTTGAGGGTATTTAGAAAATTAAAATGCATCCGCTATGTGTTCATATGTACATACATCCACTATAAGTCTGATCGATATATATATAAAATTATTTTATTTTATTTTATTTTTATTTTTATTTTTTAATTTTTTAATTTAATTTAATTTAATTTAATTTATTTTTATTTAATTAATTAGTTAATTTATTTTATTTTATTTTTCAGCTACATAATCTATCGGGGGCCATCCCCTCGCCCGAGTGTAGGATCAAAAGGTCTATGGAAGAACTGATAGAATGCATGCTCGTTCTGTTCCTGTACCTCCATATGGGTAGTCAATAGGTGCGTTGCCTCCTTGGAAAGGAGGTCGAAAATAGTGTTCCTCTCCCTGAAAATGTGCCGACATGAAATATGATCAAATTGTGTTTTGAGTTGTAGAGTTTCAGCCAATATATTCTGTAGTGTGTGTGTGACATGTCGATAGATCAGAAAACCAGTAAATGACAATCTTGGAATCCCCAAAAAAATGTATTTCACTTGTTTGTTGATTGTGATGCTCTTTAAGTTCTTTGACAACAGAATCTGTACATTAAATAAAAAAACATATGCATAAATATATTTTTATAGTTGATAACTATCCATTTTTTAAAATTAATGTTATGAATGCATACCTCTTTATGCCCCTTGACATTTATCTCTTTTTGCTTTAAGAGATGCACATATACTGCAAACCCCCATCTTTGTCTTATTAAGAATACAAACATTGTTGAATGTGTTCTTCCATACCCTTGTAAAATATGAATATGTAATAAAATTACCAACTCCTTCAACACCTTCTGCATAATCCTTGTATAAGTTGTAGATTTCTTGTCTCGAGAAATTATCTAGAATATGTATTGTGTCTTTATTTGGCATACACTCTCCATGCTTTGAAAACAAGTCTTTCATCCATGACATAGCAATATTTGCTAACGGCCCAACCTCCCGTTTATAACATACTTGTAAATAATATGTGGGAACCTTTTCCAGTCTTTCTTAGATTCTTGACAAATGGAAATTACCCACTGAATGCAACATTTTGAAAGCCTTTCTGCAGAGCAATACATTCCCAATATGATAATCATAACCTGTTAGTGTATATTGCATAAAACCCACTAAATATGAATTTTGCATGCTTTTATTCATTGACAAATATCTTTTCCTTTTCTCCAAAGAAAAGTTGAAATTCATATCTTTCAAGCAATCATTTCAACAACATTCACTTGAAATTAGATGAACAATAGAACTTTTGTTTGTAAGATATGTTGTCCCAACCCTTGTATAACTGGAATATTTTGGATTGATATGAAAAGGTCTACTCCTACTCCTAGTTACAATATTTTCTTGCAACGACTTCATCATTCCATTATCCTTTGTAGAAGTTGTTTCATCACCATTAGGAGGAATATTATCCCACTATCATCATTCTGAACATGGTTAAGAAATTCATCAACATATTTGCTTGTAAAATATTCATTACCATCCTCACTTGAAGAAAAAATTTCACAAGAATCATCTGTGCTTTTGAAACCTTGACTTAGATGAAATTCTTCACCATCTTCATCTATGCTTTCAAAATATTCCCTTGGAGGATTCAATTCTTCATCACCATGAGTGCCTTTGAGACACTCACTTACAGAAAATGCATTATTCAGATCTATGCCTCTAAAGTTATCATTTGCAAGAAACTCTTCATCCTCCCCTTCCTCAGTGGTGCTTTCATAATCCTTGGGATTAGGCCTAAGTGGAAGCTTTGAATCTATATTCACTAGAAATTGTTCATCCCGCCCCTCTCCTTCCCCACTGGTGCTCTCATAATTCTTAGGATTAATAATAAGTGGATGCCTTGAATCTCTATTTTCTGGAAATTCTTCACCTCCCCTTCATCAGTGGTGCTCTTATAATCCTTAGCATTAGGATGAAGTGGAAATTTTTACTCTGGAAATTCATCCCCCCTTCATCTATGGTACTCGCATAATCCTTAGGATTAGGATGAAGTGGATATTTTGACTCTAGAAATTCTTCATTCCCCTCTTCATCAGCGGTGCTCGCATAATCCTTAGGATTAGGACGAAGTGGATGTTTTGACTCTGGAAATTCTTCATTGCCCTCTTCTTCAGTGGTGCTCACACAATCCTTAGGATTAAGATGAAGTGGATATTTTGACTCTGGAAATTCTTCATTCCCCCCTTCATCAGTGCTACTCGCATAATCCTTAGGATTAGGATGAAGTGGATATTTTGACTCTGGAAATTCTTCATTCCCCTCTTCATCAGTGGTGCTCGCATAATCCTTAGGATTAGGACGAAGTGGATATTTTAACTCTATAAATTCTTCACTCCCCCCTTCATCGGTGGTGCTCGCATAATCCTTAGGATTAGGACGAAGTGTATATTTTGACTCTGGAAATTATTCATCCACCCCCCCACACCCCCTCTCTCATTAGCGGTGCCCTCATAATCCTTAGGATTAGGACGGAGTGGAAATTTTGACTTTGGAAATTCTTCATCCTGCCCTTCATCACTTGTGCTCTCATCATCTTAGGATTAAGACTAAGTGGAATAACTAACTCTCGATTTGCAAAAAATTCTTTTTTCTTCCCTTCATCAATTTTGTTCTCATCATCCTTAGGATTATGACCTAGTCGAAAATTTGACTCTCTATTCATGGTGAACGAACTCTTGTTATATTCATCAATTTGAATAGAGTTGTTGCGTGACGAAGATGTTGATGTTGTAGAAAGAAAAACTTCACTATCAAAAGAACCCATGACTTTCAACAAGAAGATGTTGAATGATAAAAATGCACTCTCTCCCAATTGCAATGTATAGCTTAAAGATTGAAGAAAATTCCTCTAAAATGCCCCCCAAAAATTATCGCTAAAAGTTTTCCCTCCAAAGTTTCCCCCCAAAAAATTTCGCAAAAAATTTCCCTCCAAATTTTTCGTTTGAATTTTTTCCCTCCAAAATTTTCGTCTAAAATGTATTTCAAAACATTTTACTAAAATTTTGGTCTTGAAATATTTCACCCTACTTTCTATTCAAAATATCCATTAAAACATTCCTTTCATGCATTCCTTCCAAACTAAAATATATATTTTTTTATTTAAATGATTTAATATTGACTACGTATCGAAATTAATTTTTAAAATTTATGTTTTATTTTTTGCCGACATTGAATAAAAGTTAATATAAACCTATAATATTAACTACATATTAATTTTCTTAATTTTATTTTAATTCCCAGATTCGCGAAACGCTAAAGCAGTCACACAATTTTCGCCATATAATAACAATCATTGTTTCTATTCCTCACATCACATCAAGTCTTCTGGGTTTTGTTGGAGCAATTTTGTGGAGGCGTTGCGTTGACATTGATAAAACATTTGAACAAGAGTTTTTCGGATTTGAAAGGTTAGTTTTCCTTCTATTTTGTTAATTTAAAGATGAATTTGGGGAGAATCTGTTAAAAAAAAAAAAAAAAAAAGGAAAAAAAAAGGAAAAAAACTCAATTTTGTAAGGTTTTTAGAACAAAAATTTAGAAATATTTTTTTTTTTAGGCTTGCTAGAAACCAAAAAACAACTATGCACATTAAAAAAAACAATTATATTTATTATTATTTTTTCTTAAAAGTTCAAACATAAATTTTATTATTTTATTATGTATATATATTTTTAAATCGCATTATATTTAAATATTTTTTTTTTAAAGAGAATATACATTTGTTTTTTTTACAATCTTTTTGTTTTTGTTTTTATATATATATATATATATATATATATATATATATATTTTTAATAAAGGATTTTTTTTTTTTTTTTTAAATATAGTTTTAAATTAAAAGAAAAACAATTTAAATTTAGATCTAAGACTTTTCTGATCCATAATTTAGATAAATATCTTTTGGATTAATCTCAATGATGTGATTAATCCGAAAGACATTTATTTAAATTTAAATTTAAAATAATTTTAATATTAAGTATTTAAATTTTTTATTTTTTATTTTATTTTATTTTAAAAAAAAGTATTTAAAAGAAAATGTATTATTAATTTGTTTAAAAAAAAATTGATGATGATGATGATGATGTTTAACGTCCACTGAAACCAATCTTTGGTCTATCGGACCTAAAGAAAAGAGTTATTTAATTTGATTTAAGATTTTATTCCTATGCTCAAAAAGCTTGGAGAGAAGCCTCCCGAACTCACTATAATTTTGACATCTTAAAAGGCTAAGAAGGTTAGTATTTTTTTTTTTTTTTACAGAAACGGGTAGTGGATTTTATTCAATACTTGGCCTTGATGCCAGAATTCGGGTTACAGGAGGAGAGTTACAATTTGCATTTGCCGCACAGCTTTGGATGGCTGTGGCCATTATGCTTATATAACTTCTCTCTTTATTTGCAACAATGAGGACTAATTCTGTGATTTTCCCATGCTTGAAAATGCATACAAACTGGTTTAACAATAAACAGTAAAACATGTCTGCTTTTTAATTTAAGGGATTGGATCCCATGACTCTTTTCCGCCTCTCCACAAGGCTCCCACCGATAGAAGGGCTGCTTTGTTGGCTTCAGTATCCGCCTGCTTGTTGTTGGCTCTCAACACATGGTAGAAGCTCAATTTCTGAAATGAATTTGCCAGGTCCGTTATTCTGAAGATCATTCTTGCCAGTCTTAGATCCGAAGGCTTAGAACGTGAAACCATAATGTTTATTGTTATCTGGGAGTCCCCAAAAACATTTACTTCCCTAATGCTCAGTTCTTTTAGGATCTTAAGGCCTTGGAAAAGGGCCAATGCTTCTGCTTGAATGCTGGAAGCAATGCTTAAACCCCAGGCGAAATTATGAGTCTTTATGCCCTCTGAATTTAAAATGACACCTCCTGCTCCAGCTCTGCCCGGGTTTCCCTTTGCAGCCCCGTCAAAGAAAAAGGAATGGCTTGGGTGATTTGTGATCCAATCCTGGAACTCTTTAGCTGGAGCCCTTATTTGCCATTCCTTGAGGAGGAGGATTTTGCTTGGAGCTTTTTGAAACTGCATGTCTAGAGCGGCGCCCCAATTTATGTCTTGATGGCTTAAGTTTGTATCATCTTTATGATCACTCAAGCACTCTTTTAGCAGACATTTTATTTTCTCTACCACAAGCTTCGCTTCTTGATTACAATTCCTGAAAATCCTTTTATTTCTCTCCAGCCAGATATTCCAACAGATTAATTTGGGGAGAATAATCCATGCATCTTTGATCGTCTTATTAGATGGGGGAGGACCAGGATAAATTTGCAGCCAGTTAGCAAAAAGAGCTGGCAAAGAGGTAGGCAGAGCGAAGTTGGAGCAAAGAGGGGCAAGGAGATCAGTCCAAATTTGCATTGAGTAAGGACATTCAAGGATGAGATGCGTAGCACTTTCCTGGTGAATCTTGCACAAGCTGCACCTTGAGGGACCCTGGAATCCACGCTTCTGCAGGTTTTCATCCGTCAAAATTTTACCATGGCAAAGCAACCAGTTGAAGAAATAAGAAGGTTAGTATTATTAGTATTATTCTTATTATTATTTTTTTAATTTACATATTTTTTTTTTAAATTAAAAAATAAATAAAATTTTTGCTCCCACCTAAGCGATGCCCTACCGTCCTCTGGCCCCCGGCGGGGCGCAATTTATTATTATTTTTTAAAATAAAAAAAAAGTAAAATTAAACAAATTAATTATATATATATAATTAATTTTTTATTTTTATTTTTATTTTTTATTTGAAATTAAAAATAAAAATAAAAGCTTAATATAAAAAATTGTTTATTTGTTATTTATTTATTTTAATTAAAAAAAAACTTAATATTTTGAATTTGGCTTCTGTGATCCATAAATTGTACCGAAAATTCTTATACAAAACTTGATATTATAAAATGTTTAAAATTATTATTTTTAATTTTAAATTTTTTTTTTTAAATTGTTAAATAAATAAATAAATATTAAAACAATTTTTTTTTTAAGTATTAAAAAATGATATAAATAAAAAAATTATATATGTTTTTATGATTTTAAAAATATATAGTTATATTTGGAAAAGTTATATAGTTAATTTTATTATTATTATTTAAATTTATATAGTTTTACAAATATATATATATATATATATATATATATATATATATATTTTATAGACATTAATTTTCGATTAATTTTAAATTTATATTGGCAAACTTAAAAAAAATGATTGGTTAAGATGTTTAAAAAGGATTATGACATATAAATGTTATGACTGTGATCAAGATTTTCCACACAGAGACAGAAGAAGAAAGGAGAATGAAGAAAAGATCAATAGCTCATGACATTGCAATAATAAAAATAGGGGATCAACCAAGACTCACTAAAGTGAGTCAATCTAGTAAACCTAAACATGTTGCTTTTGAAGATGTGGAATATGAAGCTGAAAATTATGATAGAATTAGTGAGGAGGAGATTAAAACTGTTGGCAAAAGGAGAAAACAAATCAAACACCAAAAAGAAAAATGACCAAAGATGTCTCTGTTATACCTGATGATGAGAAGTTTGTTTATAAAAAAAAAGATATGTTAACTGGTAAGAAGAAGAAATCAAAGTTTGGTCAACCTATAAAAGTCATGAGCAGCAGTGAAGAACAAATCGAAAGCTCTAAAGGAAGCAGAGAAATCATAACACCAGGTGCTGAGTTAGAAGATGACATTATTAAAACAAAACAAAATGCCATTTGATCTGAGTTGAGGAATAATAAATTAATTTGTGGTGGCCAAACATTTGAGCTTAATGTCAACCAATTCTATAGGCCAAATGAAGGACAATCTCAATATCAAATTAGAAAGGCACATCACCTATATGTACATAATCTGAAAACATTGTTCAGGTTTAATCAATATGTGCATGTGGTGGATTATGTGGTTCTTGTTGATCCACGTCAGGTTCCCAACAAACAAGTATTTGACAAGACGATTTTTTGGTTATAAATATTATGTAATTGGAGGGAACCATTGGGTAGAGGCTAAAAGACAATTGATTGAGGAATATCCCAATAACTATCTTTTTCAAACATTGAAATCCATCATTTATACCGGTTTAACAAAAACAAAATCAAAGTTATTGGCATGAGATCATAATGAAGATAACAAGTACATAATGAAAATGACTTTCATCAAAAGGGTCATATTTATTCAGAATGAATTCATAGAAAAATGTGGCGGGGATAAGGAAAAAGTCAGTCAATTTTTTTTTTGGAATGAATGTTTAATGGAAATACGTTATCAAATTGATGACAAAATCAAATCAAGAGATGGAAAAATGCATTCAAATATATTCAGAAGCATGTATAACATTTTTCAGTTGGCATTTGGAAGTAGGGAGATATGGGAATTGATTGATGAGATTTTTGAGCGGTGGGAGAATATTTCTATAAAAAATCAAAAGGTTAAAAAGTGTAAACCCATAATATGTACCAAAAATAAGACATGTCTTGAAATGTAGCAACTGCCAGAGGATATGACTATCACACCTTGGAGAACAATGCAAGGAGTGGAGGATGAGAAACTAGTCAAAACGGTATTATCCAGTGTGAATTTAGGTGAATTATCAATGGATGAAATGTGCGCAGAATTTTAAAAGTAAGTTTGTTTAATTATTTCTACTTTTCCTTTGATTATAATTTTCTTTTAAATAAAACATAATGTTGTTGATATAATTTGTTATACATATCACTATATTAACAATTTTAACTTTATTTATTAAGTCACAAGATTTATATGAAAATACAAAAACATATGGTTAAAATGTTGAATGGAGACAACTGGGATGATGTTGTGCACCACTACCCAAAATCAAGTTCTACAACAACACTTAAGATTTTTATATTGCATTCAATAAGGTATGTTGATTTATACATTCATTTTATTCATATGTAAACTATTTTTATTTTAGTACTTATACATATATATTTTTATGTCATTAAAGATGTCAAAGAAGGATGGAAATGGAGTACCAGATACTTTCAAAAGCTTTATTGAAAAAATTAAATTGGAAAAGATGAGAAAGCAAAGTCTTATGAGTTTTGAACTTCATCCTACTCTTAATCATTTCATTTGGAATGGGCTCGACAATATCCAATATCAAATAATTTTAGTGAAGACATTGCAAAACTCATACCTAAAAGGGAATATGCCCTATTTATTGTAGATAATCCTCATGGTTTCAATTTCCCACACATTGAATATTGATAGTGAACCATATGCTTATCAAGATTTTAGTAAAGTGGTTACGGGCCTTCAAGAAGTCACAACATCACCACTTTGGATATTTGTGACATTTCATTCAAACACACATTTTGCAATGTTATTAACAAGCTTCAAGGGAAAAACAAACTCAAGGATGCAACTTAAAAGGCGAGACATTGAAATTGTATATTTGATTAATGTTAACATTTGTTTTATTTATGTACAATTTCATTGAACTTTTACTATGTTATGTTACAAGCAAAAGTCAAATCATGTTTTCTTCTGAATATTAGCCTATTATAAATGATTGTGAGTTTATCCATGTTGAATGTTGGACAAAAGAGGATATCTATAAGCCTATTATTTTGAATTGAGTAGATGGGAAGAGTCATAGTCAAGTACTAGTTCATGATGTTGTTGTAAGAAAACTAAAATATGAGGATAAAGGTGCAAAAGGAGATATAGTTAACATTTATAAAAAACCGCAAGCATTGATTAACTGTCTTATAGATATATGTTAAAATGAAGGATATTGTGTTTTGGATTTATTCTCAGGTTCATGTAAGTTTTATTATATAAAATTGAATTTAAATGTTTTGTTTTTTTGTTTTTATGTGTTTATACTAATTTGCTTAATTATTTCTTTTGTCCTTGATGATTAAGTACAACACTAACATGTTGCCTAAAAAAGGGAAGAAATTGCATTGTCATTGAGAAAGAGCACTTGCAATGCAAATTTATTCAACAAAGAATTAATGGTCTTCAATTTCTTCGAGATGCAATGCAAGAAGTTGGTTTGAGGAAAGGGGATTTTAATGAGTCGCGTGTGGCAAAAAAAGAAAAGGAGTCTCAAACATCATTATTTGGAATGAAATTCTTATTCATATGAGAGATATGAGAGACATTTTATGGAGGACCTCTGGTTGAAAAATGGTGGGAACTTCGCCTGGAGAAATTTTGAATGGCGAAGCGCGGGACTGTGAGACTGTCGATAATCTATTGCAGGGGCTACGAGATTGGCAAGCAGTGGAGTGCTTTTATCACTCATTCATAGATGGTGGGTAAACTTCCACAGATCTTGAAAGCGGTCAAGGAGGGAGGAATGGAGCCGATTTGCAAGGAGATGAGCGTTTTTTGGGGATTGTAGTAAATAAGTTGCAGGCGCAGACCTTGAAGAGTTGTGGTCTTCCAAATCGGCTGGTAATGGAAGGGTCAGCTCCTGTCCTTGAAGGAGCTCAGGATGAGGGTTGGGGGCCAGTTTCTGATCGTAAAGAGGCCCTGGACCAATTTATTTTCCTAAGAAATGGGGTGGGGGGTCGGCATAGTGAAAAGGAGGAACTGGGAGCTGTTGCAGGTCACATTGGTTTTTCGGAGCAGTGTGGATATCTTGGCCTGGAGGCTGTAAAGGGAAAGGGCTCTAGCATAGCCATTGAGGCTGAAGGGAAGGCCTTAAAGAAGGGATCGGGTAAGTCCATAAAAAAGAAATGGCGCAGGTGGATTATAATTATTGCTGGGTGAAGATATTGGCTGGGGGCAGGTGATCCAGATGGCCAATAAGACTTTGGTGGGAAGGGCTATGGGGATGTATTTTTCCCTGAAAACAGTGGTTTTATGGGCTGAATCTTGTTGGAAGGATACTATCGGATATGTGCCTGAGGTTGTGACCCTTTCTAGGGGGTGGTTTGCGTTTAATTTCTTGCATCCAGAGCATGTGCAGTGGGTGTTGCAACAAAGCCTGGGCTTTGGACCACTCACCTCTGCTTCTCAAGCCTTAGCATCCTCTTTTTGATGCTAGCAGGGAGAGGGTGGATTCGACCCTTTGTGGGTTAGGCTGCTTGGTTTGCCTCTCCATTTTTGGGCTGAGGATCACCTCAGGAGCATCCGCAATATCTTTGGGTCCTTCCTGGAGGCTGATCTCTCCTTCCTAGAGACAAAACAAAGGCGGGTAGCTCTAATCCTGGTAAATATAAACATCAGAGAAGGTCTTGCAGAATCCCTGAATCTTAGGTGGGGGCATTATGTGATTAAGAAGATGCTAGATTACGAAAATGTGCCTTTTAGGTGTAGAATATGTCATGCCTATGGTCATCCGGACTCTGACTGTAGATTATTCTTCCGTCATTTTAATGGCCAACGTTCTTGCAGAGATGAGGAGGAGAAGGGATCGGTGGGGGCAGATTCTGGTCTTTCTTCTAGGCAGCCCTTGTTTCCTCATGAATATGGTAGTGTCTCGATCTATGCTAAGAAGGATCTTAGCTGTTTTGTGGAAGAGGGAGTCTCTCAGTCATTGGGGGATGATGGTATGCTGCAGGCAGCGCTGAAGCATATGGAGCCTTCCTACATGGGATCCTTTCCTTTTTCCCTGAGGCTCAATATTTTCTTCAACAATGTCTTGTTCATTAGCTTGGATTGGATGGAAGGTTTTAGGAACCACTCTTTCGCTGGTTTTCCTCATCCTTCCCCTACTTTTCCTTTGCTGGCTACTCTTGTGGAGGTATTAGAACCAGATCCCAGTGAAGGGGTGTTGGTTCCTGTCCCTACTTCTTTAGATTATCCGGTATCTGGTTACTATCTGAGATCTAGTGCAAAGAAAGACTTTGGAGGGCTGGGAAAGGAGAAGTATTCGACTTCTCGGGGAAGGGGTAGGATTTCCTATTTGGCTAGAGCCCAGAATAAAGCGAAAATGTATGTTCATTATGGGAAACAACAATCAATTGAGAGGGCGCTTAGAGCAAGACGATACCATAATCCTAGTTTTTGATGAAGATCATGTCCTTTAAATGCAGGGGTTTGGCAGGTCCCCATAAGAAATCTGCATTAATGAGGGTTATATTTCTTGAACATCTAGATATTATTTTGTTACAAGAGACTTTAGGAGAAGGAGATGTGGTTAAATCTAGATTGGAAAGCTGGATGTCGGGGTGGTTATTTGAGACTTTGGATGTTAGAGGGTGTATAGGTGGACCAACGGTGGGGTGGAATGAAAGAATCATCAAGGCTCTAAACACTTGGGGTATGGAGTCAGTCCTGGGTCTAAATTTTCTGGCGTTGGAGCTGGGAGAACCTTTTACTATTTTTAATATTTATGGTCCTTATCAAAATAAGATCACCTTCTGGGACTCTCTCTTTAGTAACCCTCTACTAAAAGGGTACTCGGTGATCTTGGGTGGGGATATGAACTTCACAATGGGCCAGTCTGAGGTTTGGGGTCCTCATGCTCATACCGATACAATGTCGGGCTACTTCACCTAGAAATTGGAGGAGAGTCTTCTATTGGATATAGAGCCCATAAAGCTGAAACCCACCTGGAGGAACAACAAATGTGGGGAAGGTCGAGTTGCGAAGAGACTTGATCGTTTTCTGGTGGCAGAGTAGGTTGTGGACATGATTTTTCAAATAAGGCAGTGGATAGGATGTGGGGGTGCATCAAACCATTTTTCCTATTTTTATTGAGTTTAAATTCAGGCCTCGGAAGCCCCCCAACCCTTTAAATCTTAACAAGATTTGGCTCAAGGATGAGTCACTTAAAACTCTGGTTCACTCCAGGTGGATCCCTTTCAGTGCTATTAGTACATGCTTTGCGGCATATTAGTTTACTGATAATATCAAGTGTCTAAAGGATGCCATCAAGGATTGGCCAATGGCAAAGAGGCTGAGGGAGGACAACGAATTGAAGCAGGTGGAAGAGGATCTTCACATGATCTATGAAGGGGATGGAGGGGGTTTTCTGTCCCAAGAGGTTAAGAATACTCTTGTTCGTCTTAAAGGGAGAAGGAACTCCCTCCTTTTGGAAAAGGAGGAATCTTGGAGGTTGAAAAGCAGGGCTACCTGGCTAGCATGTGGGGACGATAATACCAATTTTTTTCATGCTTACGCTAGAGGCAGGAAGGCAACTAACTTTATTTGGAGCTTGGGTGATGGGCAAGGAGTGAAGCATTCTTCCTTTGAGGCAAAGGCTAAGTTGGGGGTTGACCATTTCAAGGCCCTATTTAAAGCTCCTGTTCATGCATCTCTAGCGGAAGTTATTAGAGTTGCACAACTGTTCCCGAGGTTTGTGGAGGAGGATGATAACAGATCCTTGATGGCAGAGGTTTCAGAGAAGGAATTAAAGGATGTGCTTCAAAGCTTCAAAAAAGACAGAAGCCTAGGGACAGATGGATGGTCAATCGAATTATTTTTGGAACTTTTTGATATCCTGGGTGTGGATTTGCTGAAAGTGGTGGAAGATACCAGAATTTCAGGGAGGATTCCTGCTTGTTTCAATTCCACTTTCATTGCCTTAATTCTGAAAGTGGATAATCCATCTTCCCTGAATGATTTTCATCCAATATCTTTGTGTAACTGTATTTACAAGGTGGTCTCATAGGTTGCAGGAAGACTTAAAAGCATTCTGTCAGCTCATATCTCTAGCAAACAATTTGGCTTTCTGGAAAGGAGGAAAATCCATGAAGCAATTGGAGCTACCCAAGAGGGTATCCACAGCCTGAAGACCAAGAATCTCAAAGGGATAGTTTTGAAAATTGATCTCTCCAGAGCATATGATCGGGTAAGTTGGTTATATATTCATATGCTTTTGACTCACCTTGGATTTGGTATTGGTTTTATTAGATGGATCATGAGCTGTATTACAACAATTTCTTTCTCAGTTTTGATAAATGGGGCGGCCTCCCCTTTTTTTCATGCTGAAAGAATGCTTCGCCAGGGTAGCCCCCTGTCCCCACTATTGTTCTTATTGGTTGTAGAAGGTTTGAGTAGGGCCCTTAAGGATGCAAAGAGACAGGGTTCTTTGAAGGGCATTCAGGTAGCTCCAAATATGATCGTTACACATCTTCTTTTTGTTGATGATGTATTAGTTTTTTGTTCTGGATTTGTGAGAGATGTGAATACTTTTTGGGAGATTTTGGACCTGTTTTCCAAGGCCACTGATATGGAGGTGAATGTTGAAAAGTCAACCATTACCACTCATCGTTTGAGGGAAGAGGAGAGGCTTGAGTTTCTGCAGATCTTTTCTTATAATTATGCTGGTTTAGATGATGGGTTGAAATATTTGGGGTTCCATTTAAACCAAATGCTTATAAGAAATAAGACTGGATGTGGCTGTTGGAAAGATTGGAAAAGAGGTTAAAAGTTTGGAGTCATAAATGGCTTTCTAGAGCTGGGAGATTAATTTTAGTGAAGTCGGTATTGGAGGTTGTTTCGGTGTATTGGTTGTCTCTCTCTTGGATTCCAAAAGGAATCTTGGAGGCTGCTCAGCGGATTTGTTTCAGATTTCTTTGGAGTGGGAGGAAGAAAACTTTGGTGACATCTTGGGTTATGTGGGAGAAAATAGCTGTGCCAAAAGGGCTGGGGGGTTGGGGACTGAAAAATATTTTCCTCTTTGCTCAGGCCCTTGCTGAAAAGGGAGGTTGGAAGCTCATTAATTTGGCCAGCCTTTGGACCCAAGTGATTTCTCAAAAATATATTGCTCCTTTGTCCATTATTTATTGGATAGGGAATCTAAGGAAGTCTTATGCGAGAAGTTTGGTGATTTGGAAGGCTTTTTTTTAATTCTTTCCATATTCTGGAATCAAATCTAGTCTGGAATGTGGGTAGTGGTAGGAAGCTTCGAGTTGGAGAGGATCCGTGGATGGGAAGTGCCCTGCAGCATCTTCTTTTGGGGCAAACTATCAAGGCTTTAAGGCAACGGGGGATTACTTTCCTTTCCCACCTTGCTGCTCTGGTTCAAAGACAGCCTGGGCTTCAGTATTGGCTTTTGGCCTCCTCTTTGTGGCTGGATGCCTAGGATGAAAGGGATTTGGCTATATACATTAGTGCTTTAAAAAATGCACATATTTTGCTTCGGGAGAGGGAGGATGATAATGTTTGGGATTTTGATCCTTCAGGGATCTACTCTCCACGGGCTGGCTACTTAAAGCAGAGTGCTGGGGATTTTTTGGGGGATGGGCGATGGTGGTGGAAGAAGCTGTGGAAGCTCAATTGCCCTCCCAAGACTCACCTCTTTATGTGGTGTGTCTTGCAAAACAAGGCCCCAACCTGGGACAATCTGTAATGAAGGTGCTTTCAGGGACCTAGGTGGTGTGTACTCTGCAAATCGGATGAGGAATCTGTTAACCATATTTTTCTCAGTTGTCCTTTCTTGAAAGGGGTGTGGTTGGAATGCTCTAGATTGCTGGGTCTCCTGTGCAGAAGGGAGGGTCACTCAATGTCTTAAGCATGGGACTCTTGGTGGGATTCTACTGTTGAGCCTAATATTAAAGCCCTGCCTCTTCCTGTCATATGGGGATGCTGGTTGGCGCGTAATCGACTTCTATTTGATGAGGCTGTTAGTACCCCTGAAATCATAGGTGCCATGGCTATTGGTTTACACTATGCATTTCCCCAACATATTCGTGCTGCTAATCAAAGGGAACTACTGGTTTTGGAGATTGATAGGGGGATCCCTTAGGGTTTTTTTGATGGGGCAGCGCAACTTAATGATTATGGGGGAGGGGCTCTACTTTTTCTTTCTGTCTCTCATTTCTTCGAGCTCTCTGTTGGGCTTGGGGAGGGCTCTAATAACCTTGCTGAGCTGCTGAGCCTCAAGCTTCTCCTGATGTTCACTGCTGAGAAAGGGAATATAATTTTTTTTGGGGACTCCATGAATGTAATAAACTGAATAAATGGCATTCAACAGTGCAGATTTCTTCACTTACAAAATATGTTACTTTCTATAAGGGAGCTCCTCCTTACCTTCGATTCTTTCTCGTGTCAGCATATTTGTAGAGAAAATAATGGAGATGCGGATTAGGCTTCCAAGATGGGGCTACAGCTGGCTATGGGGATCTGGAAGGTTAGAGAGCACAAGGATGGAGAAAATCAGGAGTATTTTCATCCCTCATTTTTCGACTGAGTAGAACTGGGCTTATTTTGGCCATGGTAATGTTTCAATTACTTAGGCTGGTGTCTCTTTTCCCTACGGTGTTGGTGTGGTTTTTTTACAGCAATGGTATTTGAGGGATGGGGTAAGTACCTACCAATTTGGCTCCCATGAGGTAAAGATCGTTTTTTATGGTTGTGGCTGGTAATCTGCATCTCCCCTCCGTGGTAGAACGATTTTTTGGTCACTGCTGCGGGTTTTGGCTCCCGTTTTATCTGCTGGCATTAATTTTTTTTTCTCCCTTCTGGCTCTTTTGTCTTTGAGGGCAAAGTTTTATTTTCTCTATTGCTGAAACAATTGGATTATCTTTGGTGAACTTGGAACATCTTTCAAAGCAATTTTTGGAGAACGTTTTTTTCTCAGTTAGCCCACTGTTGATAGCAGTAGGACTAAAGTTATATGAACTTATAGTTCTTGAATGAACAGAGGTTGAAGTCCGACCTGGTTTCTTTTCACTAGTTTCCTTACAACAATCATACCTTGTTATTTGACTGTTGCCCATTGGGTTAGACTTCAAACTTAATTGTTTGGCTGACAAAATCACAATTATTTGTTTCTCAATGTAATTTTGTTCTCATTTGTAGAAATAAAATTACGCTTTTTTTTACAGGAAAAAAAAATCATTATTTGGAATGATTGGAAAATGACACTTTGGAAGATTTGCATACATGAAAGATCCATTAGAATATGAAAATGACCAAAACAAAGCAGAAAATGTTGCGGAAGAAGACATTAATGATGTTCTTGAAGGTGTTGAACATGGATTGGTTGATATTATTGATTATCTTTAAGTTATGCTAATAAATAAAGCTCAATTTTGAGAGTTATTAATCGCTTTTACTTGTAATGTTTAGAATTTGATATTTTATGAGAAGAATCCTTATTTTTTGCAAAAAACATGTGATTACTATTAATTTTTGACATAAAATTCATAAAAAATGCTATTTTAAAATTTTTTTGTTAATATTTTCCCAAAAAAATAGTTTATTTAACATGTTTTTTTAACAAAAAGTCTCAAAATGTGTATTTTTTTCATTGTATTTATATTGAAAATGTGTGCTTTTTGTCATATGGTTAAAAATATTGGTTTTTCAGCGACAATTATCTGATGTGCATTGAAATATTAATTAACAATATATAGACATATAGAAAATCCTAACTTAAAAATATTGACCCTTTTTTTATTTTTTTAACTATGTAAAAAAATGAAGATTTCATTCCAAAAAAAAAAAAGAAAAAAAAAAAAGGTACATAAATACACTTAAAAATAAACATCTTAGGGAAGAAGAAAGCATTAGAAAACGTATAGTGTCAAAATCAACCCTCTAAAAAAAGTGGGTGATTATGCACCACCACTTTTCAAAATCGACGTGAAAATCAGGACATTAAAAAATAAAATTAAAAAAATAAAGTGCCAAAAATATAAAAAAAGGGTGATTCTGCATCACCACTTTTCAAAATTGGGTGTTTTTTTTGCTAACTCAAAAAAATGGGTACCAAGTAATTTTCCTGTTTGATCGGTAACTTTGTTTTCGATGGCTCCTGAGGGTTATGTAACATGTGTAGAAGGTCAGATTGGTTGCTTTGTGTGGGTTCCAATTCCTTAATTGTACATGGGGAGTCGAATCAGATCATAATAGCATCTCATCACATGTTTACCCCAACGAACCAATTAACTTGGGTAAATGTGGGAGGAGGGTGTTACATAACAATCTTAAATAGGATAATCCTTTTGAGAAATAACAACAAATTCCATTACAAGAGATATGTGATAAATTAACAGATGTGCCACATTCTAAATCCTAGACAAGAAGATGAATACGTTTTTCATATTTAATTTTATCGAAAAAATTCAAAGAGAAAATGAACAATGATCATGAGAATCGAAGGCAACACTTGTTTAAAATTTCAAGCTGGAACTCAATCTAGGAGGGAGTCTTTTACACCCAATCATAGGCTCAGTTGAACCCATGTTCTCTACAACTAGCCACCCCCTAGCAAGACCATGGTACCAGGATGGGGAATCAGATAACTCGTTAGAATTGGACTAGGTGAAAGTGACTCTCCTTCACACATATGATAGAATCGAGTATCTTCTTTCCCAAATTAGCCTAGGATTCCATGATCTTTAGATGCCTCCTAGCTAGTTAGAAAAGAAAATAACAGAAGCCCTTCATTGTTTGCAATAAAGGAGAAAACAAATCAAACACCAAAAAGAAAAATGACCAAAGATGTCTCTCTTATACCTAATGATGAAAAGTTTGTTTATAAAAAAAAGGATATGTTAATCGATAAGAAGAATAAATCAAATTTTGGTCAACCTGTAAAAGTCATGAGTAGCAGTGAAGAACAAACTGAAAGCTTTAAAGAAAGCGGAGAAATCATAACACCAGCTGCCGAGTTAGAAGATGACATTATTAAAACGAACAAAATGCCATTCGATCTGAGTTGAGGAAGAATAAATTAATTTGTGGTGGCCAAAAATTTGAGCTTAATGTCAGCCAATTCTAGAGGCGAGATGAAGTACAATCTCAATATCAAATTAGAAAGGCACATCACCTACATTTACATAATCTAAAAATATTGTTCAGGTTCAATCCATATGTGCATGTGGTGGATTATGTGGTTCTTGTTGATCCATGTTAGGTTTCCAACAAACAAACATTTGAAAAGACATAATGTTTTGATTATAAATATTATGTAATTGGAGGGAACCATTCGGTATAGGCTAAAAGACAATTGACTGAGGAATATCCGAATAACTATCTTTTTCAAACAACGAAATGCATCATTTATGCTTGTTTAATAGAAACAAAATCAAATTTATTGGCATGAGATCATAATGTAGATAATGAGTACTTAATGAAAATGAATTTCATCCAAAGGGTCATATTTATTCATAATGAATTCATAGAAAAATGCGGTGGGGATAAGGCAAAATTTAGCCTAACTTTTCGTAAGGAATGTTTAATGGAAACATGTTATCAAATTGATGACAAAATCAAATCAAAAGATGGAAAAATGCATTCAAATATATTCATAAACATGGATAACATTTTTTAGTTCGAATTTAGAACTAGGGATACATGGGAATTGATTGATGAGATTTTTGAGTGGTGGGAGAATATTTCCATAAAAAATCGGAAGGTTAAAAAGTATAAACCCATAATATGTACCAACAATAAGACGGGTCTTGAAATGAAGCAACTTCGAGAGGATATTACTATCACACCTTGGAGAACAATACAAGGAGTGAAGGAGGATAAACTAGTCAAGTCAGTACTATCTCGTGTGAAGTCACATGAATTATCAATGGATGAAATGTGCGCAGAATTTCAAAAGTAAGTTTGTTGAATTATTTCTTCTTTTCCTTTGATTATAATTTTATTTTAAATAAAACATAATGTTGTTGATTGAATTTGTTATACATATCACTATATTAACAATTTTAACTTTATTTATTAAGTCAGAAGATTTATATGAAAATACAAGAACATATGGTTAAAATGTTGAATGAAGACAGTTGGGATGGTGTTGTGCGCCACTACCGAGAATCAAGTTCTACAACAACACTTAAAGAATTTTATATTGCATTCAATAAGGTATGTTGATTTATACATTCATTTTATTCATATGTAAACTATTTTTATTTTATTACTTATACATATATATTTTTATGTCATTAAAGATGTCAAAGAAGGATGGAAAAGGAGTATAAGATACTTTCAAAAGCTTCATTGAAAAAAAAAAGTTGGAAAATATGAGAAAGAGGCATCTTATGAATGTTGAACTTGATCCTACTCTTAATCATTTAATTTGGAATGAGCTCGAAAATATCCAATATCAAATAAACTAGGTGAAGAAATTGCAAAAATCATACCTAAAAGGGAATATGCCCTATTTATTGCAGATATTCCTCATGGTTTCAATTTCCCAGACGTTGAATATGATAGTGAACCATATACCTATCAAGATTTTAGTAAAGTGGTTACGTGCTTTCAAGAAGTCACAACATCACCACTTTGATATTTATGACATTTCATTCAAACACAAAATTTGCAATGTTATTAACAAGCTTCAAGGAAAAAACAAACTCAAGGATGCAACTTACAAGGTAAGACATTGAAATTGTATATTTGATTAATGTTATTTTTAAAATTTTTTTTATGTATAATTTATTTAAAATTTTACTATGTTATGTTACAAGGAGAAGTCAAATCTTGTTTTCTTCCAAAGATTAACTTATTATAAATGATTGTGATATCATCCATGTTGAATGTTGGACAAAAGAGGATAGTTATAAGCCTATTCTTTTGAATCGAGTAGATGGGAAGAGTCATAGTCAAGTACTGGTTCATGATGTAGTTGTAAGAAAACTAAAATATGAGGATAAAGATGCAAAATGAGATATAGTTGACATTTATCAAAAATCACAAGCATTGATTAACTACCTTATAGATTTATGTTCAAATGACGGAGATTGGGTTTTGGATTTATTCGTAGGTTCACATTTATGAAAAATCACAAGCATTGATTAATTATCTTATAGATCTATGTTCAAATGAAGGAGATTAGGATTTGGATTTATTCTGAGGTTCAGGTAAGTTTTATTATATAAAATTGAATTTAATATTTTATTTTTTTGCTTTTATGTGTTTATACTAATTTGCATAATTATTTATTTTGTCCTTGATGATTAGGTACAACACTAACATGTTGTGTGAAAAAAGGAAGTAAATGCATTGCCATTGAGAAACACTGAGTGCAGTGCAAATTTATTCAACAAAGAATTAATGCTCTTCAATTTCTTCGAGATGCAATGCAAGAAGTTGGTTTGAGGAGAGGGGATTTTAATGAATCACGTGTGGCAAAAAAGGCAAAGGAACCTTAAACACCATTATATGGAGTGATTGGAAAATGACACTTTGGAAGTTTTGTAGACATGAAAGATCCATTAGAAGATGAGAATGACCAAAATGAAGCAGAAAATGTTGCGGAAGAAGACATTATTGATGTTCCTGAAGATGTTGAATATGGATTAGTTGATATTATTGATTAGATTTAAGTTATGCTTGCAAATAAAGCTCAATTTTGAGAGCTATTAATGAGTTTTACTTGTAATGTTTAGACTTGGATAATTTATGAGAATAATCCTTATTTTTTGCAAAAAACTTGTGATTACTATTAATTTTTGACATAAAATCCATTAAAATGCTATTTTAATTTTTTTGTTTGTTAAGATTTCCCCAAAAAAATAGTTTATTTAACATGCTTTTTTTTTAAAAGTCTCAAAATGTGTGTTTTTTTCATTATATTTATATTGAAAATGTGTATTTTTTTATCGTATGGTTAAAAATACTGGTTTTTTAGTGACAATTATTTGATGTGCATTGAAATATTAATTAACAATATATAAACATATAGAGAATCCTAACTTTAAAATATTGACCCTTTTTTTGATTTTCTAACTATGTGAAAAAATGAAGATTTCATTACAAAACAAAAGTACATAAATACACTTAAAAATAAACATCTCAGGGAAGAGGAAGACATTAGAAAACATATAGTGTCAAAATCAACCCTCTAAAAAAAGTGTGTGATTATGCACCACCACTTTTCAAAATCGACATGAAAATCATGACATTAAAAAAAAAAATGCCAAAAAAATGCTCTAGAAAAGGGATGATTCCGCATCATGTCTTTTCAAAATCGAGTGCTTTTTTTGCTACCTCAAAAACATGGGTACTAGGTAATTTTCCTGTTTGATCGGTAACTTTGTTTTGGATGGCTCGTGAGGGTTTTGTAACATGTGTAGAAGGTAAAAATGGTTGTGTTGTGTGGGTTCCACTTCCTTAACTGTAAATGGCCAGTTGAATAAAATCATAGTAGCCTCTCGTCACATGTTTACCCCAATAGACTAGTTAATTTGGATAAATGTGGGAGGAGGGGGTTACATAACAATATTCAATAAGAGAATAATCTTGAGAACTAACAACAAACATCATAACAAGAGATATGTGATAATTTAACAGATGTGCCACATTCTAAATCCCATACAAGAAAAGGCATACATTTTTCATCTCTAATTTTATTGACAAAATTCAAAGAGAAAATGAATAATGATCATGAGAATCGGAGGCAACACCTATTGAAATTTCAAGTTGGAACTTAATCTAGGAGGGAGTATTTTCCACCCAACTGTAGGCTCATTTAAACCCATTTTTCTCTATAGCTAGCCACCCCTAGCAAGACCATGGTACCAGGAGGGGGAATATGATAACTCGTTAGTATTGGACTAGGTGAAAGCAACTCTCCTTCAGACATATGATAGAATCGAGTATCTCCTTTTCCAAATTAGCCTAGGATTCCATGATCTTTAGATGCCTCCTAGCTAGTTAGCAAAGAAAATAACAAAATCCCTTCATTGTTTTACAATCCCTTGATGATTTCCCCACCTCTTGTTTGTCGTGTCATGGGTGTCCAAATTGGCATCTTTTTAACACCCACACAATACATTTTTGCACACCCTTTTCCATTTCCATGCCATTTCATCACCCTTTTTGCATGCAAGAATGGATTATTTATTACAGTATAGTTACCTTTTTATTATTCCATTTTAATGTTTATTCTTGTGTATTTAGGGAAGAATTTGCCTCTTTGTGCTAAATTGTAGAAACTTATGAGAAAATACTTTAGACAATTTTTGCAGGTATAGTTGTTGCAACACTTTTTGTGTTGCAGCAATGCCTTCATATCGCTACAATGCAAAGAGTTTCAACCCCCATGTGCTGCTACAATTCCCACAGGTTTCCAACATGCCTTTGAAGCTTTGAAATCCAAAGTATCCAAGGCTTCTATTATGAGAGGGCTCAATTGGTCCCTCCCATTTCACATATCTACACATTTGTCGAAACTTTCATTGGAGATGTCATGGGGCAAGAATAAGAAAATAGTCCATAAAAAAAATTCTTTATGAATAAAAATATAGCTCCCATAAAACTAAACTATACATTAACATAGAAAGAGTTTCTTGCTGTTTTATATGTTAACAATAAATTTCAGCATTATTTAATAGATTATCCTGTGATTTTACACACCGACCATGCTACCATTAAATAATTAATGAATAAAGAAATAAAAAAATGGTAGGGTAACTAGATGGTTGTTATTCTTGTAGGAATTTGACATAACCATCTTAAACAAACTAGGGAGAGAAAATGTAGTGGAAAACTATATTTCTAGACTTACAACGAATGAGAATGAGCCACTTGCAGAAGATTTTTTTTCTTGATGAGCATACTTTTCTAGTATTTAATAACTCACCTTGGTTTATAGATATTGTTAAATACTTGGTTACAAAAAAACTTCCACATCACCTATCTCCAAAAAAATGAAAAAAGATAATTGGGAAAAACTATATATTCTCATGGACTGACGGATGCCTCTTCTACTTAAGGCCAGATCTTATCATTCAACGATGTGTACGAGAGGATTATATATATGACATATTGAAAGCTTGCCATGATATCACTTATGAGGGCCACTTTGTAGATAGGAGGACCACATACAAAATACTCCATCGATGGAATTACTGGTCTGCCATCTTTCATATTGCCAACGAGTATGTAAAGAGATGTAACAATTGTCAATGCATGTGAATACCAGGATAATAAAATGAAATGCTATTCCAACCACAAGTAGTACTATAACCCTTCGAGAAATGTGCCCTTGAATTTGTTGGATTAAAAAATCCTCCTTATTAGTGTAAATATTACATCATGGTGTGTATATATTATGTCATAAATTGGATGAAAACCAAGTTATTTTTGGCTACATTTGAGTAAGAAATAACAAATTTTCTTCACAAATAGATCTTCACTAAGATCATGATGCCACAAAATATACTCATTGAAAGGGGAACACAAATTACTTCAGGCCTCATCAAGGACTCAATGGACACATATAGTATCAAGCATGGGATTACAACACCACACCATTCATAGGTACTAATGGATAGGTAGAAAGGATGAACAAGATCCTTAAGGCCATAATAATGAAGACTGTCATATTTCACCTCAAGTATTGGGAAGACAAACTTCCTAAAGATTTATGGGGCTATCGAATAAGATGGAGAGAAACTTATGACTCTACTCCATATGAATTGGTATATGAAAAGAGAGTACTTATATCGATAGAGACATTGATACAAACGCCTATAACAATAATACAACTTAGGATGGACTTATCTAGAGCATAGAAATAGAGACTCGTCTAGATTAATGAACTAGATGAAGTTTGCCAACATGCCCTACACCATAAAGTGATGATATGGTATCATAGAGCTTGGTGGCATGACAAGTTCACAAAAGAGAAGAAATTCAAAGCTAGAGACTGGGCCTTATTTCTTGATTCAAAGTTCAAAGTTTTCATAGGATAATTTTGTACCTAATGGCTTGGAATTTATGAGATTGGCATTGTGTATGAAAATGGTTCCATCAAGTTTCACACCATCTACAAAGGAAGAACCACACTAATTGTGAATGAACATAGGATTTGGATATACCACAAACCCTTTTCAAAGGAAGCCTTCTCCAAGAAGGTTAGTGATGGATGATTCAATAGCAACATGGAGATTATCCATATGGGTGGAATCCCTATCAGATGAATCATTCTTGCATCCCATTTCCATTTCAAAACTAAAATTCCACTCGTAAATACCCCTAAAAAGGCACACTTAGGCGCATGGCATGTGAAAATTGGGTCATATGTCACATCAAATGTTAAAAGGAAAAAAAAAATAACCTAAATAATTCATGAATAGAAAGGTGCCTCATGGTTTCATGATGGTCATAGTAAGACCCTTCTACTCATGAAACATATATATTTTTTGTATCTCTTGAGTTTCCAATAAAACATTATAAAATATTGTTTTGCAGGGAAGAGCACAACACCCTTATTGCAACACTAGTAGGGTATGGCTAGAACACCATTTTATGCAAATTCATCTATTGGTGGCTGCAACACCCATGCAATGAAGTGCTATGACACCTTATGCTAGATACAACCAACATGGATGTTTCGACACCATCAAAAGAGTAGATTTCCCAACAAATTGACAAACCCCTGCCACTATATTGATTGCCATGATCATTGTTGCAACACCAGCCTAGCATAGGTGTTGAAACTCCAGGTTTAACAAGTGTTGCAACATGCCTGCCATTGAGGATGACAATTATGTTTGCGTATGAAGTGACATAATAAAACATTGGATGTGACAACCTACCGTTGTTAGCTTGGAGGATAACTTGCAGTAAGCATAAAGGTACATCTTTCTTGTTACGTAATGAATATAACTAATTGGCCTGATCAAATTTACCTCGAAAATATTGTATTCCACCTCCCTGCCATAACTAATGAAATGACCTATGACATTACCCCATCATTACCTTTCCTTTATTAGAAAATGATACCCAAAAAATTATGTATATGAATTGTGAAACTGATATTTTTCCTAAACATTGAGTAAAGAAAAATAATAGGTTCACTAAACCACAAAGACACCACATAAACCCTTATTTTTCAGGATTCAAACCAAATGTTGGATCAACTATGTTAAGTGACTACAAGGTTATGATGATGATGTGGCAATAGAAGTTGCACTCAACCTTCAAAATGATCAGATTGTGGTAAGAGGGACAATGGTCTAAGTGGATGAAGATGCAATTGTTGCAATGTTTGGACTATCATAGGTTACATAAAGTTGGTATTTCGGGAGAAAACCCAAGCCGAAACTAATGAAACAATTCATTGAACTAGGGGAGGCTTTGATAAGAAATGGAAGAGATTTTGATAGAAAATATTTTCCAACACCATGGATAAAATAACTCTTATTGTATAGAGGTAATTCACCTGTGAAAGGCACCATGGAGTAGTGTATTAGCATCATCTAAGGTTGTTGGATCACTTAATGATCATATTTGGATCAAGACCTAAGTGATAGCTCAAATTTCAAAGTGTTCGAAAGTGTGCCGACCCTGAGCGACCAGATAGATCTCGTCTTCTTGATTCCGGTGCCGTGAACGGTTCAAAAAACCGACACCGTATGAAAAAGTTATCGCGTTTTGAAAAGTTCAGTAAATTGCAAATTTTGGCATTTGACCAGGGTTGACTGGGCAAAGGTATAGTAAGAAAAAAGAATATTCCTAGAAATATTTCCCAGAATATTCCTTTCGAGCCAGTCGCATGGTGACAAGTGGAAAGATATTATTGGGCGTAAGTTTTGGAGGACCAATGAAAAGGTACCACGTGGCTAGCCCTGAGGTCGCCACATGGCCCTTGAACTACCGTGTAAAATTTTGGGTTGGTTTACAAGAGTCGACCCTGCGACCTCCAGTTGGGCGTGTATAGGCTCTACCATCCATGCTGCATTTAGTTCTTAACCTCTATAGAGTGCCAATTCTATTTAAACATTAATGCAAAAAGGTTTGGGGGTTGGGGACCGCACGCGGTCCCAAGTCGCCAGCGGTCCCATGTGGACTGTTCACATGTCACGTTACAACAAAAACTCGCAGAATTTGCAAACCGTTTAAAACAAACGCCAACATATCTAAAACAGTTGTCACATTTCCACGGTTAGTTCGCTGATAGTCTCGTTAACCCGGTGGCTTTAACTCCAATTTGAACCTTATCCCTTGGTTACCGTCAGTAGTTCTGCCAATGGTTATGTAACCGTGTTGTTTGGGGTCATGTGCACAACCAATAACTTAGATTCTAATGGTTTTCTCGGTGGATTAGTATGGCGGGAAGTTTAGAGCATGTTTGTTATGGCGAATTTTGCTAAAGTAACTCTAGTTAAACTGAAGTTCTCCACAATTAGTGGAGGTTTTTTAGGTGTTACTGGGAAAATGAGTTGGAGACTCATTTTTTGACCATTTTGAGAGTGTAAATAGTAAATTTCGACTTTATCGGACATTCTAGAGCCATTGGTGAGGTTTGTAGAGCCAGTTGAGGACTTCTGAGCGTGATTTTTCTTCAAAGAAGTTCCAAGGGCCATTAGGAGCCAGCAGGAGAATGAGGCCTAGCCAGGGCAGTCAGTGACCATTCTCAGCAAAATAGTAGTATATTATGACTATATTGAACCTTCTGAATCCAATGGAAGGATTTTAAGAAGCTTTTGGAGACTTTTGAAGGCTTAGATGCTACAAAGAAGTTTTCAGTGAGCCTAGAGCGACAGGGTACCACCAGGTGTTGGAGGCGTAACCAGAGTAGCCAGAGGCCAATTTAAGCAAGTGAATAGTCTATTCTGACTATTTTGGAAATTATGAATCCAATGGAGGGATTTTTAGAGCCATTTAGATACTTCTAGAGCCAAAGAAGCCACATGGAAGTTTCGGGCATCCAAGGGCCAACAGTTGTTGGAGGCCTAGATTGGGGAGCCAAAGCTCATTTGGAGAAAATTATCAGTCTATTTTGGATGTATGATATGTGCTGGAGACTGTATAAAAGGTTTTGGGATAGAAAAGGAATTCTTAGGGAGTTTTTTCCACAGATAATCTCATGGAAGCTTAAGGGTACCAACAGAAGAGGTCAAGTCAAAGGGAGCCTAGATCCATTTCCAGAGAGATAGCAGCCATTCTAGGGGTATGATGGTATTCCAAACCCAATGGTACCGCATAAAAAACCATTGGAGTTGAGTAGTTACTTGTAAAAGAAATTATCCATCGTAATCCCAAAGAGCCAAGTCAATTGACAAGGCTTAAGGAGACGTAGCCCACGACAAACGAGTGAACTCCTTTATTAAATTTGTTGTTATGTGTTGATGCTTATTTGCTGCACTTTATAGTTGTTGTACATGATTATTAGCAGCAAAAACAAATGTTTAGTTCCTCACACTTAAAGCATTAAAATATTTTAAAACACATACACCTGAATCAAGAATTCAATTCCACACAGTCAAGTATAAGCAAGATCTTAATTTGTGTTAACTGAGTGGGAGGTGCTTGCATAGAACAACAAGTCAACCACCCATTTTAGATCAGGTTGGTATCAGAGCATTAGGTTTATTTCTTGATAGAGCACTAGGTTTCTTACTTTACAGAGCACTAGGTTGCTTGTTTGACTTGAAAGGTGTTTAACAATGCAAAGAATTTAACTGTTTGAAAATTGACTGATGCTTACAAGTTTGAGTTTGCTAGAGGTGAAGGGGAGCTACTTTTAGCTAATTCCAGAAGAGGACAAGAAGGAAGAAGGCTGAAAGCATTATCCTTACCCAAAGGACCTCAAGGAAACCCTTGAAGCACAAGAGGGATTGTTTGCAAAAATGGATTCTTGAAGAAGAAATGCAATCTACAAAAAAGAGCTTGAATTTATAACCAAATTGTTTAGAAGCTTTGTCAATTGTTTTTCTGAAGCTTTGTGAATTATTGTTGAATTTATTTAATTCATTTACATAGTGATGACAACTTCATCAAGTGAGGTTTCAAAATCCTCCTTTACAAGGCTCTTTGATAAAGAGTTGAAGCAGGAATTCTACATCCTGAAGGATATGGTGCAAATTCTGTATGAAGATGGAAAGGAAAGCACTAGAATTCATGAGCAATTGGTTGCTATGAAGTAAAAGAAAGAATGAATTCTTCAAAGAATACATGAGATGGAGATGCAGCTCCATCATGCCCAAGAGGCCTTAACCAAACACAGGCTTGAAGCAGAGGTAAATCACTCAAATTTGTCTTCAATTTCATCTTCAGATAGATGTGTAGGTTCATTTTAAAAGCACACTAGGGGTATAGGGTCCAAATTAATGTTAAAAATTGGCTATGAAGGCAAGGGTATAGGAAAAAATGCACAAGGCATGATTGATCCTATTTTGGTTGAGGAAAGGCCTAGGAAGTTTGGTCTAGGCTATGTTCAATCTTATGGCGAAACCTCTATAGCCATGAAGGAACTTGAGACAGTTCCAAGAAGAAATTTTGTTGCAAGTTCAAACCCACAAACATGTCAAGTTTGTTTTCAAGTTGAATGCCATTGTTTGAAGCCTATGTTGCAGCAAGATGTTTGTAGACATGCAGCTTATGGCGAGCAAGAGTTTTCTGACAACTATCAAGACATGAACATTGATGTTGGTCTTCAAAAGAAAGTTGGAACCTCTTCAAGTTCATCTCCTCAACAAGGTAAAAAATAATGACATGCAAAGCAACATTCGAGGTATAATTCTTCCCATAGTCAAGTTGATTATGTTTATGTTAAGCATGAAAAATCTACATGCATGAATGGAATAAAGAGTTGTTGTTCCTATTGTGGTTTGTGTAACCATGAAGTTTCAAGATGCTGGAAGAGATTGAAGGCATATAGGAAATAGTCGAATTGAAGCCAACTTGAACAAAATATGCAAAAGACTTGCACACATTGCCAGAAGAAGGGACATTTTGTTGCCCAATGTTGGAAATTGCATCCAACCAATCATCCCAAGCATTTGAAGCAAGAGGATAAAGAGACTGGCGTAAATGGAACTAAATATTCCATCATCGATGTGAGTCTAGATGATTCACATGAAGAATATTTTCAGCAGCAAAAATCACCATGGAAGTGGCTTGGTTAGAAGTGGTTTGACTTCTTGACCCAGTAAGATATACATTCATTTGTACATATGCAAATTTCAGTCATGTATGCATGTATTTCTGTTGTAAACTTAAGTTTGTTTGAGCCACCTTTGATCGATGATCAAGGACATGATGTTCAGCTACCTTCATTGAAGATTTATTGCAAGAATTTCTGGATGAGCTCAAAGAGGATACAATTCTTGACAAGAGGACAAGAGCATCAAAGAAGGGAAGTGTTGACTACCTTCGAGTTGGGGCTCAAAGGCACTAAGCCAGGCAAGGAAAAGTAGATGGAGGTTTTAAAGGTGAGGGTGTTGTACTCTCATCTACTGAACAAGTAATCAGTCTTTTAGGGTCCAAAAGGTTCTTAATGGAGAGGAGTGATCAGATTTGGATCAGGATCTTAGTGATAGCTTAAATTTCAAAGTGTTAGACAGTGTGCTAAACCTAAGCGACCGGATATATCTCGTCTTCCTGATTCCGGCTCCATGAATGGTTCAAAAAACCGACATCGTATGAAGAAGTTATCTCGTTTTGAAAAGTTCAGTAAATTGATAATTTTGGCATTTGACCAGGGTTGACTGGGCAAAGGTACAGTCAGCAAAAATAATATTCCAGGGAATATTCCTATAATATTCCTCAAAATATTCCCTGGAATATTTCTTCTGGGCCAGTCGCATGGTGACAAGTGGTAGGGTATTATTGGGCATAAGGTTTGGAGGACCAATGAAAAGGTGTCACGTGGCTAGCCTTGAGGCTGCCACACGACCCTTGAACTACCGTGTAAATTTTTGAGTTGGTCTATAGTAGTTGACCTCGCGACCTCTCGCTGGGCGTGTATAGGCTCTACCGCCCACGCTGCGTGTAGTTATTAACCTCTATAAAGTGTTGGTTCTATTTAAAGTTTAATGCAAAAAGGTTTGGGGGTTGGGGACCGCCAGCAGTCCCAACCTGCCAGCGGTCCTGTGTGGACTGTTCACATGTCATGTTACAACAAAACCTTGCGGACTTTGCAAACCATTTACAAAAACCACCAACAGATCCAAAAAATTTGTCACATTGCCACGTTTAGTTCACCAACAATCTCGTTAACCCGATGACTTTAACTCCAGTTTGAACCTTATCCCTTGGTTACCGTTGGTAGTTCCGCCAACGGTTATGTAACTGTGTGGTTTGGGGTCATGTGCCAAACCACTAACTTAAATTCTAACATTTTTCTTGATGGATTAGTATGGTGGGAGGTTTAGAGCGCGTTTGTTTTGGAATATTTTTCCGAAATAACTCTAGTCAAACTGAAGTTCTCCACAATTAGTTGAGTTTTTTTAGGTGTTACAGGGAAAATGAGTTGGAGACTCATTTTTCAACCATTCTGAGAGTGTGAATAGTCAATTTCAACTTTTTGGGACATTCCAGAGCCATTGGTGAAGTTTGGAGAGCTAGCTGAGGACTTTTGAGCATGATTTTTCTTTAGAGAAGTTCCAAGGGCCACTGGGGCCACCACGAGCTAGCAGGAGAATGAGGCCTAGCCAGGGTAGTCAGTGACCATTCTCAGAAAACCAATAGTATATTCTGACTAGCTTGAACCTTATGAATCCAATGGAAGTATTTTCAGAAGCTTTGGAGACTTATGAAGGCCGAGATGCTATAGAGGAGTTTTCAGTGAGCCTAGAGCCACAGGGTGCCACCTGGTGTTGGAGGCGTAATCAAAGTAGCCAAAGGCCAATTTCAACAAGTGAATAGTATATTCTGACTATTTTGGAAATTTTGAATCCAGTGGAGGGATTTTCAGAGCCATTTAGAGACTTCTAGAGCTGAATAATCCATAGGGAAGCTTCGGGCAGCCTAGGGCCAATAAGGGTTGTAGGCCTAGATGGGGGAGGTATAGCTCATTTGGAGAAAATGATCAGTATATTTTGGATGTATGATATGTGTTGGAGATAGTAGAAAATGTTTTAGGGACAAAAAAGGACTTCTTAGGGAGTTTGTGCCACATAGAATCTAAGGGAAGCTTAAGGGCACCGACAGAAGAGGTCAAGTCAAAGGGAGCCTAGATTCATTTCCAGAGAGATAACAACCATTCGAGGGGTATGGTGGTATATTAAACCCAATGGTACAAGATAAAAAACCATTGGAGTTGAGTAGTTACTTGTAAAATAAATTATCCATCATAATCCCAAAGAGCCAAGTCAATTGACAAAGGCTCAAGGAGACTTAGCCCACGACATACAGGTGAAATCCTTTATTAAATTTACTGTTATGTGTTGACACTTATTTGCTACACTTTAAATTTTTTGTACATGCCTATTATTGGCAAAAACAAATGTTTAATTCCTCACACTTAAAGCATTAAAATAGTTTAAAACATATACACCCAAATCAAGAATTCAATTCCGCACAGTCAAGTATTAGCAAGATCTTAATTTGTTTAACTGAGTGGGAGGTGCTTGCATAGCATAACAAGTCAACCACCCATTTAATATCACTTAAGGCATAAAAGGTTGATTAATATGCCATACTCTTTGTGGAGGACACTTCAACAAGTGACAATCATTGTGTAAAATTATAGTAGGACCAAGGATTCCCTATCACACTACAACTTGATAAAATTTAATGGATAATGTTGTGGAGTAGTGAGAGCACTAAGGGTTGGAGTAGAGGCACTAAGTGTACTATTGGTTGGAGAACCACATTTTTCAACTCCAATAGTTTTTTTTTGCTGCTACAACAATGAGAGAACCCTTTTTTCAACTCCCAAATGCCTTGAAACATGGGTAGAATTTGACATGCAACCATGGGAGACAAAGGAAGTAGGAAGCCATGATAGCGACATGAAAATTAAAAGCAATAGACCTCCAACAAAAGGGAAATTTCCTAATGATGCTACAAAAATTGAAGAGGAAAATAAAACCCTCCTACAATATGGAAATTAGCAAGGGTGGAGATTGAAGACGAAATTAAAACCCATCCTACAACACAAAAACCAATAGGGATGGAGATTGAAGAGGAAACACCTTCTGCAACTCTAATCATAGAGGAGGCATCTATTGTAGTACAGAGCGAAGAAAAGGTGAGATCTCCTACTGTCACACAAGAACCAACAAGGTTAATAAGGAAGAATATGGACCTATCGAACCACAAGAACTAATAGGGGTAACTAAGGAGAAATATGAACCTATTGAACCACAATAACTAGCAAGGGAAACTTAGGAAATGATTGTGTTGCAACTAAGAAGAAACCAATAAATGAAAAACAAGTTGAAACATATGTGCAAGAAAAAGTTGGAGGTCAGTAGATTATGGTTTCCACTCAAAGTCTGAAGAAAGTTTATAATACCATGAAGGAGAAATTGATATGTGCATTTTATATCACACCCTTGTATTCATCTATTATTTGGAAAAATATGATTTTGGAGAGAAAGAATAGAGAACTACAAAATAAAATCAAATTTTCAGAAGATAAACTTAGATAAAATCAATCCTTTGAGGGACTAGGTTGCCTTACTCAAGTGACAAGCTTTCTTGACACACAAGATAAGGGGGAATCTCTTCCTAAAATAGGAGAGGCAATGCAAACAAAAATACAAATAAGAGAAACCCAAGAGAGGGCTGTTGAAATGGACTATGAAGAACCTAAATTATTAGAAATTCCACTTAGAAATATCCTACTTTAATTAAGGGACAAGTTATTCAGTTAAACCTTCAATATTAGTAGGAGAAGCATAAGGAAGAGATGTTGAAAGGAGTGGTTGCTTATAAAGTGAGGATAATTCCTTTCAGGGAGCATCATTGTATTATTAGAATCCTCGTGGACAGGTGGGAGGAATACTTAGAAGCCCATGAACCCAAATAGGATCAATTGAGGAGGGAAATGAATGAGGAGTTTGAGAAAACCATCAAACTCTATAAACAAGTGGAAAATCTAGAAATAAAAAACTTTTGACTTGAATTGTTGATATAATTTTCACTTAGATGCAGGGCTCATCCTCTTATGTACAACATGTACTCATAGGAGATATACTTTGTGTTTCAAAGGAAAGCCATCATGAATTGAAAACCATATGAGATCATCTCCCTAAGCACATTCCTAGAATCATATTATGGATGCACTAATGAAGAAATGAACCTATTATGTGAGCTATTCTAGCACAAATTTTTGCTTCACCATGACCTAATTTGGAACCCAACCATTTTGTGGGAGATGTTTACCTAAGAGCTTTTGTGTCTTACTGAACAACCACATTGATTTCTCATTTACTCAATAAGTAGTAGATAATAACTTCAAATACAATTTGTGGATTAAAGAGTGATATTATAGGCCAAAATATGTCTTCCTTATACATTATATTTAGGTGAAATCCCCAAGAAATGCACATTTTATGGCCCAAAAGTGACATGAGCCCATAAGCATTGTAAAGCACATATAGATATATTTTCAAAAACAACTATAGAAGGTTGCACTCAATGTTGGATATGGGCCACAAAGGACATACACAAAAAGAATCCATTCAACAGCAGTAACCTTGTAATGGCTCCAAAGAGAGTGCACTAATATATCAAATGCATGGAGAGTTGCGAAAACCATTAGGTAGGGCTCACCTTCCACTACCCTATGATTAGGTTACCTTCCACAAGTTATCAGAGAGACTAAAACATGTCCGAGAAGGAAGAAATTACCTATTGTAGGGAGGTTGAAGAAAGAAAACGTTACTATCATGTGCTTGAAGCAAGGTAAGTTGACTAAAACATCAACAACTCCCATGGAAGCCACACCCTCTCAAACTCGAACTCATTGGTTGGTAACATAGGGACATGCAATATTTTTTTTTGGGGGGGATGATGCCTATCGAAATTGACATATTTTTAGAACCCATCCAATACCTTTTTCCATTTTCACACCACTTCATCATCCGTTTTACTTGCAAGAATGCTTTATTAGGGTATAGTAATCTTTTGACAATGCCATTCTAATTTTTATTCTTATGTATTTAGGGAAGAATTTTCCTCTTTGTGCTAACTTGTGAAAAATCATGAGAAAATACTTCAGACATGTTGTTCATGTATAATTATTGCAACACTCTTAGTGTTGTCGCAATACCTTTGTGTTGTAATAATACCCTCATATCACTACAACGCAAAGTGCTGCAACACCCCTCTGTTACTGCAATTCCCACATGTTGTCGCTACATCACTAGGACCCATTGTTGTAAGATCCTCAATATTGTTGCAATGTTGTTGTGACCTTACCACTTCAACACGATGGAGCCTAAGAGACTTGTTGCAACATAGTGCTACATCACACCATAAAAAAAATGTTGCAACACACTTTGCCTATTGCTGCAACACATTTTTCATGCATTTCAACTCACTTTATTTTCAATCATACAACTCGCCTCATGTTCGATTTGCAACTCACCTAAGTATTGTTGTTGCAACACACTGTCAATTAAATGTTGGAAATAACTGTTGCAATTCCCAAGTAGCAGGCACAACTCCCAATTTTTGACAATTGATGGGCAAAAAACTCATGCATTCAGCAAGGGAAAGTGGTATAGATTCAGGATCATCTAGAAAAGGAAAGTGACCACATCAAGAAAGTGACGCATCTTCCACCTGCCGCACAAATAAGAGAGTTAGGATTGCTTGGTATTTTATATATTTTTGGAGAAATTGTTGTAATAGATGAAAAAAATCTAAGAATATAAATATTCTCATGGCTGTCCCTCTATTTCCTATATAATTCAAGATAGTAAGCAATATGTATAAAAACCTAAAAACCTAACACCACTTGAGTGAATGGATAGAGGAGATAAAGAGAGATAGAGAGAAGCTCTCAATTATAATTTGCATTCTAAATTATTAATATAAGCTCGTGGTCCATTTCCATTTTACTGTCTATATATAAACTAAATTATATGGTTACAGACAGTAAAATGGAAATGGACCACGAGCTTATATTAAGAATTTAGAATGCAAATTATAATTGAGAGCTTCTCTCTATCTCTCTTTATATATATATATATATATATATATATATATAGAGAGAGAGAGAGAGAGAGAGAGAGAGAGAGAGAGAGAGAGACGTGTGTGTTTTCTATGTAGTTCATAGACCTCAGGGATCGTTTATTGCAATGTCCACAAAATATTTGTGCCAAGTAGTTCCACCCAAAGGGATCACTTCCTATCAGCTCAACCACGGAGCCCGACCCCAAGAGTGTTGAGAGAATTGAACATGTGACCTCTCAATAGCAAAGGTGCTTTAACATTGGGGACTCAACTAATTGAGCTCACCCTTGGGGCTAAGTATTTCTTTATATTTCAATTAGCTTGATAATTATTCTATTTCTCATTCCTTAAATTGCTACAATTCACTAATAACATTAAGTACAAGACTCTATTTGCATGATTAAGATGTTTTATTTGTTCCCAATTTACTATATTTGACATGAATTACAATTATTATTTCTGGTTGTAAATAGATTTCTTACAATAGTTTTGTTTCGAGTCTTTTACATTACAAATTGTGGCTCAATTCCTTATACTGGAACTTCCTAGAATTGCATCTCATGTGAATTTTCATTATAGAATTCAAGATTGTCTAAATCTTGAGCAAGTCACCTCTTTAGTGCCTGTGTGATGTATTTTTCTTATTTTGGGGGTTACAACAACAAGCTTCCTAATCCCACTAGGTAGAGGAGTGATATTTCCTTTCATGCAAAGATTAATAATTTTGCCTATGAAGGGGGTTACAACGGTAAGCTTCCTAAGCCCATGAGGTAGAAATGTACCATCTCAATTATGTAAATGTGGTTTGGTTTTCTTGGGGACTTGTTAAAGAACTTTAATAGCTCTCTCTGTCATTCATTTAGGATACTACAACCTCAAGAGCAATTAACAGTATTATACTAACATATATGGTGCACGAAAGTTCACGAGTTCACCATATTAACAATTTAATGAATAGTTTCTCAATTATTTGATAAAAAATTAAAGGGTAATTAAAGAACTCGTCATCATTCTCAACCAACACACACCCAATTATATCCCTGCTCTACCCAATTAGAATCCAGAGTTGCAATGCCCCATATTATTATTATAAAATAATAATCAAAATAAATAAATAAATATAACTAAAAACCTTAACGTAAAGATCATAATAAACAAACAAAAGAAAGTACCTATCAATAAAAGTGAAGGAGTAAAAACAAGTAAAGGTAAATATATGGAAAAATATAAATTAAGAAAAGACTAAGAGAAAAAAAAATTGCATGATGTCATGTGTATTATGTGCATGGAGATTTTCCTTTCGATTTTTTACCAAATGACTTCTATTTAAAAGATAAGGAAGAGTATGTGAGGTTTCTTTTTCCTTGAAAATTATTGGAAAACAAGGATTAGTCACTGTGAAAGGTAATTTATTGAGGCCTTGGGGGTGGCCAATTGCAAAAAGATACGGTGCAGCTAAGCCTATGGTTGGGTGGAGAGTTGTCCCCAACATATTGGCTTTGGTTAGTTGAATCAAAGACTAGTGCACGAAAACTTGGTGTCTACAAAGTTATAAGTGAGTTAGGTTCTTCATCTCACAGTTATGTTGTCATAAGCTCCCAATAACTATGTATGCATTGATGGAATGTTCTTTATGTTTATCAATTATGGTTTGAATTTCTATATATAATTTGTGTATAATTATGCTTGAAGTTCGAGCCATTGCATGTGGTATTAGAGCCAAGTTTCAACCCTTTAAGCCTATTTCTTTTTATACAATTGTATGCATCTTAAAAATGTGTATATGCGTTGATTATTACTACATTAAGTTGAGTTAAAAAAACTCCAATAGAATTAAAACTTATTTACAATCCCAAAAATATTGTCAAAGTGAAGACTTATACCTCTTAAATTCAACTTCTTATCCCATATATACCTCTTAAATTTGATTTTAATTACAAACTTATATACTATAAGTTACCACGATATGAAAATATATAAGATTACATATTTGGACACATATATAGTATATTCTATGAAATACCGAGGTTAGGATATGCTTGGACATGGCATATAAAACATATATATATATATATATATATATATATCTCTCTCTCTCTCTCTCTCTCTCTCTCTCACACACACACACACACACATGGTTGGCCAAAAATTACTCTTGTGGCACTTTCAACCTCTTATTTTGAAGTAGGAAACATTGAACCTTTTATTAGAAGTTGTGCGAAGGCCATTATTACATGTGAAGTATGAATTACAACATGTATGTGCTTGGTATTAAATGCTTTTCATATCGGAAGTTGCTCCAAAATCCTTTTATGAAACTAGGAGACTTTTACATTAGTGGTTCCTACAAACAAACTAAGATAGTGCCTTGGAAGTACAATTTGAATTGGTTTATGTAACCCTTGATGTGCTTTGTAGGCTTAGCTCTTAGGGCATCCCTTTAGATATTGAACTTAAGTTTCCTTCTTCATGTTCTTCCTTTTTCCAAAGAGTGCAACCACTATTAACATTTTTAATGGGGCCCCTTTCACATGGAAACCTTCTAATAATATTTAACATATTGGAAGAAATGAGACCTTGGGAATAATTTAATTCTACTGCTATTCAAAGGTTATCATCCAATAAGAGATTGTGTGAAACATATCTACTTGTGGATCACAATTCTATATGAACACTCCTTGATTTCACCACTTAGTTTCATTTTACATCAATTTTTGTTTTCAAGCAATACACAATTGATTTTTCTTAACCATTGCCGGGAACAAAGTCTCATGATTATGAACCAATATAGTCAAACATTGTAAGGAAAAAAGTTTACAAAATATTATATTACTGCAATTAAATTTGGCCTCCACAAATATGAACTCGGTTACTGCAATTAAATTTGGCCTACACAGATACAAGTGAGTTGTTGTGAATAAACTCAGCCCCTTAAGATAAAAGTTTGCCTCTGCAATAAATTCACTCTTCAAAAAATAAATGTGGCCTCTCCAAGCAATTGGACTCCAAAAAAAAAAAAAAAACTATTTCTTTAATGAAAATCAAGTTTCTAAGATGAGCTCAACCACCTCACTAATATTCGGCTTGAAAAAGGAACTTGAGCTATTGCAAAATAGATCAATCAATTATTCTTCTAACTCCCACAAACTCAATTAAAATATAATTTCTCCTTTAATATGAGCACTTGTGAAGAACACAGATTATTCCTCCTTCTTGCTAGCTAAGGTGGATGTGTCTCACCACTGAAACCAATCCTCGCTAGGGTTTTCTACCTTTTCTCAAAGCTCCAAGAGCTCACCAAAATAAATTTATAAAAATAAACAATGCACATCTAAAAGCGAGCTCCAATTCTCTTTTCATCACTATTTCCCCCTCAATTAAATAATTTAAAGCGACTTTATAAAGTTTCTTCCTTCTTTCTTGATACTCACTTAATAATACCTTTTTTTAACAAGAAAAACCTACTCAAAATAACCTTAGAAATGTTGCCTTTCACCTAAATGGAATTATATAATTGAATTAATTTATCTAATTATTTCGATTATAGCCTGCAGGAATTGAATAGGTTACTGAGTCAACATCCTATAGTCATTAGTTGGAAAGGGACATGACAATCCTCCCTTCCCTAAATTTCTTGCTCTCAAGCAACTAAAAACTAGGATGTTGCCAAATTTGATCTCCCTCCCATGTTGCATCCTCTACTAGCAAGTATTTCGACCTAATAATATTCCCTGATCATTTTGCTTCTTAGCTTCCTTTCTCTAACGTCCAAAACCTCTTCAGGGATCAAAGCCAACTGCCCCACTTCATCCAATGGGGGTGGCTCTATGAAATAACCACCTACTATCCTATTTCCTTCTTGAGGCAGGATACATGGAAAGCATTATGGATCTTGCTCCCATTAGGAAGCTCAAGCTCAAAAGCCACTTCCCCAACTCTCCTTATTACCTTGTAGGGACCAAAAAAATGTAGATTCAATTTTTCCACACTACTTTTCTCTTGTGAAGACTATTTGTATGGCTATAAAATTAGAAAAATTAAGTCTCCTACCTCAAAGTTGAGCTCAACCCTGTGTCTACCTACATATTTCTTCTAGTAATCCCAGGCAACTTGTAAGTTATCCTTAAGATACTTAAGGACATCTTAGCTCTCATGTTTCCAATGTTTGGCCTTGGAATCCTTACTGTCGCTAAAATCCAACTCCACAAATGAAGGAGCATCAAGGCCATACAATGGTTGAAACAGGGTCATACTAATGGACATATGATAAGTGGCATTGTAGCAATGTTATCTTAGATCCAACCGCTTAATCTAAGCCTTATGTTGTGTTGACACATATTTAAGTAGATACCCTTCAACCAATTTTTTCACAATCTCTGTTTCTGTCTAAGGGTGATAACTCCTGCTGGGAGTCAAATATATGTCAACTAACCTAAATGAATCTTGCCAAAATGCACTGAGAAACCTATTATACCAATCATCAATAATGTATTTAGGCAACCCATGGAGTAAAATTATTTCCCTGAAAAATAACTTTGCCACTTGTATTGCCTTGTACTATGATTAAGTTGTAAACAAATGCATGAAATTGGTCAATTGATCAACAACTGCATCTAATCTCTTCCCTACACCTTCAAAATACTTGTGATGAAATCCATGGACACAATCTCCCACTTTTGCTATGGAATGGGAAAAGGCTGCAACAAACATGCGGAATGAGTATGCTCCAACTTGTTTTGTTGATAGGTCATAAAATCCCTTACATATCTTAGTTCATCGTCTGTGAGGCCCTTCCAAGAGAAACTCTCTCTAATATGTCAGTAAGTTTTGAAATACCTAGGGTTCCCTACCAATGGTGAATCATGAATAGCTCTCATAATATTCTTTTTGGGTGTGGACTAAGGGACTAAGTAGATCATGTTCCTATCAATAAAATCACAAGAAAATTTATTCTTGGAGTATTCCACCAACAAGTGTGATTTCCAATAAGCTAGAATCTCCATAATAGAGCATGCTTCTGATCCCCTGGAAAGGGCATCTGCAACATTGTTCTTCTTTCCCTTCATATAATAAATCTCAAAGTCATAAGATTGTATCTTTCTCATCCAATTTTGATGCCTCTTGTTCAATTCATTCTATTCCAGGAAATACCATAAATTGTTTTGGTTGGTCGTATCCATTTATATGCCACCTATCAAATATTGCCTAAACTTCACCTAGGCATGCATAACGGAGAGAAACTCCTTTTCTTATATGGAGTAGAGATTCCAACTCTAAAATTTTATTAGATGTTTCTTTTGCATCTAAACAACCATTATACCTTATCTCGAAGCAACACACTCAAGCACAAAGTGCTAAGTGAAATAAGGAAGTGCCAAAACAATACAAGTTCTCATCACCTCCTTGAACTTGTCAAATGCCTATCGAGCTCCCTTTGTCCACCTAAAAGCCTCTTTATTTGTTAAATTTTTTAAGGGTGCACCCAATCATGAAAACCCTTTAATGAAGTGCATGTATTAGCTGCATAAACTCATGAATTCCCATAACTTTGTAAGGGTCTTCGACATTGGCCAATATACTATGGATTGGACCTTTTCATGATGCATTTGTACACCCTAGACATTGATCACGTGTCCAAAATATAAGATCTATATCATTCCAAATTCACATTTTAACTCGTTAGAATATAGCAACTACCTCTCCATGAAGCCCAATATCTCATCCAAATGTCTCAAGTGATCCTCCCATGTTTAATTATATATAACAAGATCATAAAAGAACACCTAAAGAAATTTATATAATTTCTTGTTGAAAATGTGATTCATATAAGAATGGAAAGTAATAGGTGCATTGGTGAACCCAAATTGCATGACTAAGAACTCATACTACCCATAGTGACACTAGAAGTTAGTCTCAGTGTGCATCCTATTCCTTGACCCTGATTTGATGATATCCTAATTGAAGATCAATCTTCGAAAAGTATATTTCCCCATGTAAATCATCCAGAAATTCATCGAACTTAGGAACAAATGAGTGTTTTTTATTGTCTTATTATTTATAGCTGAGTAGTCAATGCACATCCTCATGATCCCATCCTTCTTCCTAACCAACACAACTAATGCAACGAATGGACTAAAACTAGGTTTTATATGCCCCATCTTTATTAACTCCTCAACTTCCTTTTCTATTTCATCCTTGAACTTCATTGGGTCCTTGTATGGAGTAATTATTACTGGTTTGGGCCCCTCTTCTTACTCAATGGTGTGCTCAAAGCCCCTGTTAAGAGGTATCCTTAGTGGAATATCCCCGAAGACCTTGTCATGTTTTCCCAACAATGACTAAATATCTACATGATAATGCCAACTGCCATTTGATGGTTTTTGTGATGTAACTAAACACTTTGCTGCCCAAGATATATCACCATGTCTGAATTTGATTTCCATCCGCTTGGTTGTAACAACCCTAGGAGAAACATTGGACATGTGAACTAGGTGGATATTGGTGGCCATCCACCTACTCCATTGGTTCAAAGCACATTTCTCCATCTTGGTAGTTTTTCTAGAGTTTTCCAGGTCCTAAACTTGCAGGGTCGTTTTTAGGCCCTAAGTGATGTTTTTTTGATGTGGTAATGACCCAAATTGTGATTGTAGGTGTATACTTGATTGGTCGAAACATTTAGTTCTCGGCTCAACCTTTCCAATGAACTATCAAGTGTGACAAACATATATTGTACGCAAAAAGTATAACTCTAGGAATTTGATGTACCAACTAACCTCATTGGGGCCTATAAGCCTTTTGGTGTTTAATCTCCTAAGGTTAGGTTTTTGGATGTTTAGGGTTTTCTCATTTATTTTGATGTTAAAAAGGGTCCTTATGGCCTCATTGTAACTCTTTAGTGAAGACTTATAGTCGTCACATCTCTTCTCAGAGATACGCTAGCACTATTCAAGCTAGTTTGTTTCATATTATTCAAAACTTTTGGAAGAAAATTGTGTATGAATTTTCGCTTCTCCGTCATTTTGGGTGGACACTCTAACCATCATGATGCAGGGATTTTGCTATAAAATAGATCCTAGCATATAAAAACACACTCCTTCACTCAACATGTAAACTCTCAATAATTCTTCATTAAAACCATAAAAATATTCAGCTAAAAAAAATACATATGAAGGAAGGAGAGCTAATCAAATGAAATACTGATATAAAAACATAAAAAACTCTCTGGCCAAATATTAAATTGGGCGGCCTCTTGGATCTTGGCCCTTCAAACCATCTCGCACCCTCATTGTACTCCTTACTACTCTCAGATGTTTTTCATCCTCACAAAACCCTCCTATATATACATAAATAATGAATCTATTTCACTCGATAAATTCCTCCACACAAATCTCAACTTAAATCTAATTTAGATTTATTCTAGTTTTGGACTCAACAAAGTCCCGTATATGGAATTCCTACTCCCTAGATTATTGCGCCGAGAGGCGCATTTTACAGCCCAGTATGACCCCGATGTGTAAGTATGTCGGAAGCCAAAATAACAAAAAATAAAGAAAATTTTAAAAATAAAATCTCAATAATGTCGGCTTAAACAATAATTTAGAAAACCATATAAATAAACAATTAAAAATTCATTAAAAAATAAATTTATCAAAATATGAAGAGGTTTACCAACACTTAAAAAAGGAATGGTAAATAAATAAAAATATAAATAAACTAGAGGTAAGGTAAATAAACTAAAGGTATGGTAAATAAATAAAACCTTATTTTTTTTATATTTGCTCCATAAACCTCTATATTTACCAAACTCAAAAAATAGGTTTTAGTTAGGTGAAGCCTATGGGTCAAATACCATGGGATAAATACCATGGGCCAAATACTATATTTTTAAAAGAGGTATGGTAAATAAATAAATATAAAAGAGGTATAAATAGGTAAGATAGATAAACAAAAATATATCAAATAGGATTAGAAATCAACATCTAATTATATATGAATTCTATGGCCCAAATACCATGGAAGAAATTATTATTAATAGCATGTAGAAAAAACATTATTGCGTCGAGAGGCCCATTCTACAGCCCAGTATGACTCTGATGTGTAAGTATGTCGGAAGCTAAAATAACAAAAACTAAAGAAAAATTTAAAAATAAAATGTCAGTAATGTCGACTTAAACAATATTTTAGAAAACCATATAAATAAACATTTAAAACTTCATTAATTTTTTTTTTATCAAAATATGAAGAGGTTTAAGAACACTAAAAAAATATATGGTAAATAAATATAAATATAAATAAACTAGAGGTATGGTAAATAAACTAAAGTTATGGTAAATAAATAAAAACTTCTTTTTTATATTTACTCCATAAACCTCTATATTTACAAGACTCAAAAAAGAGTTTTATTTAGGTGAAGTCTATGTGCCAAATACCATATTTATAAAAGAGGTATGGTAAATAAATAAATATAAAAGAGGTATAAATAGATAAAAATATATCGAATAAGATTAGAAATCAACATCTAATTTTATATGAAGTCTATGGTCCAAATACCATGGAATAAATTATTATTAATAGCATGCAAAAAAACATCATTGCGTCGAGAGCTGCATTCTACAGCCGAGTATGACCCCGATGTGTAAGTATGTCGAAATCCAAAATAAAAAACTAATTTTTTTAAAAATAAAATACAAATAATGTCGGCTTTAAAAATAATTTACATAACCATATAAACAAACAATTAAAAATAAATTTAAAAATTGAGGAGTTTTATGAACACTCAAAAAAGAGATATGGTAAATAAATAAAAATAGAAATAAACTAGAGGTATGGTAAATAAATAAAATCTCTTTTTATACTTACTCACCAGGTATGGTAAATAAATATAAATATAAATAAACTAGAGCTATGGTAAATAAATAAAACCTCTTTTTATATTTACTCCATACATCTCTTTATATTTACAAAAACTCAAAAATAAGTTCTAATTAGGTGAAACCTATGGGCCAAATACCATGGAACAAATTATTATTAATACCATGTGCCGAATACCATGGACCAAATACCATATTTATAAAAGAGGTATAAAAAGGTAAAGTAAATAAATAAAAATATATCAAACAGGAGTAGAAATCAACATCTAATTATATTTGAAACCTATGGACCAAATTAATTATAATACCATGAAAAAAAAACATTATCAACCCTAACATTAATATTAAAATATTAATACTAATATTATTATTGTTATAATAATATTAAAATTATTAAATTTAATAACACTATATATATATATATAATCTAGATATATATGGGAGGGAAGAACAAAGAAATACGACAGAGCTAGAGAAATAGAGGGAGTGACGAGGGAGAGATTGAGATAAATTGAAGGAGAGAAAAGAGGAGGAATGAAGAGAGAGAGAGGGAGAGGAGTGAGAAAGGTAGAGAAGGGTAAGAGAGGGGGAGGGAGACATAAATATGGAGGTGGGAGAGAGAGAGAAGGAGAGAGGGATGGAGAAGGAGAAAGGATTCAAGGGTAAAGAGAAAGAGAGAGAGATGAAGGATGAGAGGAGCAGAGAGGGAGGGATAGAGAGACAATTTGGAGGGGGAGATAAGAAGAAATACATAGAGAGTGATAAGTGGAGTGAGAGGGAGTGATAAGGGAGAGATGGAGAGAGAGTGTGTATGTTTAGGGGTGAGATAAAGAGACATAGAAGGAGTGATGGAGACAAGGGGGGAGGGAAGGAGAGAGAAGAAGGAAAAGAGGGATATAGTAACAGAGTTGGAGAGAGAGATAGAGTGATGGGGGAAGAGAGAGGATTTGAGGGCAGAGAGAGAGAGAGAGAGAGAGAGCGGGGAGGGGGGTGAATATAGAGGGAGGGAGGCAATAAAGGGAGAGAGAGGAAGGACGAGAGAGTGTAATTGAGAGAGAGGAAGAGAGTGATGGGGAAATATAGAGGATTGTAGGGGAAAGAGTGAGTGATGGGGGAAGAGAGAGGGAGGTAGGAGAGAAAGGGAGAGAGAGAGGAAGGAAAAGAGAGGGGTCCTGAGAGGGACGAGGAGAGAGGGAGGGATAGAGAGATGGAGTTGTAGGGGGAGAGAGGGAGGGATTGAGAGATGGAGCTGAATGGGGAGAGACTGAGGGATAGAGAGATGGAGTTAGAGGGGGAGATAGGGATGGATAGAGAGATGGAGTTGGATGGGGAGAGAGGGAGGGAAGAAGAAATGCATATAGAGAAACAAGTGGAGAGAGTGAGGGAGTGACAAGGGAGAGATGGAGAGGGAGTGTCTATGTTTTGGGGTGAGATAAAGAGACAAATAATAAGAGATTGGGAGAATGGGGGAGAGAAGGAGAGAGATAAAGACATATAGTTACAAAGTTAGAAGGTAAAGAGAGAGAGACCGAGAGAGAGAGTGGTGGGACATAAAGGAAGAGAAGAGTGGAGAGAGATAGGGAAAGAGAGATGGAGATGGAGGGAGGTAAGAAGAAATACATAGAGAGTAAAATTTGGAGAGAGAGAGAGAGAGGGAGAGAGAGAGAGAGAGAGAGAGAGAGAATATGGAGGGAGAGCAAGAGAGAATAGCAGGAGGGAAGAGAGATAGAAGCGGGGGAGAGGAAGGGAAGGGGAAGAGAGAGAGAGGGAGGGAGAGGAGGAGGGGGTGATATATAGATATATTGGAGAAAGAGAGTGTATATTTTGGGGTTGATATAGAGAGACAAAGGGAGATAGATATATAGATGGAAGGTGAAGATAAAGAAGAGATAGATGGAGACAGGGAGGGAGGGACAAAGAGATTGATAAATATGGAGTGAGAGTGTTTCTGTGTTTGTGGGGGTCAGATAAAGAGACAAATAAGGAGAGATGGAGGGAAATATAGATATATATGGAGGGGGGAGAGAGGGAAGAATATTTATTACAATAGATGCATTGATTTAAGTGTAATTGGTGATTTCTAATCCTATTTGATTGGTTGCACCAGATGCATTAATTTTAGTGTATATTTTGATTTCTAACGATATTTGATTACTTGCACTAGATGCATTGATTTCAATGTAGATGACTTCTAATTCTATTTGATTGCTTGCACTAAATTCATTTATTTCAATGTACATGGTGATTTCTAATCCTATTTTATTGCTTGCACTAGATGCATTAATTTAAATGTAGATGTTGATTTATAATTATATTTGATTTCTTACACTATATGCCTTTATTTCAATATAAATTATTTCTAATCCTATTTGATTTCTTGCACTAAATGCATCGATTTCAGTGTAGATGGTGATTTATAATCCTATTTGATTTCTTGCACTAGATGCATTGATTTTAGTGTATATTTTGGTTTCTAATCCTATTTTCTTACTTGCACTAGATGCATTGATTTGAGTGTATATGTTGATTTCTAATCCGATTTGATTACTTGCATTAGATGCATTGATTTCTCTGTAGATTTTGTTTTCTAATCTTATTTGATTTCTTGCATTAGATGCATTGATTCCAATGTATATGTTGATTTATGATTTGATGTAATTGGATGTATGATGGTACATAAGTTTTAAATTCATTGGATTAATAGTGTGCATTGATTTCAGTGTAAGTGCAAAAAATTATTGACAATGTAGAACGATTTTTGTGTTATAATAACTAAACTTAATAATATTGGAGAGCAAGAGAGACAAGGTATGGTGTTTACTACAAGAGTTCGAGCTAAATATTTAAATGATTTATGATTTATGATTTATACTTTCTTTTTCATATAATCGATACGGAAATATGACAAAACTAATAAGGGTGACAATAACAATAGCAGAAGAAAATAGTTTGAGATTGATTACAATGAAGGCTATTTGTAATTGACTACATTCTAATTATTCACATTTTCTCTCATTCAAGATTATTACATTGTCATTTTGCATTCAAAAATTTTATTTGATCATTTTCCATTATTAAAGTTAGTTTACAATATTTATCATCTCAACAAATTGAGGTAACTAAGAAAATTTAAATTTAAAATGGCTCGATAAATCTCAAACATATTTAGCATATTTAAAATGGTTATATTAATATTAGATGTATTTACATATTATTTATACAATTAATCATATGTTCCTCATATTATCGATAGATTTTCCTTGGTCGCGAGGGATCAAATCTCTCGCGGTGCAAACCTTTCCTCAAGCTTTGCACTCAAAAAAGAGGTTTCACCTCTAGATATTTGATCCCTCTCGGCGCTTGATAGATCCGTAGTTAAGATGGATCTAGACTGGTCTACCTAATTCCATTCCACTCATATCCTTTAATTATTTAAAGAATATATACACAATAATCCTCAACTTTACATTTTTCTCCTAATTTATTAAAAATAAACAATTTAATTAATAAAATAATTAAAATATCTCACCCCCCTTATCACATAATTAAATAATGAAAATTTAGCTTGGATGCTCCTGCATTAGACTCCCCATGTAGAGAAGTTTCCATAGACTCCTGTCTATGAGGTCTGTCGCTTTTTTGTAATACTGCGACAACCACAAGTCCTGATGACTTTCTCCCTCCAGGATTCCATACTCTGTTCTATCGCTGGTCCTTCGAAGTATCAACTCGATTCGGTAACTCATCACTCACCTTGTCGACTGGATTCCATCGGCTTCTCCAACACTTTCTTTCACCATTTCCTCAGAGTAATTCTTCTTTGTCGAACTTTGTCGTCTCCAACTGAGTTAAACATTCAACTTTCTACAATGGAAAATAATCAAAAACTCCTTCTTGATTATTACTGTAGTCTTTTAATGTTTTTATAGCAACAACTCTCTCATCCAATGTTGTACCTGCATTCACCAACAAACTGTTAGTTTTAAAAAGAAAAGACCTTTTGGTCTCTTTTGATGCTTTAGGCATCAATCTCCCATCATCAAATTTCTGGACTTCAATAGATTTTGTTTCAAACTGCTGGCTACTTCCATCTTCATCCTGCTGATTCATTGTTTCCTTGATGTCCCTACAGACACAACTTCCTTACTGCTTCTGATCTTCCATCTCAATGCTAAATAACTTCTGTTCGATTTCTCTGATTTCGACATCATAACTGTTAATGTCGTTTTCTGTACCTACAGTTACATCATTATTTGAAAATTTATAACATTCATTCAACTCCATAAATATTAAAAATATTTCATCTCTATCATGCATAGTAACTGCAATTTCTTCTGGATCAGGTTCTGCAAGTTTTTCTTCTCCATCAGGTTCCTTCAGCCACCGTTCCAAAAACTCGATTTCCATATGAAATATTTTCAGCACTTCATCACTACCTTCACTCTTCCTCTGGAAATCTTCCTAAGTTGTCTTGGTTTCAGCATCATTACATTGTAAACTTTTTTCAGCAATTTCATTAAACAAATACATTTGTTTACCTCCTTGGAATTTTTCTTCGGAATTTCCACTTTGTTCCTGTTCCATAATAGCTTCGACTTGCTGTCTTACCCCAAATAAGAATTCATTTATGATTTATTCCTGTTGTAACCAATCAACACTTTCCTTCTCTGAAAGGAATTCTCTACCAGACTTTACCTCAAAAGTTTCATTCTCCTTTGTGATTGTTCCATCAGACTGCTCACCATCTTTCACACATCCTGCAAACATACATAAACTATGAGAAAAAATGTAAGGCTTCATGGCCTCATCTGCTTCTCTCTCCAACACATCTTCAAATGTTTCTGAACTATCCCAATAGTTCATGAGATCTTCCTCATTGATCTCTTCACCCAGAATTTCACCTTGTTCCAGGTCATAAATGGAAACATCCATTTTTAACTCAGCTTCTCTGAGTTCTTCACACTTCAACATTTGTTCGAGCTTCTTCAGCTCTTCTGTCAGCTGTATGTTTACCTTATTTTCTCTCTTTGCGTGTAGCCTCTGCCACTTTACCTTATTTCTCATGGTCTAACCATGTGCCTGGTCTTTCACATTTTTCTGCAACAACTCCATTAACAAATCAAGGTGAAATGTTATCTTAGACTTCTCTCGCTCGTACTCTTCATCTGTCAACTGCTCACATATGCCACTTACCTTGGAATTTTCCTTCTTCTTCCTTCTGTTGTGGTCTTCATCAAATCTTCGAAAATGACTATCAACAGTCACCTTCTCCTCCTTTGTGAACTTCATCTGTTCACGTGTGGATTTCATTTAATCCACTTCTCAGCAATCCTTCACACTTGCCATTCATCAAAATGCAAGTTCTCCTCCTACGCTTAGCTTCTCTTGGTTCTCTGTCTTGGAACCAATCTCTGGCAACTCCCTCTTGCTTCACTTTGCTCATGCTCCTGTTAAGGTTATTGATAAACCTTTCTCTCTGCAGTCTCAATTCTTTGGTTTCGATTCTTCTGTGCCATCTTTGTCACTGTCAATACTTTCATGCTCACAAGTTTGTCATATTAATGCAAACATTTCCCTGCACTTATATACACCATGCAACATCAATGCACAACTCTTCACTTGTGTATAGGGAACATGTTTTTAACCTCTTTGATGAATAATGTAAAACTCGTACATCACCTCCATCCTGAATAACACCTCTTAGATACCACCACATAATGGTAAAACAAAGCTTTTACAACATCAAGCAATTATGTTTTCAATCACCAATCAAAATAATTTTTATTTTCCCAACTACAGGCTTTGGTCCAAAATGACTTAACCAAAACTGTGAAGAATCCACATTATGCATAATAAATCATCACACTATGCATAATAAACCTCCTCATATAAACATGCATGTTTGCCTTCATATCACCCATGATTACTACATTTACCCCTTCATTTTCCATTCATTTATACTTCCGCATTTGCAACATTTCCACTCTTTCATAACATTTACAAAAGATTATCTTCTCAAGTATGGCAAGGAATTTTTAATCATCCTGATTTTAAAATACCCCTGCTTAATGAATATTTATTCATTCAATGATCACTTACCTTGAATCTTCTCGTGGTTGAAATGATCCAACCCTTCTCTCACATATTCTTTTAGGAATACATTCAAGCCTCTACAGATTTACTTTGAATGTGTAAGGTCCATTCTCTCCCCAGCAATTAAATTTCTTCCCAGCAAATTTCTAACATAAATCTTTTCCCAACAATTAATGTTATAAACCTTCAAATTACACACACTCTCCCCTTTAATTTAAGCCAAGTTCCCTTATCTTAATCTCTTCCATTTCAATTCCTTGCTTTGAAAACATGCAATCTTAATGTAACCGAATATCCTTTCAAGATTACATTCTCCCCAAAAAAATGTACATGAATTATTTGCAAAAACTTTACCTCTATCAATCCCAGTGACTTTTCCTTATGCTGGAAGATTGTATCAAGAAAATACTAGATCCATACCTTGAATGTTCCGATGGAGTTGCACCTCTCTTCACGCAATCTCTTTCTCACTTCTGATCCCAAAATGATGTAGGTGACCAAAATTCCCACTTCCAAATTAATACATAACATTGAATTTTTGCAACATTATGCAAAATCCACTTCTCAATAATAAATGGGTGCTTTTAAGGACCGTTTTATATTATTATGGCTAATCCACTGTGGCATTTGGAATCCACTTTAATTAAAAAAAGCCACCATACCTCACGCATAAACAAAAGAAGTCGATTTGTGTTGATGATGATATTAAGCAAGCAGCATACCATTGCCTGAACGAATCCACAGTGTTTCATTCACCATGGCATTCATGCAAACAAAACTGGGTTCAAGTTTATAAGTTGGTATTTCAATTAGATTTTACGCCATCCACTGTGCAGTTCTCCACGCAGAATTTTAATTATATAATTCACAAAGTTATCCACGATATAATTCGAACCCATCGAATGTTTATGCAGAAAAAAACAATACAGTCCTTGCTAACCAACGCGAATTGATTGTATAGAAATTAAATGTAACCTGACCGAACCATTTCGTTGCGGAGTTGTAAGTTTTTCATTACAGAGCTGTTCTACGATTCAATTGATCCACTGGACGCTGTCATCTCTGCCTAAGACTAACACATCTTGCCAGTATTAACACAACGTCAGTATTGATCCAACTTGAATTGAAATATGTGATACAGCTTTGCTTCATTCCTACACCTTGAATGCCGTCCTTTGCCTCAGTTCCAGCAACCGATTGTGTTTGCTGCAAATTCCCTTCCAATCGCTCACGGTCCACACTCACACTGCTGCTAGGCTCTTGCTGGGCCACGCTATCTACAATTTTCTCTTATCTTTGCTGCAACGAGATTTAGCTCAGTTCCTCCTCATTCAGGCCGCGGTCCACAAAGGAATGGATACCATTCATACGAATGAGAAATTTCTACATTGGAAACTTCCGCATTGCTCCATTCACAATAGCAAGTACTATCAACACGAGCCATTCACACAGGCATATCAAAACAAAGTGTTGCATTTGCGTAGGGAACAAGTGCTGCAATTTTTTTTTTTTTTTTTAAGTCACTCATACCTTAGGTCATTACCATATTCCACGGCCTTCATCGCTCTGCGTCCAACATCTGTAGACTTACCCCATACTCAGAGATCTCTGAGGATGAAACACTCTGCAGACTCCACTTCGGAGGGCTGCCATTACTTGTTCAATGAAGAATTTCGAAGACATATCTTGAACCAATACTGAACTGGCACGATTGGTGTAGTGCATTGCAACAAAAAACAATCTAGAGATACATGTCTTCAATGCATAAATAGAGCGATACCTCCAACACCCAAAGATTCCATTCAAGGTCGGAAATACTAATTTATCATTTCTTCACAATAGCATGCTTCACAACAAGACAGGGTTTGCACACACCAAAAATGTTTATCTTTGTAGCAGATTCAACTCTTTCCACTTGCCGCAGTCTTAAAACACAGCTTGCAGACTATGCTAGCTACACTTCACAATTTCGCTGTGGCTGTGTCAATACAAGTCCGCGGTCTTCCAACCTTCGATTGTGCTTGTAATCGAACCAACCATTTCAACTGCTAACGTAGTATGAAATCCTCCTTCACGCTGCTTGTGAACTCGTTCCTGCATTTAACACACTCATACACAACACACATATATAATTGCAGAGATTAAATTCACTCATTTATATCTTGTCCGTGGCTGCACAGATGAACGTGATCTCTGGATCTGATACCAAATGATGCAGGGATTCTGCTATAAAATAGATCCTAGCATAATAAAACACACTCCTTCACTCAGCATGAAAAATCTCAATAATTCTTCATTAAAACCATAAAAATATTCAGCTAAAAAAATACCTATGAAGGAAAGAGAGCCAATCAAATGAAATACTAATATAAAAACATAAAAAAACACTTTGGCCAAATATTACATTGGGCGGCCTCTTGGCTCTTGGCACTTCAAACCATCTCTCACTCTCATTGTACTCCTTACTACTCTCAGTTGTTTTTCATCCTCACAAAACCCTCCTATATATACATAAATAATGAATTTATTTCACTTCATAAATTCCTCCACACAAATCTCAACTTAAATCTAATTTAGATTTATTCTAGTTTTGGACTCAACAAAGTCCCTTATATGAAATTCCTACTCCCTAGATTATCTACCTAATTCCATTCCACTCATATCCTTTAATTATTAAAGAATATCTATATATATATATATATATATATATATATATATATATATATATCCCCACCTTTACATTTTTCTCCTAATTTATTAAAAATAAACAATTTAATTAATAAAATAATTAAAATATCTCACCCCCTTATTACATAATTAAATAATGAAAATTTGGCTTGGATGCTCCTGCATCACATCATCAGGGACTAGAGAGCTTGAATATGATGGGTGGAGTGTCCACACGAAGATTTGGACAAGTGAAAATTCATACACAATCTTGTTTCGAAGGTTTTTAACAATAATAATAGTTGTGAAAGTCTACATTCTCTTATAGTTTACTTAATTCTGCATTTTAACAGTTTCAACACCTTCCATTTATTAATGGAAGTCAAGTTTCAATGTATCTCCATGTTTTTGTTTAGAAATTTGTATTTCATTTCATTCTCTTCATAAATTTGATTAATGGTATCAGAGTGGCTTACTCTTTATTTTTTTTCTATGAATTTCCCCGAAGAGGTTGAGGTATAAGGAGTTGGGACTTGAAGTGATTGAGGCCTTGCAAAATCTCCCTCACTGATTTTTATGAACTCCCATGGAAGAAGAATAAGAATACGAGGGAGCAAGAGATCCTATTAATTTATTGCTCGAGGGATACCCTACGTGACAAAGGAACAAGATGATGGATAACATTGCTGAAATCCTTTGACCAATGCCAAAAACTGACACATATTCATCAAGTGGTCACTTTGGTGGTACCACCCCCTTCAAGGTACATGTTAATTTTGATATTCATATATTTTTGTAGGCTAGATAGTTGTGAAAGCTCTAGAAAAATGGTTAAAATTGTTATAAGGGTATTTTTTCGGTCCGTAATTTGTTCGATAGAGAAAATATTACCTTTGCACTCCTTAAGGCTGCCCCCATGTTAAGTACTGGTGGAAAACTGATCATGACCAAAAGACCACAAAAGAATATGCGATGTTTAGATTCACACCCACTTGGGGCTCATTAAGGGATGTTATTAAGGAAAAAAAATACCTTGATAGAAGCTACGATGACCAATGCATGAGATGGGGCACACTAAAACAAGAGAGGGACCAAACACTGTCAGGGTTCACAAATATCTTCCATACCTTATGCACCAAGTTGGGTATTTAAGACTTTGAGTGACATATTGTGCTAAAGTACCATGGTGGCCTGCATAGATACATCAAGAAAAAAATGGATTTTTTGGACATCTCCTCACTTAGTGCATCATAACAATATGTTTGTCAAAATTGAGAAAAAATTTAAACAAAATAAGAAAAAGTTCTGATTTGTGAATCCCTTACAGTAAAAGCAAGGAAATGGCATCCCTAAATTGTAGAACAAAGGACATATCTAAGGTGGACCACCCCGGGACAACACATCTAAACCATAAATAAAGAATGGTAATGGGAAGGTGAAGAAAGACACAAGAGAGTGGTGTGATTTCCACAAGTGCCCCTCTCATAACATTGATGAATGTCATGAAAGGTAGTCATCAACAATTGAGCTAAATAAAAGCCTCAAAGACAGATGCAGGTTTCGACTCTAAATTAGGCCTAAACAAGGGGAAGTAAATCATTGGTGCAAAACCCAATGCCACCGTTTCCAGCACCAAGGTCCAACAAAGTGAACCTGAAGATATGGAGTGCCTGTTTCACTAACAGATGTGGGTGAAGGGTGTTCCATTGCATTTCATTTTCAATAGATAAAGTAAAAAGAGCTTTATCTCAGTAGAGGTTTTCAAATAGTTAGGTTTGAGACAACACCACACCCTCAACCATACACCATCAGGTGGCTCCGCCAAGGGAGAGATCTTTATGTTAACTGGCAGTCTCGTCCGCCCTTCAAGGATGAGGTATTGTGTGATATTTCTCCCCCTGAAGTTGGTGATTTTATTTTATGCCAACAATAATTTTTGAAGTGTCATGTAATATATGAATCTAGAACTCATAGATTTATTATTGCATTGGGTAGAAAAATGTACAGGATGCAATAGGTAGCTCCACCTACTACCATTTCTTTGATCTCTGTTGAGAAATGTTATGTTTGTCTCCCAGAACAAGAAATTTATCTTCTCCTCATTTTCTCTCAAACTAAGGACAATATTGTTGCAACATCCACGACCTTCACACAAGGCCCCTTCATGCAAGATAAGCAAGTAGACAAGGTCATGGAAGAATATAAAGACATTTTCTCCTCTCCCATTGGGGTACATATGACAATTAAATCATTCAAGCGATCTAACCCCCACACACCTCTACCTAGTGGACCAACTTACCACCACTCTCTTTTGGAAAATGAGGAAATTAAGTTCCAAGTTCAATAGTTGCTCCAAAAATGAGACATATGATTGAGTTCCTCACCTTGTGGAAGCCCAATTCTACGCATTGAAAATAAAAATGGGACCTAGTGACTCTGCATTAATTATTGGGCCTTGAAAAATATCACAGTTAGGAATAAATAATTGATTCCTTGAATTAACAACATTCTTAACTAGCTCAAGGGGGCCAAGTAATTCAACAAGATTGATTTGAAGTCTGGCTACCACCAATTCTCAATAGAACCAACTGATGTTGTGAAGACTACTTTCAAGTCCAAGGAGGTTCTTTTTGAATGGTTGGTCATACTCTTTAGTTTGATGAATCCCCCAACAAATTTCATGATGCTGATGGATGATATCTTGTGGCCTTTCGTTGATTTTGTTGTGGTTGTATATCTACATGATATCCTCATCTTCAACAAGAGTTGGGTAGAACACTTGTAGAATATTTAACAGGTCCTTCACAGTTTGCATCAATACAAGCTATGTTCTAACTTAAAAAAATGTTTCTTTGGCATGAAAAAGGTCTAATACCTAGGCTACATTGTTTATGAGCAAGGTGTGCATGTGGATCCAACAATGATCCAAGTTATTCAGGATTGACCAACCTCGCTGAATATAATAGGGCTTCATAGCTTCTTAGGCCTTGCTAAATTCTACTGAAGTTTCATGTTGGGGTTTTCTTATATCACTTTGTCTTTGAATCAACTGATGAAGGTGATGAGCTCTGGTATTGCACCAAGGATGTTGCAAATCCCAAGGATTTTCAACTTAAATTATCAACCTGGGGTTCATACAAACTTATAGGTCACAGTGCTATATGCACAAGAGGTTAGGTTTTACTCATGTCAACCTCAGTCATTAGAACAAATCAAGGCATTCAGATACCATTCCTTAAAATCGCTACAAATAAAATTCCTTGTGAAAGAATATCATGATTGCAAGGAAATGAACATGATTTTAACTACATAAATGAAAATGCCATTCATTGAATGTAAATGCTAATTGAAATTTCATGAAAGTAAGAGGGTAGTCTAGTTGCAGAAGTAAACCATGCTACATCTATTTTCTCACTTAATGAAATCAATAGTCTATTTGCATGAATCATTTATCTATTTGCAACTTTATTAAAAATGAGGAATTCAATCTTCAACACAACTATGGAAAAAATGTTGAGTCTAATTCTACTTGTTGTCTTATGTATTTAGTGAGTAAAGGATGGGTTTGGAGTGGTATTAGAGTCTTCCTTAATCATGAAATAAGAGCTTGAGGTTCATTATTCAACTTCATAATGCAAGGGTCAAATTCTGGAGGGAATATGGTCAAAGTAAACAAATCTACAAGACTACTACAGGAGGCCCCATTTTTCTATAGGAGGGGGTACGAGAGATTTTTGACGACAAGAATGGTATTTTCAAGGAAAAGGAAGGTGGATGAAGATGAATGAAGGTGAATTAAGGGTGTGGGAGCCCCTTTTCCAAGCTTAGTATCCCTCAGAGGCCTATCTTTCACCAAAGTTTATGCCCACAATGTCCTTCATTTTCCCTGGAAGAGTGACCTTGGTGGTAGAGTTTGGAAGCAATGTGAAGTGTCCAAGAGAGAGATGGGATGGTCTAGTTGGATGTAGAAGAGTGTTCCCACCCCTGCAAGTCAACATAATATCTGCAACCTAACCAAGCACATGCATCAAATGATCAATTTTACAACAAAATAAATTAACATGGAAAAGATGAGTTGAATTTTATTAAAATCTACTTTACCCTAAAACACAATTCTAATTTCTAAACCAATGTTACTAACTTCTAAGTTACAGAAACCAAGCATGTAGAAGGATGACAAACCAACACTTTACAATTTCTAAGAAATCCTAAACACATGTTTTTGGGTTGTTGTTGTAGATCTTCCAACCACTCTTCCCATAAGAGATGTGATAGGAAAACCTGCAACTATGAGTTTTGTGATGTAATTCCTACTTAAACAAGAAAATAATTGCACTAAAGTGAAAACTACAAAGGAAATAATACAAGAGAGGGAATAAATCCTATGGGTTTGGCCCAAACCCAAGGGTTTCAACCATCCAAAAATAACTCAGATGTAGGCCAACAATCAACTTCTCATTGACAAAAAAGAAGAATTACATACATCATATGAAAGATGAAAATAACAGTACCAAACACGAGGTTTTGAGTAGCTACTCCTATATTCAACAAAAATTTGAATCTTAATGAGCCTTTAGGCTGGTTTATTTAGACAAAATTTGGCTAAGGGGCAACTTCCTTAAAAGGAGGAATTCTCCCCTCTAAAATATTGAAATTGGTGGATTTGGCTCCCTTTGATCTTCACATGTACTGGAGTTCCACCGATGCTAGTGAATTAGAGCTGTTGGTGAGGAATGTTTGATATCAAGCTGATTTGGAGAGTTAATGAAGAGTACAAGCCCTCTATATTCTCTCTAGATGTCTCCAACAAGCCCCTGCATAGTAAATATCTAAAAAAATCTTATTTTTCTGCATATTAATCACATTAGTCCATGTAATACGACAAGCACCCTCTAGTCTTCTTACTAACCATATTATGGATAAAAATGTGAATTTATGTGAGAAAAGGAGAGTTTTAAGGGTTGGAGGATAGCACAATGGACCTCAAAATATACCTATTGATGGGACCCATCACAAGGGAAGAGAAAAAGCAAAGTTTTAATGGTCTAAGTCTAAATAGAAGGCATTCAATGATCTGACAAATTGTCTTGATTTGCACTGGTCTTCACCTTACCAGACCTACAACAATCATTTGAGATTGAGATAGTTCCCTCTGACCATATTATTGGAGCAGTCCTCACTTAACAAGGAATTATGTGTCCTATAAATCTCTGATCCTGCACTAGTGCAGGACAGATTAATGTAAGAAGGAAATCTCTAAGGAAGCATGTATAAGGGCCCATATAACGAGACTGTTGAAGTGTCTCTGCTAAGGGAAAACACACACTCAGTAGATTAAACAACCATTAGTGGGAGTGATTGCCTTTTATCTTTAATTCTCTCTTGAAAATGCATACTTCCTCATTCCAGTCTTAGATTATTTTTTATGGTTCAAGTTGCCTTCTTCTCTTTTGATTTGTTTCTTTAATCTTTCATTTAAAGAAGTAGGGATTTACATTAGGAAGATTCATACCATATCTGGCATTTCCTGTGATTTGTATCTAAGTTTACGAATCCCCCGGGTTGAAAAATTAAGTGTTGAGGAGTTTGCTTAAGTGTAATTCTTGCATCCAACATTTTGGCGCCATTGCCGGGGAGGCGATTTGATTTGGTAAGAATTTTCCTGATTATACAATAGAGGTAATTTTTCTTTATTTTTGCAGTGTTGTTCCTTTGAAGGAATTTTACTCGTGTTAATTGATTTTTGACACCATTTTTTAGAAGTTATTTTTTATTTTTTCTTTCCTTTTGAAATGAATGCCTAGAAAAGGTAAGGGTTCGAAGCCCACTAAGGGCTGAAAGAATTCTGAAAAAAAATTTCATATTGGGTCTCCTTCTGTAAGCAGGAAGCCCAATCCAATTCAAACCCATCACGCAGGAACAATCCACTTGGATTGGTGATAACAGCTCAGGTGTGGATCAGCCTGTGGAGAGCGGTACAAGTAAAAGGGGAACAATGGCGAACCGAGAAGATCATTTGGAAGGGACTCGTGACAACCAGGTAAGTGAAGAACAATCCACTTTTGTGTTTCCAATTGTGGATCTTGATATTGTGGCGCAAATGAAGAATATTCCACCATCAACTCTCCCTCATTTCCATGGTAAAGTTCATGAAGATCCTGAATCTTTTCTATTTGATTTTGATATTCTGTGTAGAAGTTATGATTATGCAACTGATGCTCAGAAGTTAAGATTATTTCATGTTACCCTCAAGGACTCAGCTCTACGCTGGTTTATGGGGTTAGGAGGAAACACTATAGCCTCTTGGGATCAGATGAAGAGAGTGTTTTTGTCTAAATATCAAGAATATTGCAAAACTCGGGACATGCAGGATGAAATTTTTACAATCATACAAGATGATGATGAAATTCTTGAAGATTATCTGGAAATATTTCTGTATATTTTACAAAGGTCAAAACTAAAGCTTGATCCCAACACTATTAGAACCTTGTTCTTAAGAGGACTTACTGATAATGCTAGAAATAATTTGAATCTGTTAGGACAAGGTGATATTTCTCAGCAAGCTTTTGATCGAATTTGTGAATTATGCAGGAAATTTTCAAGAAACTAGTATAGATTCGGTAGAGGAACTCGAAATAGAAATAGAAAAACTGAATCTACTGATGCTATGATGATTGTACGAGAAAATAAAATGGAAAACATGAAAATTGATATAATGAACACTATTACCAAACAGTTAGACTCCTTAAAATTTCAGCAGAAACTCATGAAGGAACAAGAGTCATTATGTATTTTCTGTCCTAAATGTAGAGACAAGCATCCTCCGAAAGAGTGTCCTCTTAATTTGAAAGAAATAATAAGTGTGCTATTTGTGTAGAAGACCATATCACAGAAAAATGTCCCTCTATACCAGGACTTAAAGCTGTATTTACAGGGGGACAGCCCGAAGTTGAATACTTGAATGCTATGGGAGCAAGAAGGAATTGGCCTCAGGTAGGTACATGTATGGCTTCTAAATTTTATCCACACTATTTTGGTTATATTTCACATGCATATTCTTATCCTAACTCTCATCAGTAGTTAAGTATGGGAATTAATATCATCATGGGCAACCTTCTCAACCATGGCAGAAGGTTGGAGAGGGCCAACTCATTCTCCATATTCCTACCAGCCACCTATGCAGTCATATCCATCTCCACATGCACCTTATTCAATGCCTCAACTTCCGAGTCAGTCCACTCCATCGTTGCCTTTACCTCCACCCTTTCGACCTCCTCAGTTTCCTGCTCAATCTATGCCCAATCCTAATAGTTATAAAGTAGTGCAAATGATCTATGTAACAAACCCACCTTTATCATTCGAGTACAAGTCTATTCTAGTTGGGGTTCATGATATTCAATTAAGATCGGGAAGGACTGTAACATCATAAAATTAGAAGCAACCTATGGTGATCATTGAAGAGAAAGGAGAAAAGGAAACTCTTAACCATTCTCCGAAAGCTATCACTAAGCAGCCCTTACCCTCTAAATCCTTGCCATCTTATTCCAACCAACCTCCCTTCCTAGAGAGGCTAGTAATGGAAAGGAGTGAGCCTATTTCTGAGACTAGTTTGGCATCTGACCTTCAGAATCTTTTCATTAAGATACCCTTGCTTCAAGACATCAAAGGGATCCCCATTTGTACCAAGATTATTAAGGAACTCTGTCTCAAGAAACCTGGGAGGAAGAGATTGGAACCCCAAACCATTCAATTTGTTGGTAGGGCAGCAGAGTTGATGACAGGATGTGTGTCTATGGAAAAATATACTGATCTCGGAAACCCTGTTGTCTCAGTTCAGATTGGTAATGTCATTGTCTCTAATGTTCTTATAGACCTGGGGGCAACCATTAATGTCATGAATAAGAAAACCATGGATCAAATTCGGTTATCTCATCTTCGCCCTACTCCCATTGTGCTTGAATTATCAGATAGATCTAAAATTAGGGTAGAAGGAGTATTGGACAATGTGATCATCTCATTAGATTCTTGGGAATATCCTACTAATTTCATTGTGCTTCAACAAAAGAACTCAATAGGAGGACATCCCTTGATCTTGGGTCGACCATGGCTTGCTATGACTGATGCATATATTGGATGTTGTTCCGGTGATATGTATATTTCACATGGATATTCTAGGAAGAAAGTTACCTTATACCCCCCTGCCAGATCCATTCAGGACCTTCTAGATACTTTATGGTTAGATAAAAGCAGTGACGAGGAGACTCGGTCTATTTCCCTTATCCATCATTATATTGGGTCTTCACAAGAAAATGAGATTCAAGATTTTCTGAATAATCTAGACACTATGCCTAATTTTGAGCCTTTGAGCCAAATTTTCAGCCTAGATTTTCAAAAAAATCATGATTCTCATTCTTCTGTACCACTGCATTTGACCACTCCCTTGAATACTCCTGAGCCTGATACCACTCTTGTTGAGATTAGCCCTGGTAAATCCTTGCATATCAGTTCAGATTTGGACTCATCTTAGCAGGAGCAACTTGTGAATTTGTTGCAAAACCATCTTGGTGCCTTTGTTTGGGGCTATGAAGATATGAAGGGTATTCCTCCTGAAACTTGTACACATCATATCTATATTCAGGAAGGAACCCGACCTGTCCGACAACCTCAAAGGCAAATGAATCTATCTCTAAGAGATATTGTGAAGGAAGAAGTACAAAAACTCTTAGATGTTGGTTTTATCTATCCTATTTCTAACAGTCAGTGGGTCTCTCCATTAGTGCTAGTACCTAAGAAAGATGGAAGATGGCGTATTTGTATTTATTATCGAGAATTGAATAAAGCCACTCTTGAAGATTACTTCCCTCTCCCTTTCATTGATTAGGTGCTTGATACCCTTGCAGGAAAGAAATATTTCTCCTTTTTGGATGGCTTCAGTGGTTATAACCAGATACAGATTGCACCCAAAGATCAGGATAAAAATAATTTTACATGCCCATGGGGGACAACTGCTTATAAAGTGCTTCCCTTTGGTTTATGTAATGCCCCAAATACCTTTCAAAGGGCAGTCCTGGCCATTTTTGCTGATCTAGAATTTGTAGAAATTTATATGGATGACTTTTTTGTGTTTGGTGATTCTTTTCAGGAAGCTCTCAAAAATCTGGAGAAAGTACTTCTTCGTTGTCAAGAAGCCCATCTCACTTTGAGTGACAAGAAATGTAGATTAATGTGCAAAGCAGGAGTGGTTCTTGGCCATTTGATTTTTGACAAAGGTAACTCCTGTTAATGATGATTTTCCAGATGAACATATTTTTGCTATGTCAACAGATTCTCCGTGGTTTGCTGACAATGATAATTATTTGGTCACTGGAAAAACACCACCTCACTTGTCCACTCGTGAAAAGTGGAATATTATTCAGAAAAGTGTTGCATATTCCTAGATTCAAGGAGATCTCTTTTACACTAGTTCAGATCTGATTATCCGTAGATGTGTAAGAGAGGAGGAAGTGTTTAACATATTGAAATCTGCTCATGATGAACCTTGTGGAGGCCACTTCGCTGATAAGCGGATTGCATATAAAGTATTACGTGCTGGTTACTTTTGGCCTTCCTTGTTTAAGGATGCTAAACAATATGTCAGGCGATGTGATAGCTGTCAATGAATGGGACAGCCTAATCAAACCAATGAAATGTCTTTATGCCCCCAAGTTATGATTGAACCATTTGAAAAATGGGATATTTATTTTATAGGGCTAATAAATCCAACATCCTTAAGTAAAAAGCATATTTTGGTTTGTACAGATTTCATTACAAAATGGGTAGAAGCTAAAGCTGTTTCTTTTGCTACAGAAAAAGTTGTTGTTGATTTTATTTTTACTGAAATCTTTACTAGATTTGGTGTGCCTAGAGAAATTGTTTCTGACAATGGTCTGCATTTTATTTCTAATTTGGTACAGGGTGTGATGGATCAATACAAGATCCGACACAGGAAATCCACGCTGTATCACCCGCAAGCAAATGGCTAGGTGGAATCTACAAACAAAGTGATCGAGTCCATTCTTACAAAGACAATCAATATGCATCGGAAAGACTGTGCTGAAATATTACCAGAAGCTTTGTGGGCATACAGAACCACTTGGAGAAATAGCATGGGACATACACCATATGAGCTGGTATATGACAAACAAGTTTTGTTACCAATTGAATTCCAGATCAAAACCTTCAGAACTGCACTTCAGTTAGGACTAGATCTCTTTGAGGCAAAACAACATCATCTTCTCCAATTAAATGAGTTAGATGAATTTCGTAGAGATGTTGTTCAACAGAACATCCTAATTTAGCAGCAACGAAAAAGGTGGCATGACAAGTCTATTCAGAAAAAGAAATTCGAACTAGGTGATTGGGTACTCCTTTATGATTCTAGATTTAAAATCTTTAGAGGGAAGTTCCATACACATTGGATGGGACCTTATGAAGTGATCCGAGTATTCGAGAATGGAGCAGTAGAAGTTAAAACTATTGATGGACAAAATTCAGTATTGTCGGTAAATGGACATAGATTAAAGAAGCATTTTCAGCCACTTGCCAAGAAAGATTTTACACAGCAAGTCCAATAGCAATTCGGGACAGTAGTGGTAAATGGTAATACCAACCTTTTGAAAACCTGAATTATTCTTCTTCTCAAAGAAAAAAAAAAATTAATAAAAAATTAAAGAAAAAATATTTCCTGTAACTGTGAAAATCAATTCGCTGACATGATTGCTGGCAGGAAGGGTCAACCTGAAAACCAGCTTGCTGGCAGGAAGATCAAAAATTTCTAATAAAAAGAGAATGTTGCTTGATCTTTAGATATTCTAGCGACCACTGAGTAAAAGCAGGTTCAACAGACCTTTATACATTGGGGTAATTAGCGTGGATATTTTTATTCAAGTAACACTTAATTCTCGCTGCAGTTATTTTTCTTGCACCAATGAAGGCATGCCTTCTAGAAAATTTTATGCCTTTATTCATATCCCATTTCGTAATATTCCCTCAGTTTTCTTCTTTAAATCCCAGAATGATTAACCTTCCCGCATTCCTCTGAATTTACCCTACCCGCTTCGTAAAAATCCCACTTTACCCTTGAATTTTTTTTCCTATCCCACTTCTGTTTATCCCCTCTTGTACTATTCCTGGAATCCCTATAACAAAATTCCTTCCCATTCTAAAATTTTCTCCTTTCCCACTTCTTTGTTCCCTCATGAATTCATTACAGGATCTTATACACAAAGAGCAAAAAGATACTCTGAAGCATCAAGAAAGGGCGAAGCAAATTTCCAATATCAGTTGAGGAAGCTATGTTAGAAGTCCAGCCTATATTTTACTTAAATTCTCTATTCTTTTTTTTAGACAATATGCTTGCACTAGTGTAAGAATATCGTCCTATATAATAATATAAGCAGAATGGTACCAGCAGTACGACATAGTAAGCGGTGTAAATAGATCGGTGCAAGCATGCACCTTGACAGAAGAAGAGTACAATTTGTTATTTTCATAAGTATATGTCATAGGAAAGTGGTCATCATGAAAGTTTACAAGAAGCCTTTTTCACTTATTTAAGGAGTACTTGTGCTATCATATTAACTAGGAGAAAATTATTTAAAGTACAAGGTGTTTTTAGTTAAAAATCATGATCATTTTTTAATAAATGCTAAAGTTCTTTTTTTGAATTATGAAGGAGTGCGGAAATGTTTAACCGTTGCTTGGATATAATTACCCTTTCCGCCATGATCCTAAACGTCCTTCACTTATAATGATTACCTCACTTAGCTGTTAAAAACGTCACCGCAAGTACCAATCCCGCACGACTCTGAACATGCCGCGCATCCACGGCTATTTTGGTGGGATGGATCGATGATAAGACAAAAGGGATGGTGGACGGTTGGATCCCTATCTATAAAGAGCCAATTTTTCCAGTATTGCATGCAATTTTTGGACTTTTCATAACTGTTAAGTAGAGATGCCGCCTGTTCGATGTGAATATTCGTCCCTCAGGCTTTCTTTAGTTTTTGCAGAAAGGAGTTCCACGCAACGCCCTGCTGGGACAGTGGCGGGACCTCCTTTTTATCCTTCAGAAATTCGTGACTTGTGAGGGAAGGTACTCCCTCGCCTTTGTGTATCATTTCAAGATGCTGCAACACTTCGAACCCAGCCGGCACGTTTGGTGGAGGATGGATTTCACTTATTTTTTGCTTAAGAGTTTGGAAAAGATGGCCAAGAGTGTGCAGGGCGCATGGGCAGACCAGGCTGATAAGAAATTATATCACCACGGCCTGATCAAAATCTTGGTCTAGAAATAATTGGAAATTAAGGGCATGACCTGGAAGGTGTTGTTGAAGCAGCTAGATAAAAAGCCATCTGCAGGAAAGAAGACAACTGCTGAAAAGAAAACAAAGACCCCCGCTAGCACAAGCAAGGGTCCAAGTGAAAAAAGGAAACGACCCGGGAAGTCAACAGAAGAAAAGGGCCCATCTCCAAAGAAAAAGAAGACAATGGGTACACTTGTTGAAGAACTCCTCCGATGCCACCAGTACATGAACAGACCCCCGAAGAAGAAGATTTTCTGTCAGTCCTTGCGGACGCAGCAAAATCTGTGGAAGTTGAAGATGACACTCTGTTGGCCGATTTTATTAAGGCCTGGAAAAAGAATGAAGAATCTGGTGCAGAACCACAGTCCCCATAGAAAGTTGAATCCCCTCCTACACCAGTGCAAGAAGAAGAAGAAGAACTTGAAGAAGTGCAAGAAGAAGAAGAACCGGAAGAGAAAGAAGAAGAAGAAGAACCGGAAGAAGTGCAAGAAGAAGAAGAACCAGAAGAAGTACAAGAAGAAGAAGAATCAGAAGAGCAAGAAGAAGAAGAAGAATCGGAAGAGGAAGAAGTGTTTATTGAAGTCATGAGGGATACTGAGGACCCTGAAGAAAACACAACCCTTGTTGAGATAGAAAAAGAGGAAGACTCGGTAGCTCTTGCTGCTCGGATAGTCGAGCTAGAGCTTCAAGTGCAGAACTTAGAGCAGCTCGTAACTAAAGCGCAGGAGGAAAAAGAATAGAATAAAGAAGAATTCACGGCAGAGATCCAGAAAAAGAAAGGAGAAGTTAGGGTGTGGAAGTACCGTGCTTCGCAATGTTTCAAACGACTTAAAAAGGTGACGAAGAAATTGAAGAACAACAAAAAGAAGAAGTCTGAAACATTGCAGATTGATGATAGTATGCTAGAGCAGGAGTGAGTTGGAACGCTTGAAGTTTTGAAGGTTTTTGCAGAGGTAAAGAGTTGTGTGAGGACACACAACAGCTTAGGGATGGGAGGATGTTAGCCCCATAATTTTCTCTCTTTTTACCATTTTCCCCTTCCTAAATCATAACCATTTACCTATGTTTCACCTCTTTTATGCACCCTCATCTTGCACCAGTCCAAGCACAGTGACATATTTCTTATAAACCTTTATTATTCATGTTTTAATTCAACTTAGCATTAATTAAATATTTATTACATTATTTCTTACTTTTAAATCACTTTTGTAACTTATCGATATCTCCAATGGTTATTTGATAGTTAGAGTGCTTACCGTGACCGCTGATCTTAGTGCAGGATCAGATCTTGCACCATTGCTAGCACAATAGATCTTCGCAGCAGATCCAAACCTCCTCGATCACTGCCTCATCTTGAGCCGCTTCAGCCATGACAACAGATTAATTCAAAGCCAGTCGAGACCAATCCGTGAAGGGCGAAAGCTGGTTAGCTACGACTAGTTTTGCAAAACCGTCTTATTTTGAAGGCCGAAACTAAATTCTGCATTTTGTTATGTAATCAGTTAAAGGACCTATTTTGGCCTTTGGCCAAGGGCCTATATAGTGTAAAATGTAAATAGGACAAAAGGAGAATTTTTGAGCAGAGTTTTTAGAGCGAAGTTTGATAGGCGATAACAGGTAGTTTTGTTATCACCCGAATCTGGGCTGGACATTGTATTAACACATGTATTCGCCTCAATGAATTAATAAAAAGGGATCTCCGCCTCATGTTTCAGAAATTGTGTTTCCGTCTTTAAGCTGATGAATCGACTAATTTACTGAGCAGCATTTTAACTTAAAAGGGAAACGCGCTGGTTGGCTAGGGCCCAGCCAACCCAGCACGTTTACCCCATTTTATATTTCTTGTAATTTGTGTTTATATTGTTAAGGTGTGATTTAACTTTCAACACATGTATTCCTGTCTCAGTGAAAACGGATCCGTCGTGTGAAGTAGATACATTTTCTTTCCTTGCAATTTACTTTCCTGCACTTGATTTCAGATTGGTTTTCATCCGCCTGGTACAATTAGGAGAAACAAACTTGCACCAGTGCACGTTGGTGTAATATTTTCTTTTCCTGCAATTTTGATTAATTGGTTTTTCCGCCTAGTCCAAGCAGGAGAAATGAACCTGCACCAGTGCACGTTGGTGTGATGTAGCAAGTTTTCTTAATCTACTTTCCGCAATTTTCTTTCTTTCTTTAAATATTTATGACAGGATAAATGATTGTTTCTTTGTTTCTGCATTTTGTTAAGATCATAAACATTCACTTTTATGTGTGCAATTTGATTCGATAGGAAACTATCACTTGCAATAATTGAACACTCATTTTAAGAATTAAATGCTAAGTGCAGGAAACTCTGATCCGATGCAAGAACCAATTTCTTGCCACAACATCTGAGTGCTCTGAACCTTGAAAAGTTCGAGCCCTTGCATGAAGTAAAAAAAGCCTTCAGTAAAGACACTATTTATACCTTCTACATAAATCTCCGATCCTGCACTAGTGCAAGCACTAGTGTAGGACAGATTAATGTAAGAAGGAAATCTATAAGGAAGTAGGTTTAAAGGCCCATCTAATGAGACTGCAAAAGTGTCTCTGCTAAGGGAAAACACACACTCAGTAGATTAAAAAATCATCAGTGGGAGTGATTGCCTTTTATCTTTAATTCTCTCTTGCAAATGCATACTTCCTCGTTCCAGTCTTAGATTATTTTTGATGGTTCAAGTTGCCTTCTTATCTTTGATTTGATTTTGCAATATTTCCTTTAAAGAAGTAGGGATTTACATTAGGAAGATTCATACCATCTCTGGCATTGCCTGTGCTTCGTCTCTAAGTTTACAAATCCCCCGGGTTGACAAATTAAGTATTGAGGAGTTTTCTTAAGTGTAATTCTTGCACCCAACACTCATTACTTTTTATGTTAAAAAGGGTCTTTCAGCGTCATTGTAACTCACTTTGGAGAAGGCACGTAGCCATCACATCTCTTCTCAGAGACAACCTACCACCATTCGAGCCAATTTGTTTCATTTTGCAATTTTACAATTTTATCACCTTCCATTTATTAATAGAAGTCAAGTTTCATTGTATCTCTATGTTTTTGGTTATAAATTTGTATTTCGTTTCGTTCCCTTCATAAATTTAGATTAACATGCCCCTTAGAACTACCCTCTTACCATCTGTTGTAGTGAATTCCACCTCTCCTATCTCATAGTCCTTAGAACATGTCCCTATAAAAAGAAGCCATTGAACACTCAATATGAGATTGGTTTCCACCAAATCCACCACATAGAAATCATTAGCCATAATGTAGCTACCCATCTTAAACATCATGTACAAAACAAAAGAGATTGAAATTAAAAATGTGAAAAAAATAATATTAAAAATAAGACCTAAGATGGGAAGATAAGAAAAAGAACCTCCGTTGAGTATATTTGAAAATTTGTTCAGATATAATGAGCCCAAATCTGACATATTATGGGCAATATGTGACATGAATCTTCTTTAAAAATGACGACATTTATAAACCGTATTAGTCAAATGCAAATAACAAAGAACAAAATATAGTCTTGGCCTTGTTGTAGTTGGCTTAATAAAACCTTATGGAGATTGGCATAACTATTGCAAAAAATGGCAATTATTAGTAATGACAAATAAACAACAGTGATAAGTATGATCAGTGACCAAAGTGAAAGTATACCTTAATTAACAAGTCAAAATTTTCAATTCTCCATTCATTTCTACTTCTTGTAACAAAAGTTTCATGTGACTCAACTATCTAAAACAACTCAACAAATTAGCCCAAAACTGGAAAAATCATGCTCATCCATACCATACTCTGTGTGAACCTCCATTTTCCTTCTCCAGGTAGGCATTTGTAACTGATCTTTACTTGAGACAATTATGCAACCATTTCATGCTTTTAATTTTACTATAATTTATCAATAAAACTGACTCGTGGATGGATAAGAAGGAAAATAATTAAAATGATGAACTCTTAATAAACATGTGACATGCATGACTGAAGAAGGAGGGAGGACCGACTTCCATAATATTTTCATATCATCATATTTCAAAATACTTTTTTTTTTCTTTCAAATATCCACATCATGCACAATTAGCACCTTGTATAAGTGCATAATAATTGTCCATATATGTTTCATCATAAAAAATAAAACCATAATCCAAATTGCCATCAAAGCCAATGTAGTTGGAGTTAATAAAAGTCTAAAACTTAATCAACAGCCTTGTCAATCAAAATATGTATGAAAAATAAGATGATTTATATGTTGACTCAGGGAAAAGATCATCAATTGTAATCACTAGTTGGCATGTACAATATTTTGCAAGATTTGCATTAGACATAACCTATTTTTCCTTCTTCGCCTTCTTTAAAAGGTGTAACTATAGATTCATGATCTGAAGTTCAGTGTTTAGGATCATAAGTGGGAATTTAAAAATTAGGATTGATAAAATTAACTTGTAGATGACCTGAACTAGCTTGATTAAAATATTTGGGAGTTGGGTGGGAAACTAGATGTTTAGTAAAGGTAGAAACAACATTAGTAAGATTGAGATCTGTAACTAGAGTGATAGTAGGCACAAATTGTTTATGATTTGATGCTTCTAATGGGGATGACTAAGTATGGCATGTTGAATAGTGAGTGTGATTAGAGATATGGCATGCAGGACTTACATTAATTTGTCCCCAACCTCTTTCTTCTACATGAGAAGGATTGGGAAATTGATTTCGGCCATCATTTAAATCATTATCCCAAGTATTAGTCATAGGGTTTTGTATAGGAACCTCATGAACATATGGATGAGGTTGCAAATGAGAAGAACAATTTATTTGAAAAAATGGAGGTTGGCAGGTGACATTAGGGGACCCCTAAAGCAAATTCCCAATGGTTTTCAATTGATAAAATTCCTTTGAGTCTGCTTTAAAATGAACTAAAAAAACAATTTTTCTTATTTCTTCCACTTTCCCACACACCATGAGGCCTATTCCCTCTACCTAGGCCCATTCTGATCGAGTGACGAGAATAGAAGCTCATATATACAAAGATGAGCTACAAAATAAACTATAATATATCACTAAAATAACAAGTCGATATTGTAACCATCAACACATTTCCCTTTACAATTGCTATAGTAAACTTGCATTAAAAATACTTAGAAATGAACTTTATTATAGGAGAAATGAAGGCTTATTGAATCATGGACATGGACAGTAAGAGAGGATATAATGGGAGACAAAGTAAAGTGAATAAGCCCTCATAAAATTCTTAAAATATACATGCTTTCATTTTTTTTTGTCACATACAAATACCATTGTAATATTAACTCTGGAATATTTTTTTCTTTTCATCGTATGTTCATGGTCTTTATTTGTCATGAATTTTCATTCAAACCATGTGAAATTCTTTGAACATTATAGCTAAAAACCAATGAGTATAACAGAATAAGCAAGATATTATGATTAGGATTTTTACAAGGCTCGAAGGTTTAAAGTTATGGACTAAGAGGACGGGCGGAGGCTCAAGGACTGTAAATCAAACTGAGAACTTTTCAGATTTTATGACACTCTTGGTCAGAGTTAGGGATTTTAGTTGATAGAGCTCAACAACTAGTTTTCTTAAGGCTGCCAGCAAAGACTTTGTTAAAATATTTTGCAGGTTGAATGGGTTCTAGCAGAGCAAAAAATTGAGTGTGATAATTCAAAAGTAAATGGTTGACAACTTAACTGAAAATAATAAAAAGGAAACATAGAGTGAAATTCGAGCTAATATAAGCATGAATAACTCGTAGAATGGAAAATAATAGTCAAAGTGAAGGTAGGTGTACATAGTAATGAGTAAAAAACATAGAACTCATCACCAATATTCAAAATACAAGCTAATTGCACAATTAACCATCGAATTACCTGTGTCTTGCACTCCAAAAATTGACACACGACCTTTTAGGAACATCCTAGGAGTCGTCCAACAACTTGAATATTTTTTACCAATTACATCCAGAATTATTTTCTTGCATTAAAACTCACCACCTTCCGTGCATGTTATACTATCATATTTAAGATTTAGGATGATGGGTAGGCCACATCACTCACGCTATGTTCAAGAGTGGCAGGTATATACAGTGACAACATAATAGTTATGCTCCATTCACGAGTGACTCATGATTCAATTCATTCCCAATTCACCACAAAAACAACACATCAAATCCTATTCACCATGTGGATTAAATGCACTGGTAGAAATTGAAGCCAACCGTTAACTCATGTATCAAAAGGTTAAACTAGCAATTGCACCGCGGGTGCAAGGGAACGCCGGAAGGAGGAGATGTGAATCATTTTGTGCTATATGAGGGGTAAAAACTGAATTGTGATTTAATAGAAGAAAATCCAAAGCTGAACAGATAATCATAAATGGTAAGTAGAAAGATGATCACCTAAGGTGGAAAGCCTATAGCTATTAATGTCTCGATTCTTTTCATGTTCAAACTATCTATACTGTATACTAAAGAAGCAACCTGATGCCATGTCACAAACCGGCCATTCAAATGGCCTGCATATCCTCGAGACTGATGAAATCCTCATATATGAAGAAGGCAATGAGACCTTGATGTGAAATTCTCGTAGTTTCTCTCCCTGTCCTTGATGTTATGTCTGGGTGGTCGAATTGAGTGTGCTCAGTTTGATTTGCAGAAGGCCAAATAGGATGAGCGAACCCATTATGATACGTTGTTTTCCCATAGAACCTTTAAGTCTGTCTAAGGCGGCAAACCCTGCCCGTTGAGAGAATAAACTTGTTTGATTGTTAGTGGAGTGATATTGTTCGAGGCTTGAACCTAGAGTTAATGAGGTGGAGTCAATACGAAGAATGGCGTTAACCATGGTGAAATTTCCGCTCGACTACTGTTCCAATCCTGAAGTGGTTTGCTTGATTGTTTTTCTTTTGTAGACATCTTTATTTGTTAATGTAATCAAATATTCTCATTGCTTTCTAGCTTTCCCTAATTTATCACAAACGATGACCCAAACTCTAGTGCAATTAGCTTGCACTCCAGCGAAATTTTAGTTGTTTTTCTTTTTTATTTTCTTAACAAATCTGTTGCATCCTCCAGTGCTTTCTACTTTTTCAATTCAGCCTCATGTGCAAAATCATTTCTGTTGCAAATAGATAGAGGCTTTTGCTGCTTTGGTCGTGGGGTGACATAGGACTAGAGGGAAAGGATCCATTTTAATTTCAAATATCATTGTGATAATGATATGGAATTTGGTATTATTATTTTTTTTTATTTTTTGAGATAATGTTAGGTATTATAACAAGAAATCTTCTTTATAAATTATATAACATTTTCAATATAATTATTAAAAACAAAACAAATTAATTTTAATAATATTACCAATAAAATATATAACATATTTCACAATATTAAATTTATTTAGAACAATATTTACATTATAACCTTGGAATGATATTTGTTTTTATGTTTCGAATAATTTTAATAATTTTACCAATAAATTATATAACATATTTCACAAGAGTGAAGTTATTTAGAACAATATTTACATTATAACTTTGGAATGATATTTGTTTTATGTTTTGGATAAGAGATATTTTTGAAACAAAATTTCCATTATGACTTTGATGTAAGGAGACCTCCCAATGATGTAAGGGGGGCAAAACATGTAGATTTTGAGTTGCTACATTTTTTGCGAGGGTTTGAGTTCCTCCTAGCCCCTCCCAAAAAATTGGTCACCCGTTGCATTCTCTTTTCTAGTTTGCTGCGCTAGCTCTCTCTCTAGCACAAAAAACGAGATCTCTTTGAATCGTGGAGATGTGAATTGCCGATTTTTTTTTTTTTCTCTCTTTCTCACAAGCAACGAGAGTTCTATGAATTGTGCAAATTTGAGTTGCAGAGTTCTTATTTATGTATTTTTTAAATCCGGGAGATCTGAATTGAATTGCAGAGTTTTGAATTGTATGATCAAAGTTTATAAATTTAATTTTAAATATTTATATTTATTTTAATAAAAATAATAATCATTAATTTAATATTATTAAAATGTAATTTATTTAATTTTATGTATTTATTTGTTTATTTTTTTATTTTTTTAATCTTTCTATTTTTATTTCTATTTATTTTTTTATTTTTTTATCTATTTATTTATTTTTTTATTTTTAATTCTATCTTCTTCTTTTTTTAATTCATATTTTTATTTTTAATTTTTAATTTTATTTTTTTAATCTTTTTTTATGGTAGCATTTAATTATTAAAAATAAAATAAATATATAAATTCAAACTTTAAATATTATTTAATTATTTTTAACATTTAATTTATTCGATAATAATAAAAGCAAATGAATAATTATTATTCTATAAAATCTATAAATGGAAAACATTTATTTTATTCTTTAAAACATATTAAATAGACTTTAAATAAATGTTGTACTATAAAAATAAACCTCATAGTAAAAAAACTTTCAACTTAATAATATTATCATATATATTTAAAATCAAAAAAATATTATTAATTCTTTTAAGATATTCTCATAGTATCTCTAAATTAAAATATATAAACTTTAAATAAAAATAAATAAAAATTTATAAAAATTCAAATAATCAAACCACCTTAATTTTACACAAAATCCCATTTAAAAATAAAATTAATCAAATAAAAAAGTAAAAACAATGTTCATCAATAAAAATGAAAAGACAATCTTTCTCCAACATTGTATAAGGAAGAAATTTTACAAGTAAATGAAAATTAAGAAGTGGAAAAACACGAAATATGATTTGTTCACGGTGATTGTGTTTGGAATTATTAAATTAATACTTAAAATATAAATTAATTATCATAATTAGTATTTACAATTAAAACATAAAAAAAAACTATATAAAAACTAAACTTCGATGCATATGTTATAATATGTGTTAAAACATATATAACATATAAGTCCATATAACATTATCGTGTGGTATACAATGAGACAAAACTTAATAAAACATAAAACATTAAACCTCAGACCCGGACTTCAACGAGAATTAAACCCGAATGCACGAAACCATTTCGCGTTACAAAATTTGGTTGCTGATGTAATGAAATGGACGCGCGATGAGTTATGGAATCACGTTTATAAATGCTCATCGGGTCCGCCAGGAGGTTTCGGGTATGGTGAGAAACCATGACCCGAAAACTTATAAAATCCACTTCAAAACTCTTTCGGGTTCGGTTATGAGCTCTTGGCCCATCTTCTAAATAAAACTCGATCCAATTAAAAACATCCACGTGTCTTGACTTATCTCCCTTGCAGCTAGGTGCGCGAATATCGTTCAATCGTTCAGCTTTCAGATTGAACGCTCCGCAGCCATATCGCGCTAATTTGATCTCCTGTCTTTAACTCTTCAAATGAACGTAAAGAGGGCAGTATCTCTTTGTCGACTTGGCTTCAATTCGTTGGATCACGTTCCTCTTAAGTGGATTAGCTTTCGTGCAAAGGCTGGGCGAAATGGGTGGATTTGGTTTCGAAAACCACTCTAGTTTTTGAACAGTGTTCGACCAGAGTTATACTGGGGTCAACGCACTTTGCTTCGTTCTTCAATGCTGGGTTCAAACCACGAAACAGTGGTTGGGATTAATTTTAATACAAAACCGAAGAATTTCTTATTGGAAATATGTGATCTGATAATCTTATACTTAGTTCACTCATAGAAGGGAGGAATATGAATGCAATCAGTTGAGGTTCACTACTGCCAAACTGTCCATCTTCTTCAAGTCCAACGTCAGTTGTGCCTTTAGTCTATTTCACTCCTATTTTGTGTTTGCTCTAGAAAGGAAAACCCTTGATAGGTTGCTTGACTCTTGTGATCACAAGAAGTTTCTTAAGTGAGGTTTATATGGCAGCATTTCTTATGTTTTCCTCTTTCTTACGAAGATAATAACTTGTTTAAGTAGTGGAAAAGAAAAAGCCACGATTAGGCACAAATCATGTCAAGGTTAGGGTTATTGTCATGGTTTTATAGAAGATTCAGACTGCATAATTAATGTGAATAAAATCCAAATATGGATTGTGCAATCAATCAATATAAATGGCTACAACTACCTGGATATGAAAACCTTAGATACCAGTTTTCCTGCTCTGCTCCGACTCATTCATTTTATAAAACATGGCAAATATGTTATTTACAGGGGAAACAATCTAGTCCAAGCTGTGCAAGTGAGAAAAATATCGATGTATTTTTGGTCATTTTGTAATATAAAATCCAATTTTCACAAATGATAAAAATTATCAGAAACCAATCGTAAAACTGCATACATATTTAAATGGCAATGATGGCTAGGGAGCACTGCATGCATAGTAAAAAGTCAACGAGTATCAAACTAATAACCGGCTGCCTCCGGTTGGTTAATATACATGGGTTCACAAAATTGACGCCACAAGATGGTTCAGAAAATAAACCTTATAAAGGTGCATTGCATGAATTAAACTGATTGCAAAGCTGTATACATCGTTCAATGGTAGTGATGGGTAGGGACCATTGCATGCATAGTAAGAATCAACAAGAAACTAAGAAATGGCAGCTGGTTGGTTAGAATACACAAATACAAAGTTGACACCCCAAGTTGGTTCAGAAAAGAAACCTTATCAAGGATCATTACTCGTGCATTACATGAATGTAAGTTGCAAGCAATAGAATTTTCACAAACGAAACCCTTAACAGGTGAAACCAAGCACTGACTCCACAAATTTCAGAAGGCATATTTCCAATTTACCATTTGAAGCATTAATAAGAAAAAAATAGCACAACTCTATCATAGATTGAAGCAAAGTAGCCAGACTCGATTCTACAAATGGTTTGGCAAGGTCAGAGTAAGAATTCTCTGCTGTTATAACTGGCAAGCACCCCGACGGCCCCATATCTGTTACTGCAAACCTTCAAAACCCCATATTGTACAAGCGCAGTAAGTCTGCAGAGAGCTGTTTGGTGACTAATTCTACAAATGAAGTTATACCCTGCAATTTAAATTTCAAACCTCCCATGTAAAAGTAGAATGCAAACCCTTCAGTGCGGAAAATATATTTTTGAATTGAATCCTATGTGATTCATATTATTTCAAGAAAGTTTCAATAAAAACCACATTCAAAATTATTGAGTTTAAAACCATCCAATATATTTTATTATCAAAACTAAATTATTAGGTTTATCCATCTAAAACCACCCTATATAATTCATCATTAAAACAAAAATAGACAGTCTAATCCAAAACTAAAATGGATAGTCTGATCTAAGAGTTTGTGAAACTCTCCATCTTAATTTTAATGAAAAATCACTAATTGGGTGGTTCACCTCCCTAATAAAATTTACAATTTTACTGAAGGAATTTTTTTGAAAGAATATATCTTTCATTATGGAATTACCTCGACTGTGCCTCTTTGTTGAAGAATGTAGGCACCTAATCATTGCCCGAAACGGAAAATAAAACCAGTGAATACGCTAGGTTTTTTGCGGAGTATACTCCATTACCGATCAATTCCTGCAGTTGGTCGATTTGGGTGCTAGTACTGGGCAGTCCAGGTCATGTAGAAAAGACACCGGTCCCGCCAGTTGCAAAGTTCATGCCAAAGCGAAGCATGTTGTAGTTGTTATCCCACTGACTGTGTGGCACTGGTATAGGGATGTTAAAAGCTGAAGCTGCAACACTAAAATGACAAATTAAAACCCACACACGAAACAAATAATTGATTGCGTAAAAATTGAAATTATACCTATGAAGTCCGTGAGAACTTTTCCATATGAGTGTCGCCCAGATGGTTTTCTAGGAAAGCTTATACCATATGGAGGTTTGCAGGCAACGAAATTCGATTTGTTCAGATTTCCAGTGTCGACGTAGGAGTCCCCAAACACAAACATCACACTTGGGCGAGAACTCTCCACATTTTCTGTCACGAATCCAAATACACAAATACCAAATACACTCAGAATTGGTTAGAAATTACACAACGGTTGCAAATAAAATTCGAATAAAAGAGTAGGAAATTACAATGGATCAAGAGCAATCCACAACACATAGTAAACCAAAGCTTGTGTAGCCCCTCCATTCTGTTTTGTAGGCACAACTTCCAAACACAAAGGGCGATTCACCCCCCTTTTAAAAGAGGAGGTTTCCATTCGGGGTAGATATGCCAGTCCTTAAATTTATTCACTCCTGGCCACACTTCTTCATTGGGAGTTCCTAGAAACCTGTTGCATGCAAAGATTGGAATAAGCTATGGTGCATCAGAGAAGAAAATCCCATAATCAAATACAGTCTCTTTTTTTTTTTGGTTGAAATCATAACTTGAAAATGTTCATAATTTGTTGTACTTCAGAATCCCCAGTGAAAAGGGCTTGCATTCGAGACATTTCAGCTGAAACATTGTGGATCAGATCAATGTTGTGGCATTGACATCAGAAAAATTAAGATACCACTAAATGTCTGCAAACATGGGCTAAGCCAAAAAAAAACATGATTTCTCAAATTTTTCGCAAAAAAATTGGGTTGATTGCAACAATAGATTAGATGGCCTTCTAGATATATGACTCAAGCACTACTCATAAAACAAATTGAAAACATCAATAAACTGTCTAAAATTGCTTACTGAATATACAGCCAATAGACCAGATGTCAACAGGTAATGAGTAGTGAGGAGCCCTGAAGAGAACTTCAGGAGCCCTGTACCAAAGGGTCACAATCTGCGGCAAAAACCAACGATTTTTATCAAAGAAGAAAGAACATTGGCAAGAACATGATAAAAATCTCAAAGAACCCACTGCAAGTAGGAAGTCGAATTGATGAATCTAAAAGCGTGGATAAACCCACTGCAAGTACGCCAGAAATGTGAATCCAAAACTTGTGGAATTATATTTTACGTTATTTGCAAACGACTAATCCTGAAAGGCCACCCTCTTAAACCAAAGGGTTGGGTCCTGAAAGGCCACCCCCTTCCTGGAGTGGGCTTTACTGCCTGGGCTAGAAGGTAAGGGTTACAACTATGATCTGAAACCTATATTACCTTTCCCAGCCCCAAACCAAATACAAGCCAGTCCCAATCCCAAATTTGTACCAGCATAAAACTAATTTAGAAAGACCACTGATATTCGGCAAGACCTAGAAGCAAATGTGGAGAAGCGCATTGAAAACACTGACCTCGTGAGTGTACTTTTAAACAGGAATTGTAAAATCCCTATCAAGTCGAAGGTCAGATATTTTTAACACGCCCTTTTTCTTTGTCCACCAGCAGGTTATGAGGCTTTAAGTCCCTGCACACCCAGATCACCGTTGTTAGACAAAATGGAAGGCAACAGAGCATCAGCGGTATGCAAAACTGTCACAAAAGAAAAATAGAGAGAACAGATAATTATCAGAACCTGTGCATCATGCCACGGCTGTGGCAATAAGAAACTCCCCGGCACAGCTAGTACATGAAACTTTGCATTTTATCCCAAATCTCGGTCAATCAAACGACAAGCACAGTCCAAAAAAAGCCCCAAATCATTATAAAAGAGCAAACACCAACATATTTAAAGAGCCGAAAATCAATCTAGATTCTAAAGTCACAGCAGGACTATGCAAACACCCAATGAATTAGGGTTCTTCCAAAACCCTACATTCAACTAAATTTAAACAGACCACTGCCTTCCTGCCAATAGAAATAATCTCATCTAAAAAGAGCCATATGGGTTGAATCAGACAATACAACAAATTCATATCAGTGTTCGTTCACAGCTGCAGACCGAAAATTTGTAGAGGAATTTATCTTAATCACATCAGGAGGCATTTTAGTGTGGCTGCAACGATAAGTTTCGATGTACTTCTTGAGATCAGAGTCATGTATTCAAAAACTAAGAACAGAACAGGCTTCCCATCCTTGTTCTTAGTGTGCTTCACATCTAAGAGCCTGCAGAAAAGGCTTTCATCACAAATGCATACATATACCCCCTCGAAACTCCATTTCTGGCCTCAAGTCATACCATTTCCGCAATGGCAGATAAAACCTAGGGGGCCTATCGGAAACTCGAAACCCTACAATCCATTAAAATTTAATCTGTCTTAGCTGAATGAAAAAAAACTATGTGTAGTTGGTAAAGAATGCTTGGTCTCATTTCAATTTAAATTCGGGATCTCCTTTTCTCTCAAGCACCGCAGATCGAAGCCCTACGCGGCGGTCCACAACGCCCATCTCTGCGACCTCGGACATAGACATACGGTAGGAAAACGTTCGCGGAAATCATGCTAACAGGCTAACTAATAGATGACAAACACGTGGAAAAATTTGATTAGTGAGAAGGGTGGTACGATATTTCTCCTATTGGCTGGAGTGAGCAGTGTTTGCTCAGCCCACTCCAGCAAAGAAAACGCCTCCGGCGTAAAAATAAACCATGTACCATAGCAATCGACTTAGACTAATAGTGACACATATTTCATTTCCAACTAATAGTGACACATATCAATTTTAGATCCCAAATGTATAACCAATGTTTGCAAACACAATGCAACATATTACCATATATGTTTCAATAAACATATCACCCAATATGTTTCAACCTTTGAATAATTCAATACACTGCTATAAAATTTGGCTAACCTTGTATTCACAATCATGGAGAATATATTTATAATAAAAATATAAACGAGGCCCTTTTAACTCATGTACAAATCTTTTTAGTGGGTTTATCCTTATGCAACTTTTGTTCATATATTTGACTTACATATATCATTATATACATGTGTTTTGAGGTAACATAATATGCATATTTATGTTAGCCATTAGTTCACATTTTCATTTTCATATTTTGAACCTAGTGTGCATATCATGTAGCATGCACTTTATCAAATAGCAAGAAATCCTATGTGGTGTGCTCCCTCCTTTGGTCATAGGATAGGCCAAAATAAAAAATTTGGGGTCATTTTTTAGGAATTACAATGCAAAAATGGAGGGTGATTTTGTATCTTAATACATAATTGAATATTGATGAAAATTAGTATCAACATAATGCACCTTGCCCTTTCGCGTGCACCAATGAACTAGTTCCCAAGGCTTCTTGCATTTAAAGCATATTTTCTTCCTTCTTGGTTGATTATGAGTCTCATCATCCAATCTATTTTTACCGAATCGCTCCTTCTATAAGGCCTTTTGTTTTCTTTTATTTCCAAGGAAGGAATGGTTTGGAAGGGACTTTGCTCTTGGGTACTACATTCTCCATTTCTCGGGTTATGATGATAACATCTTGTAAGGAACCTAGTTTCAAGGCCTTAATCCAACAACGTAGGGGTTTGAATAATCCATCAACCAATAACATAAGTAATTTATGCTCTAACAGATCGATCACCATGACTGCTAACCTATGAAAATCATAAATGTACGCATTTTGCATGCTTGTCTACTTGAGCTGCACCAAATCCCTAAAATGTAACTCAGGGTTCTTATTATTAAACCAGTCAATCAACCTCTGTGTGAAATATAGGTAATAGGTGATGTTAGAATGCCCCAAGGTGACTAGCCCATGGTACCACCACTGATGAGCTTCTCCCTCCAAACGACATGTAGCATACTTGATGGCCTATATCTCTATCACGGGGTTGAGTTGGAGGTACATATCCAAATTTTATGCCAATGCTTTAGCAATGCAACTAGATGATCCATTGAAATAAGGAACAAATAACTTCCCCAATTTCCTTCGAAGCTTGTAATTTTGTGAGCACTTTTTGTACTCTTTAGGCATGTTCCTGTATTTGATAGTGCAATAATATTACAATGACACAATTGCATGAAATTCCTCCCCTAGCACCTGATTCTCCTTTAGATAGTTATAAAACCCTTCGCCTTGCTCTTGTTGGCCTTAATTTTTATTGGATGTTTTTACAAGAATTTGGTAAGAGGGACCTAGGAATTTCTCTACTTGATGTTTGAGGTTATTTTGAGCTAGAATATTGGTGTTTCTTCCTTTAGCATGATTCCCATTATGACCATTTAACCCTCCTATGCCATTATTGTTGGCATTATATTGGTTCCTCCCTTGAATTCTTTCCATAGACTGAGCGATAACCTACACCAACTCTTGTTGCCTTCTTGCCAGTTCATTTAAGACATTTATAATGCTTCCAAGCTACTGTCCATTTTTGGCACCCATTTCTTCTTTTTATTTTGATTCTAAATGATGGAGGTCTTTACACTTTCTCTTTGTCTTAGAGGTGAAAAATGACCTATCCTCTGGTTACATCAAAGTAGCATGTAGTCACAGACTGGCAAGAAAACCAACTTTCATACCAATTTAATGTCTTGTGCTCAAATATTCCAAATCGACTTGCAATATTTTTTAAATTTTTTCTTCATGCTTTTTGACAAACATTTTGCATGCAAACATTTATTCAAACACCTTGTATGGGAATAAAATGAAGCACTTATAGTGGAGACATTTCTTTAAACATTTTGGATTTAATTAAATATGAAACCCATACGGAATAATATTCCCAAATGAGTAGCAATAACCTAGCCATTTTTTTATTAGGTTTGATCATTGAATTACATGAAATTATCAATTTATGGAACCAATGAATAGCTCTAACAAAATGGAATGGACTCCACGAGATGAGTCAACCTCCATAATTAATTGGTCCTTCAAAAAGAAAACTCGGCTTCCACAAAATGAACATGGCCCTCTCAAGGAACTTCGCCTCAACAAAATTAATACGCCCTCTTTAATTAAATTTGATCTCCTCAAGGAAAAATGTGACCTCCGCAAATATGAACTCGGCCATTGTAATTAAATTCAACCTAAAAAAGAAATAGTCATTATGAATAAACTTGACCCCTCAAGATAAAAATCGACCTCCACAATAAATTCACTCTTCACAATTTAAATGTGGTCTCTCAAAGCAATTCAACCTCCAAAGGAACCAAAATTTGGCCTCCAAGGGAATCAAAGTTGTTGCAAAATAGATGAATCAATTATTCTTCAAGTTTTTATGATCTCAATTAAAATGGATCTTCTCATTCATTATGAGCACGTGTGAAGAACCTGGATGATTCCTCCTTCTTTACTAGCTAGGGTGGATGTGTCTCAACATCGAAACCAATCCATAATAGGGCTCTCCCCCTTTTCTCAAAGTTCTAAGAGCTCATTTAATTTTTTTTAGAAAAATAGCCAATGCATAAGCAAAAGTCAACTCCAATTCTCTTTTTATAGCTTCCCCTCCCCGATTGAATAATTTAAAGTCACTTAAAAAATTTTCCTCCTTATTTCTACATAGTCACTTAATAATACTTCTCTTTTTTAAATTTAATTACTCAACATCACCATATTTTTTTTTACCCAATATACTTCTCTTTCGTATATAGCTTACATGAATCAAATAGGTTCACCTCATGTAGTCATTACTCGCAAAGGGACATGATATTCCTCCCTTCCTGAGATTGCTTTCCCTCAAGCAACTGCAAACTAAGATGCTACAAAATCTTATCCGTCTATAAGTATTGAAATTCCCAGGGTGCCCTGCCAATGGTGAGTCATGAATAAATTTCATAATATTATCCCTAAGTGTGGACTTAGGGACTAAGTAGACCCCACCTTTATGGAAGATAATGTCATACACCACTTTGTATATGTCACCTTGAATGTTTTCATCCATCAACTTGCAAGTGAACTTATTCTTGTAATAATCCACTAAAAAGTGTGATTCCAAATCAACTACAATCTCCATAAGGGAGCATGTTTTTGGTCTCCTAGAAAGGACATCTGTGACAATGTTCTTCTTACCCTTCATATACTCATTGTCGAAATCGTAATCTTGTATCTTGCTTACCCACTTCTTTTGCCTCTCGTTTAAGTCCCCTTGCTCCACGAAATATCATAAACTATTGTGCTCAGTCCTAACCATAATTTTTCTACCTACCAAATATTTCCTGAACATCTCCAAGGCATGCATAATGGCAAGCATCTCCTTGTTGTAGATGAAGTAGAGCCTCCATATCTAATTGAGCTTATGAATCTCAAATACTATCACATGTTTATTCCGCATCAAAATGGCTCCTATACCTTCTCTTGAAACATCAATATCAAGCAGAAAGGGCTGAGTGAAATTAGGTAGTGCTAAAACTGCACAAGTGCTCATCGTCTCCTTGAGCTTGTCGAATTCTTGATGAGCTCCCTCTATCTAGCTAAAAGCTCATTTCTTCATCAAATCTTTCAAGGATGCACCCAAATCTAAAATTCCCTCAATAAAGCACCTGTAGTAGCTGCTTAAACCCATGAATCCTCATAAATCTCTAAGGGTCTTCAGAGTTTTCCTATCTACTATGACATAAATCTTCTCCCAATGCACCTATAAAAACCGTGCACTTATCACATGGCCCAAATACATGATTTTTGTAATGCCAAATTCACATTTTGGCTTCTTGGCATATATAGACTTCCCCTCCATGATACCCAATATCTCATCCAAGTGACTCAAGTGATCCTCCCATGTCTAGTTGTATATAAGAAGATCGCCAAAGAACACTAACAAAAATTCTCATAACCACTTGTTGAAATGTGATTCATAGGATTGGAAAGTGGCAGGGGAAATGGTCTACCCCAATGGCATGAATAAGAACTCATAATGCCCATAGTGATATTGGAAAGTATTCTTGTGTATATTTTGTTCCAAGACCCTCATTTGATAATATCTCGATCGAAGATCGATACTTTAAAAGGTAGACTGCCCCGTGCAACTTGTCGAACAACTCATTGATCCTAGGAATAGGATACCTATTTATAATTGTCTTCTTATTCATAACCTAATAGTCAATTCACAACCTCATGGTTCCATCCTTTTTCTTAACCAACACAACTAAAGGAGTGAATCGACTGGAACTAGGTACGATATGTCCCATCTCTCATCACTCCTTGATCAACTTTTATCTTACACCCTTGAACTTATTTGGGTTAATGTATCGAGTATTTAATATTGGTTTGTATCCCTATTATAACTTCAAATGGTGTGCTCAAATTTCTATTCAAGAGGTCTCCCTGGTGGAATATCCCCGAAGACCTTGTCGTGTTTTCCCAACTACAATTGAAAATCTACGGGATAATGTTGGATACTATCTAATGGTTTTTGTGATGTAACCAAAAAATTTGTTTCCCAAGATATGTTATCATTCCTGAATATGTGTTCCATCCACTTATTTGTAACAAAACCAAGTAGCAACATTACACTTTCTCCTCAAAACTACCCTCTTACCATCCATTGTAGTGAAGTCCATCTCCATTGTTCGTTAATCCTTAGAGTGTGTCCCTATAGAAATAAGCCATTAAACACCCAATATGATAGTGGTGTCCACCAAATCCACCACATATAAATCATCAATGATAGTGTAGTCACCCATCTTCAGCTCCATTAGTGGAACCCTTTTTTTACATGTCATATCGTACCCATCAATCACCTCAACGTCGAATCCCTCAAATTCCTCAGTCGGGATGTTTGTCTTGGCTACCCAAGTTGAGGTAATGAAGTTATGGTTTGACCTACCATTAGTCGATATAGTAAAAAATTAACCATTTTCTACTCCTTTTACCTTGAAAATGTGATATTTAGGGGCGCTTAATAGAGTGGCTAGAGTTCCACCCTTAGTCTCCATAAGGGGCTTCCCATCATTCATACTACTATGCTCAACATCCTAAGCCTACCCTACTTTTTATTCCCCAACACTATTTGAAAGCACCTCTATGTCATGTACCTTACCCTTTCCCATGCACTTGTGACCTGGTTCTGAAGTATTCTTGCAGTTAAAGTAGAGTTTCTTCCTTCTCAGTTCGTTCCAAGTCTCATCATCCAACTTGCTTTTCTTAGTACCACTTCTTCTAGAAGGCCTTCTTGTCTTAATTTTTTCGAGGAAGGAAGGGTTTGGAAGGGACTTTAGTCTTTGGTATTATGTACTCCATATCTTGGGTTCTAATGATAAAATATTTTAAGGAATCCAGATAAAGGCCTTAAGCCAACCATGTAGGGTTCAGACAATCCCTTAATGAATAACATAACCAATATGCCTCCAGCAAATCGTTCACCATGAATAATAACCTTTGAATCTTTGAATTGTATGCATATGGAGTACCTGTATTCTTGAGTTGCACCAACTCTCTAAAATGTAACTTAGGGTTATTCTTATAAAACTGATCAATCAACCTCTATGTGAACTCCAAGTAAGAGGTGATGTTATAATTCCCCAAGGTCACTAGCCCATGGTACCATAATTGATGAGCTTCTCCCTCCAAAATGAAGTGTAAAATACTTGATTGTATTTATCTCTATCATAAGGTTGAGTTGGAGGTATGTATCCATGCTCTGTACCCATTCTATGGCAGTGCAACTAGAAGATCGATTAAAAGAAGGAATGGATAACTCCCCCAATCTCTTTGAGAGCTCATAACTTTGTACACCCCTATTGTACTCTGTAGGCATATTCTTGTATTTTATAGTGGAAATATATTTAAGTGACCTAGCTACATGAAATTCTTCCCCTAGCACTTGATACTCCCTTATATAATCAGAAAACTCTTTGCCTTACCCTTGTTGCCCTTGATTTTCTACTAGCTATTCTTCCAATAATTTTGGTAAGGCAGTCCTAAGTGTGACTTTTATTGATATATTAGGATTGTTTTGAGTTGTAATATGGGTGTTTATTCCCTAATAATCATTCCCATTTGACCGTTCCACCCTATTGTACCATTGTTGTTGTAATTATGTTGGTTCACCTGAATGCTTGCCATAAAAAAAGTGATAACCTACACCAACTCTTGTTTCCCTCTTGCCAAGTCCTTTAATGCTTTCAAAATGCTTCCAAGCTATTGTTCATTTGTGTCACCCATTTCTTCTTCTTTTATCCAGGTAAATTAATGATACCCTTAACCAAGACCTTTTACTTCGACTGATGTGCTAGAATTGCATTTAATCAAAGCATTAATGAACATAAATGAAAATTTGCATGTTGTAAATATGAGGAACATAGCAAGCATTAGCAATATAAGAGATTGATAACGGAGTTCGTCCAAGAGGGACTACGTCTTCGGGCTTCAATGTTAAGATGGTGTAGACCACTGCATTAAGTGTTGGAAAGAGTGATGATGTACATGGATGGTATTTTCTCTGTCATACAAGGAAAATTCCCTCACGCAGGAGTGGTTGGATCTCTCCATGGGATGTTCCGCTACAGGAAATCTCATTCTCATAAAGGACTTCTATCACTATGACAATAACTCACACATAATGACTATGATCATCCCGCTAGCATGGAAACAAAGGGATCTCAACAAACATACATGTGACAATGAGTATCCCACCAACATGGCAACAAAGGGATCTCAGACAACATAAAACAATTCATGATATAAATTACGTCTCACATCAAGAACAAAACAAGATCCCACATCGAACACCAATAGGGATCTATACAACACAATGCATCTCATAGCAAAGAGACAAATAAGTACACGATCACAATGCATATACCTCACATCCTGGAGCTATATGAAGAAAAGGATGATAAACTGCTGGATCTGGTTGTACCATCAATCTCGTGGCGTCGAATATCCTAAAAAATGACTGCTCACACATTGAATGCTGACACCTGCAACTCCACTTTGAAAAGTGGCTAAGAAAGATAAGGTTCAGATAGAAAATTTGACTGCACCGCTGAACTTGTGTCACCGAGAGGTGTAGGATCGACTGTCAATTTGCTGAATTCAGACACTATCGAAATCTGAGTCTTAGGGAATTTTTAGATTCTCCCTAGATTCCTCAAAGATGTTGCTCCACAGGGAATATAGAAATCTGCAACTCAAAACAGGAATATGATCTCACCATTGAGATCCTTGAGAAATTCTGAGAAGAATTAGTATAAGGTTGACCTCATTCTGACACTGACGAATTTTAGCCTCCAAAGAATATGAAAGATTCCATCAAGTTTCCTGAATATTCTCCTCCACATGGAATCTGCAATTCTGCTGCCCAAAAGGCGAATCCAACATCGCCATTGCTTTCCCTGCGAAATTCTGGTTAAAATGCATATAAAGTTCAATATATTCTGACACATGAAAATTTTACCTCCTTGAAATAAAAAAAAAAATTCTCCAAGCATAAAAATGATTCTGTCTCGAAATCCGTGCACCATCATGCCTCGAACTGGGTGTTCGTCTACATTTTGACCTGCCTTCTCTCTGCTCACGGTTCCATTGGCTTCCCTGTGCCCTCATATCTCATGTATTCTCCATCATTCTCCATGGTTTCCATGAACCATTTGAATGTCATCTTATAATAAAGTGTGAGAATGAATAAGACAAAGTGTGAGGTTGGCTCATTGGTTGCCATAATCATATTAAGATAGTTGTTGTTGGGACATTTTGAGTTCAAATCCCAATGAGTCCAAATATTGTTTTAAAACCCAATTTTATTTTTAATATAGTTTTTTCAAACTATATAATATATGGAATTCGTATCTCCATATTGTAACAACTCCCAAAAACAAAAAATGGATTTTTTTGTTTAATATGGAATTTAACCATATTCAATATGATTTTTGTTACATAACAATTTACCATATTTAAATTGATTTTGATTGCTTAATAACTATATTTAATATATAGTTATTTTTTTAATGATTTTTTTTTGTTTTTATGTGGGAAATTAAATATCATTTTGTTTTGTCTTTTCTATAGGGGAAAGGGGCCAATGGAGGAGTGCCATGTGTCAACAGTTGAGGGGATTTCCATGTGGGTCCCACGTGCTTACTGGGACGCCATGTAGCATGTTGTGGGCCCCACTTCCCTTGCCTTAACAAAACTTCAAACTGCGCTCGGATTGACACGTCGTTTGCATCATTGCGATCAGGGCGACGAACTCTTCAACTTGAACCTAGTTTGAGAGCAATCCAAACACTTTGATTTTTGAGCTTCAATCAGCCCACTTTGTCCTGTGTGTGTCTCTGGAGCCGCCTGGATCAATCCTCACCACTAAGGAGCTTTTGGTCCTCCAAAAGCACCAACAATAATCTACAACTAATGTGTACAATGTCTGCACCGTTGTTCTTCAGAGCCTTAAGCGATGAGCCGACACTTGCATCCTTTGCAAACCCATAGTACAATATCCTGCAGATTATATGCTCCAATTGACCAACTATGACCCAAACATTTCCATACTTTCCATGAGTTTATAACACATACTCGGTGGTCAAGTTTACATCAAATGGAAATCACACCCCGGCTATCATTGCAAGACCAAAAACATCATCATTGCATTTCGAAGTGATGGCAAACACCTCATCACTTTTACATGAAAGAAATGCATCACACGATTTATAAAACAAGGCCAAAATATCATTGTTGCTTAACAAGTGATGGAAAAACACATCATCACTTTTATAGCTAAAAAATTCAACATATGATTTACAAACATGACCATGACAAGCTAACATATCTAGAAAAAAAATCTAGAAAAACCCTTCTTTAGCAAAGTGAATGGGCCATCCCCCTGTGGGTAATTTTCTTGTCTATCAGCTCTTTCGACTGGTTTCTGCATGGATGTTTTGTCTTTGAGGCGCTACTCTGGATGGAGTCTCCAACATGTGGCTCTTTGATGGCCACTTTGGTCACAATAACTGCAATGAGTCTTCTTCCTCCAGACCATCTTAACCAGTTTCTTTCCCTGCTGTGGAGAAGGATTTCCATGCCTCATCCTCCTTTGTGCTTCCATTGTTTTCCAACACTCAACAAACATATGGTTATGTAAACCACAAAAATGACAACTTTTTCGATGTGATGATTTACGACCATGGTTACCAATATTCTTATAATTAAAATGCACTCTAGAATAGTGAGACTTGTTATACCTTCCCTGGTGGTCTCTGGTGTGATCATGGTGATGAGAGCTTGCCTCAGCTCTTTCACTGCAACATGCACTACCATGGAATGATGGTGAAGTGGTCCCATCAATCCTCTTCCCTGGTGAGTTCAACAATGTCTGTTTGCCTTTGGTGTCCTTCAAACATCCTTCTTCAGTGTATCCCAAACCTGCATAGCGGGTCTCTGCACAACCTACAATGGTTGGGTTATGCCCTGGCCACGAATGCCAAGTCCTCCTCCTTTGTACCCCATCTTGGTGAGGAGTCTCATGCCGATTCCTGTAATGGGGATCTCCACACTTCCAATAGAAATGATATAATATGAAGATGAAACCGAAGAGAAATCAACATTTTTTACCTCAGCTGTCGATTTTAACAAAGGTGAATAAGGTTCTCTAATCCTTCGTTGCACTTCTCTTCCTCCAAGGCCTCTGTCGCGGCTTGTAGCTGAAGCTGCAATCACTGCTTCTCCTCCTTCTCTTTCTGTAGGATTTCCTTCAATGCATCATGATATGCTTTAATAATTTTGTTGTTTCCCTTCAATTCTTCCAACGCCTCTGTCGTGGCTTGCAACTAAAGCTGCAATCCTTCTCTTCCTGTAGGAGTGCCTTCAATTCAGCGTTGTCTACTCCTTGTTTTTCACAAGCTTCATACAAAATGTCTTCTTTCTCGGACACCCTGAGCATGGTCTCTTACACGTCTTTGACATCCTCCATTTCTCAACTCATTGAACGTTCAATGGTTCACGCTTGCAACCCAAATCAGTAAGAACACAACTACGATAACACTAGATCCGGGTAAATTCCTGATACCCTTAACCAAGAACTTTTACTTCGGCTGATGTGTTATAATTGAATTTAATCAAAGCGTTAATGAACATAAATGAAAATCTACATGCTGTAAAGATGAGGATCATAACAAGCATTAGCAACATAATAGATTGATAACGGAGTTCGTCCAGGAGGGACTACGTCTCCGGGCCTCAATGTCAAGATGGTGTAGGTTGCTCCATTAAGTGCTGGAAAGAGTGATGATGTATATGGATAGTATTTTCTCTGTCATACAAGGAAAATTCCTTCACGAAGGAGTGGCTAGATCACTCCATGAGATGTTCCGCTACAAGAACTCTCACTCTAAAAAAGGACTCCTATTAGTATGACAATAACTCACACATAATTACTATGAGCATCCTGCCAACATGGCAACAAAGGGATCTCAGCAAACATACATGTGACAATGAGTATCCCACAAGCATGGAAACAAAGGGATCTCAGACAACATAAAACAATTCATGATATAAATTACATCTCACATCAAGAAAAAAACAAGATCCCACATCAAACATCAATAGGGATATATACAACACAATGCATCTCATAGCAAAGAGACAAAGAAGTACATGATCACACTACATATACCTCACATCTTGGAGCTATATGAAGAAAAGGATGATAAAATATTAGATCTGGCTATACCATGAATCTCGTAGCGTCGAATATCCTTAAAAATGACTGCTCACACATTGAATGCTGACACCTGCAACTCCACTTTGAAAAGTGGTCGGAAAAGATAAGGCTCAGATGGAAAATCTGATTGCACCGCTGAACTCGTGTCGCCGAGAGTGGTAGGAGCGACTGTTAATTTGCTGAATTCTAACACTGTTGAAATCTGGGCCTTAGGGAATCTTTTAGATTCCCCATATATTCCTAAAAGATGCTACTCCACAGGGAATATATAAATCTGCAACTAAAAGCAGGAATCTGATCTCACCATTGAGATCCTTGCAAAATTCTGAGAAGAATGAGTATAATTTTGACCTCATTCTGACACCAGTGAATTTCAGCCTCCAAAGAATCTGAAAGATTCCCTCAAGATTCTCAAAGATTCTCTTCCATAGGGAATCTGCAAAACCGCTACTCAAAAGGTGAATCCAACCTTGCCATTGCATTCACTGCAAAATTATGGTTAAAATGCATATAAAGTTCAATACATTCTGACACACGAAAATTTTACCTCCTTGGAATAAAAAAAGATTCTCCAAGCATCAAAAAGGATTTTGTCTCGAAATCCATGCACCATTATGCCTCGAACTGCTTGTCCATCTGCCTTTCGACCTGCCTTCTCTTTGCTCACGACTCCATTGGCCTCCCTGTGCCCTCATCTCTCATGTATTCTCCATCATTCTCCATGGTTTCCTTGAACCATTTGAATAACATTTTATAATAAAGTGTGAGATGAATAAGACAAAGGGTGAGGTTGGCTCATTCGTTGGCATAATCATATTAAGATAGTTGTTGTTGGGAGGTTTGAGTTCAAATCCCATTGAGTCCAAATATTGTTTTAAAGCCAATTTTAGTTTTAATATAGTTTTTTCAAACTATATAATATATGGAATTCGTATCTCCATATTGTAACGACTCCCAAAAACCAAAAAAAATGGATGTTTTGTTTAATATGGAATTTAACAATATTTAATATGATTTTTGTTACATAACAATTTACCATATTTAAATTGATTTTGATTATTTAATAACTATATTTAATATATAGTTATTTTTTTAATGATTTTTTTGTTTTTATGTGGGAAATTAAATATCATTTTGTTTTGTCTTTTCTGCAGGGGAAAGGGGCCAATGGAGGAGCGCCACATGTCAACAGCTGAGGGGCTTTCCATGTGGGTCCCACGTGCTCACTGGGATGCCATGTGGCATGTTGTGGGCCCCACTTCCCTTGCCTTAAAAAAACTTCAAACTGCTCTAACTTTCTTATACGAGCTCGGATTGGCACGTCAGTTACACCGTTGCGATCGGAGCGACGAAATATTCAATTTGAACCTGGTTTAAGATGAATCCGAACACTTTGATTTTTGAGCTTTCATTAGCCCACTTTGTCCTATGTGTGTCTCTGGAGCCACCTGGATCATTCTTCTTCTTCTTCTTCTTATTTTGAATTGAGGGAGGACTTTACTGTTTCTTTGTTTCATGTAGGTGATGAATGCCTAGTCCTCAGGTTTCATCAAAGTATCATGTACTAATAGGTTGGCCATAAAACCAACTTAAAAAACACTTTAAAGTCCCTTGCTCAAATATTCCAAATCCACTTGCAAGTTTTTTTTTAATGTTGTTTCATGCATTTTAATAAAAATTTTGCATGCAAAAATTTCTTCAAATACCTTGTATTCGAATAAAGTGAAGCATTTACAATAGATTCATTTCTTCAAACATTTTGCAAGCAATTAAATATGAAACCCTTAATAAAAATTACGAATGAATAACAATAACCTAGCCAATTTTTTATTAAGTTTGATCATGAAATTACATGAAAAGATCAATTTTTGGAACCTATGAATAGCTCCGTCAAAATGGGATGGCCTCCTTTAGATGATTCAACCTCGAAAATTAACTCAACCTTCAAAGAATAACTTGACTTCCATATAATGAACACATCCCTATCAAGGAATTATGTTCTCAACAAAATGATTACGACCTATTTAGTTCAATTTTATCTCCTTGGGGACAAATGTGGCCTCAACAAAAAAATTAAGTTGTTGTGAATAAACCTGACCCTTCAAGATAAAATTTAGGCTATGAAATAAATTCACTCTTCACAAAAAAATGCAGCCTCTCCAAACAATTCGGCCTTCCAAAAAGGAATTTGATTTCTTCAATGAAATTCATCCTTCGAAGACAAACTTGGTATCGTTGCTAACATTTGGCTTCCAGAGGAACTATAGTTGTTAAAAAAAAAACATATGAACCAATTCTCTTGATCTTAGTTAAAATGTAGCTTCTCCTTCAATATGAACACCTCTGAAGAACCTCGATGATTCCTCCTTCTTTACTAGCTAGGGTAGATCTGTCTCACCAATGAAACCAATCCTAAATAGGGTTTTTGTCATTTCCTCAAAGCTCTAAGAGCCCACCAAAATTAATTTAGAAAAATACCCAACGCATGCCCAAACATGAGCTCCAATTATGTTTTTATAGCTCCCTCCCCCCCCCCCCACCCTGCCAAATTAAATAATTTAAAGTGACCTTATAAAGTTTCGTCGTTATTTCCCCATAGTCACTTAATAATACCTTTTTTGTAATTTAATTACTCAACATTACCTTAGAAATTTTGTTTTTTCTTGCAAATGACATTAAATAATTAAATTATTTGATCCCCTTCTTCTGATCAAATAGGCTAGTAAGTCGAACTAATATAGCCATTACTTGGAAAGGGACATGACAAACATGTTGGTTGGATATATTATGGAAATAGTAGGAAGTTGGAATCCTCAGAGTTCAAATTTGATTTTTTCAAAGAAAAGGTCGAGGGTGGAAGGAACTCACAACCATACTTGGAATGTAAAATTTAGGTGAAGAGAGAAAGAAGGTGACTGAAATCGATGTGATTCAACCACAAAACCTTTTGAACTAGAATCAAATGTGCTACCAGTGAACCATGGATCCAAATTTCTAGTCTAAAAGATGCTTGTTAACCCATTTGTGTGTGTGACTCGTCAGTATTAAAAATTGTAGTGTTGCAATGATTTATATCCGTGTGTTTTCTCAAGCTAAAGTAGATGAGGTCTCATTAGTTAAAGTATTATGAATGATTGAAATGATTTTTATGGTTTGTATGTCTATATGACGTGTAATTTTTGTTATTTCAATTATACATCATTAGTGGTTCATTGTCATGAAATGAAGATCATTTGGGCACATTATTACTCTATGTGAGTTCCAAATATGAATTGAGTCCTAAAAATTTGACCTATATTACATATTTAGGCATATAATATATTTTTTCACGTATCAAAGTTTTGATATACAAGAAATGTTCACAACACAAGTGATATATTTTAATAAATGACCTAAAGTATATTTGATCATACAAAAAAGGGTATATTATAATTGTGTATTAGGTAAAGTGAAGTATATTAAAAGAGTTAAATGGCAAGTGGTATATGTTATTATATGGTATGGTTGATTACATAGCAGGATGGATACAATGACATACTTTAGAACCTTGTGTTTGAAATTTGAAAGTTGGTGCAAGTTATATTATAAAAGTTTGGAACATGTCCAAAGCATAAAATAGAAACATTGGAAGTTATAATGTACAAGCCATTGGTGTATGAGTCTACACTGAGTCATGTCGTGAATGGGAGTTGGTGGTGCATTTAATAATGTCAGTATCTATCTGTTCTCAAACTAGTTCATTTAGTTATTTGGATATTGTAACTTTGCTATAAGTTTTTCCTATGAAATTTATGTCTTGTTTAGAGACCCCGACGATTACACAACGAACTATTGGAAGTTATTTAAGTTAAAAAATTACTCTACAACAAAGGAAATCTTGGAAGAAAGGCAAATGATTTTCTTTGTGTGGTGATTTAAGTATTGTTGTAGCTTCATTTCATTATCAAATATTTTACCTTGCCCTAGTTTAGTAATGGAATTATGAGTTTGTTTTTCCCATCTCATGAATTGTAAAAGTATATTTTCTTGCTTATTAAAACTCATAATTTTTTTGTATGTTGCTCTATGTAAGCTCCATTTGCATGTCTTTGTTTGAGCTAGAGAGAACTGGAATCATCTTGTTCCTTGCTTTGTATAGTTGATCCTCTTCAAATAATATTGTCACTGTAAGGAAATTAAAGCCATATTTAATGGTGAACAATGTTTGGGTTCTTAAAAAAAACATTTTGTAATTCTGGTTCAACTTTTTCTTTGGTTTTCATCCACTCATATGTTCAATTCTATTCAATTCACTCTGCTTATTACAAAATCGACTCTGTTCGCAATGTTGTGATATATTTTTTTTAGTGTTTTGAATAATATATTAAAAAATGTAAATAAATTTGTGTGCTAATTTGTAGTGTTAAAAATAAAATAATTGTATTTATTTCACCATGCTTACCATATACAATGACCAACGAGGTTTTGAACAGTATTATATGGTAAAAACAATAAAGGTTTATATGTTAGATTTTTTTACTATTTAAAAGGAAAACTCATTGGAAACTATATGTCATGCTCATGATAATCGACATGGATTTGAGGGATCTTGAGAGGAAGGGAGGCATAAGTAGGTATAAACCTAGGATTTTTGCGCCCCTCTGAAGCTTCTTTTAATTTCTCTTTTGGGTTATATTTAAGCCTCTCTTTTTCCTACGATAACAAATCTCTTCCTTTTTTGGTTCGGTTTCCGGGGATTGATCTGAAGGTGAGGAACTATGTTATTATTGTCAAGTCTGAAGTATTTTTTTTCGCAGACGTATTTTTTGGATTTTGATTGCACAAATATAGGTAGTGAGTTCATTCCCCAATCCTATGCTCAATTATTAGTTTTCCCAATGTTTTTTTTTTTTTTTTTTGGTGCAAAAGTCTGAAGTTTCTTGGTAGGGGCTACATGGATCTTTTTCTCATGCTATTTGAATTTCCAAGTGGGTATAGATTTTAATGTCTTCCATGCATATTGACATTGTGGACTATGAGCCTAAAATCCCATTCCCATCTGCCATTTTTCTACATGAATTTTAGTTTATTCACAGGAGTCTCAATGTCTCGACAACTGAGCTTAATTATGATGGCTTACATATTGATGGCAATGGAGAAGACTCTAAAGGTGTTCCGACTATAACACGTCAATCTGGTTCAAAATTTTCATGTTTGAATTCTCAGCGAAATGATAATCCTAGCTTGAGTGTTCTTAACAATTCTCTAGATAAGAATCTAAACTTGAAAAAGATGAAGAGGAAGATTGTGAAACCACACTCAAAAATTGATTTGGTGACAGAGCATGATGTTGAGTTATAAAAGGTTTTCATGTTTTTAGAAAGGGTGATTGTGGGTTGGTTTGGAGGAAATTTGATCATCTCATATTCCTTTAAAGCATGGTTAAAGGAAAATTGGGAGCTTGTTCTGCATTGCATGCCATATTGTCACATTTTTCTCCAAGGTTGGTTATGCATTTTGGTTTCAAATTGTTTAGATGTCAAATTTTTTGAGTCAATATTGTTGGATGGGGGGTCAGGATTATGTCTCTGAAGGTGGTAGATTGATTTCGATTCATCCATATATTCCATGGCTTTGCAAAAAAAAAGGGTTATTCTACCCGGGCTCCCAATGGATTTTTGGACGTAGGACTTTCTTCGAGCGATCGAGAATAAGATGGGAAGATTCATATGTATATAAATGGGTTGTATGTAAAATTTATATTGTAGATGTGTGTGGATCCAGATTGAGACCAAAATAAGGGAAGGGTTGGTGGCATAATTTGAATTTTCAATAGGAGGTTGTAAGTGGTTGCAACCAGTGGGTTAATGGCGCATCATGTTTCATTGCTTTAGTTGTAGAGGGTGGGAAACTTAGCAGATAAATGTGAGCAGAGGGGAAAGGATTACAAGCTAAGGAAAAAATTTTGGGTTCACAAATCGACCCAAAGTATGTTGATGCAGTCTAGGATTGAGGATATAAAGGCGAATGTCTTGAAGGTCCATGATGAAGGGCATCTTGATCTAACAACCTCAGGTTGATTTTTCAAGTAAATGGAAGGACATCATAAAGGAAAAAATAAGATCAAGGTCATGGGACATGTATTCCAAGATGAATGGAGGGAAAAACATTAAAGTGGGCAGCACTAGTGGTTAATTAATTGCTATGGAAATTTACATTGGCATTGGTAAAGGCAAAAGGAAATAAATGGCAATTAATTCAAGGAAAAAAGGAAAATAGGAGAAAAGGAAGATGAAGGGATAAGAATATGCATGCAAGGGAAATTAGAGAGAAAATAGAGGAAAATAAAAGAAAATAGGAAAAGGAAAGGAAGAGACATTAGGAATATAAGAAATAGTTGATAACTTTTGATCATTTTTGAGTTTTTGATCAAATTTTGATTAGTTTCATAAATGAAACTCCAAGAGGAGAGAGAGAGGTCTTGGATACAATCAAGCAAGAAAGCAAAGGACAAGCAAAAGAACAATAAAAGGAAAGCAAGGGAGTGCAAGGAGAAGATTGGAAGAGTAGCTACAACAGGAGGATTTTGTAGGTAACATGTTGCATGTGTGATTTCCTTACTGGGATTTGAATGCATGGTGCATGAATTTGGTTTACATAATTACTTTGTTGTCATTGACATGGGATTTTCCTAGATTAACAGTGGTTACAACCTTGAATTTTCATTTCCTACATAGTCATGATGTTATGGGAGTCATTCTTTGTTTAAATTTGGATTTCCAAAAGATTTTGCACCCGGGTGAGGTGGTCTCAGGAAAATCCCAAGGGTTGGGGATGGAGATGACTTTCTTCGGGAAGCCCTTGAGAGGTGGGTGGAGATAGGAAAAATCCTCTAAGTATGGTGAAGAAATTATAAGGCATCCAAGCTCGTGTTGGTTTGGTGATTTCCAGGCCGGTTTAGGTGAAATCACTGTGGTTGAGGGTTGAAGTGGTTTAGCCTCTAGATACCCTGGTTGGTTATGTTTTGGTTTATCCCATGATATCCTACATTCATGCTTGGAATACGGTACATAGGTGATTGGTTGAAAGAGATGTTTGGTTCAACCCAATCTATGGTTGATTGGTATTTGGAAGTCCCTAACTTAGTTGGCTTTATGTATATGTTATTAAGTGTTATTTATTATTGAGATAAATGAGCACATGTATTGGTTATTGTGTTGATTTTATGATTGGTTTGTCATGGATTAATTTTGGTTAAATGTTGATTATAGGCATGGTTAAATGATGTGCTCTTGTTATGGATATTGTTCATGATTCGATAAGTTATTGAATGGTTATATGAAAGTATGAGCTAACAAGTGTTTGATGCAGCTATCTTGAGAGGGAAACGAGCCTTCTTGATGATTCTCTAGTGAAATGAATGAGACCATGATCAGATATACATTCATGACATGTATATATTATGTTTACCATAGGTTTGTCAAAAAAATTATCATGTGTTTGGTGTGTTTTGGAAACATTTGAGCCTAAGTATAGGTTATGCATACTTGTGATCATCTTAGACTTGATTCTAGAAAGTTTTGGGTAGTGGCCTGTAAGATAGTCTTGAAATTGTGGCATTGAATCTGCTGTCGCAAGCACATGTCTAGGAAATTTCGGTTGTAGCCACATGGAGGATGACTTGTGCGTGCGGCTAGAGCCTTATAGTCGTATGGACGGCTTAGCATGCATGTGGTTAGGCTGATAAGTGAGTAAAAAAGGCAGTTCCAGTCTAGGAAAAGATGATTAGTGGATGTTGTATGACATTTAAGTGATCAAGTGTTCCTGTAGGTTGCAGTAAAGTTTAAAGGTAGTAGGCCCCACTTCCATAACTTAATATTGGTTGTTGGGTCATGTCACAATAACTCTGTTGAAGATTGCAACAAGAAACAGTGAAGGAGGCATCCTAAAACATCATCCTTGATCCTAGTTGGAAAATAATCACCTAAACTAGGTGGGGCCCACACAGGTGGTTTTTGGCGCAAAGTCTATTTTTAGACATGTCGATCATATTCTATGAGTTGTAGGATGCTATTTGTGGATGGTTGGTCAAGTTGGAAAAATAGATGGACTTATTTTTTTAGACATATTGGGCGGATTCTATTTTTAGATTGCCAGTCTAAAAATAGATATGTCGAATATTATTAGCTCTTAATAATATTTGGACTCTAAACATTATCTTATTCTCTTGGAGCACTTTAGTTAAGTGCACAGATGTGGCACAACAGCTGAAAGAAGGAATTACACTATTCTTGAGGGTTTACTGGAGCTATTGCATTGAGGACTTTAGTTAGAACTCATGTGACAGAGTTTGGTGGAGTTGGAGGAGTAGTTGGTGGAGTTGTATTTAGTTTAAATCAGTTAGACTTAGTTGAGCTAGTTGTATCTAGTCTAACTAATTGATACACTAGTGAGAGTGGTGTGAATTAATTAGTTAATTAATTCACCAAATAATAACTCATTAATCAACTGAAGAATACATTAGTTAACTACGGTGCATGGCAGTTTCAATGGAGACTAGTGGAGAGATAGGTGAAAGAGAAAGTGTGACTATCAGTTGTGACTATAGTGATGCATTGATTGCATCCAACACTCAGTGGAGATGCCAATGAGGATTGCACAGTGCAATCTTGGTGAATTTGAGTTCATTCAGAGCCATTCTTCAGCAGGGATTGCGCAGTAGAGGAAGGCTAGCAGGTGGCAAATATTGTTGCATGGATTTGCAAGATCGGGCCTAATTAGTGTGTAGCGATTGTATTGTACTGAGAGCTTGTGATAAGCTTTGTATGAGGATTTTTACATGATCTCTATGACATATATTATATATAGATAGTTGGGGTTTTCAGATTTAGGCTTTCCCGTTAAACAACTGTGTTAATGTGTGTGAATTTTTATTGTTTCCTGTGTGCATTGCAATCTTGATTTAATTTCCGCAAATGATCAATGGTGGAATAGATTATGTATTTTGCATGAAGTTAAAATAGTGTGAGATCAGGAGAATATTGGACATATAAAACATAAGTTATATAATTTCTACATGGTATCAAAGTAGCATTGATCATAGGAGATTGCAATTATTGAAGCGGTTGAGTTTTGTGCTGGTGGAATTCGAATTTGCTGCAGTGTTTTCTTGGTGTCGAAGTTGAGCATTCATTGAAATGTCTTTCAACGGATTGCGATTGGAGTATGCCCTTGATGGGAGATCGAATTATATTTCATGGAAGGACAGGATGGAGGCGGTGCTGTATGATAATGGGCTGAAGGATTTCATCGATAGCGATGTTCCTAAGTCGGGTTCTAGCGATGCAGCCGCACTTGACGCATGGAAAAAGAAGGTAGCAAAGTGTCGAAGGATTCTGTTGGAAGGTGTGAAGGACCACATTGTGTCCAGCCTTCATGGTAAAGCCACTCCATATGCTATGTGGAGGGCTTTGACAGATTTTTTCCAAAGCAGAAGCGACCAGAGGAATTTGGCGCTTAAAGACAAGCTCAGAAAAATAAAAATGAAGAAGAATCTTTATAGATTTGATGTAGATGGGATTTCTACAGAGCTTCCTACTTTGGGAAGTGTAATAAAGACATGCAATTGAAGCTTTAGAGGGATTTGGATTTGCATGCAGGTAAGAGTGAACCTCGAGATGTGGAGCGGCCACAAGATGAGGATCATGGAGTGGGAGCAACCACTCATGCAGAGAAATCTCGTGCCAGATGGGCAGAGGGAGTGCATGCAGCTATACCACCAGGTGAGAGGTGGGGCAACATGCATGAGTAATCCCAAGAGGATATTTTTGGGCAGGATTCATTGAGATGGTGTGGATCTCATGAATTGAACTTGGCTACGAGGTGCCCACAGAGCAGTAGTAGCATGATCAGTTGGACTGATGCAGGCAGATCAAAGTGACAGTGTCGGATACTAGAGTGCGGTTCAGAGTTGACAGCAAGTGCAGAGTGCATGGGTGCAGAGTTCAACAATGCAGTGGTTCCTGAAGACATGCATTTATACCAGCAGTAAATTCAAGACTTTGATGATGTATGCATTAGACCCATTGAGTTGCTTGGAGCCTTTCGCCGAAAGTGTTGTTAAAGAGCAGCTATAGGCTTATGCAAGGAATGCAGGGCGAATGCATGGAGTTGCATGTCGCATGCAAAGACAGTCCTTTATTGTTGAGAGGGAGTGTTGAAGATTGCAACAAGAAACAGTGAAGGAGGCATCCTGAAACATCATCCTTGATCCTAGTTGGAAAATAATCACCTAAACTAGGTGGGGCCCACACAGGAGATTTTTGGCGCAAAGTCTATTTTTAGACATGTCGATCATATTAAATGAGTTGCAGGATGCTATTTATGGATGTTTGGTCAAGTTGGAAAAATAGATGGAATTCTTTTTTTAGACATATTGGGCGGAATCTATTTTTAGATTTCCAGTCTAAAAATAGATATGCCGAATATTATTAGCTCTTAATAATATTTGGACTCTAAACATTATCTTATTCTCTTGGAGCACTTCAGTTAAGTGCACAGATGTGGCACAACAGCTGACAGAAGGAATTACGCTATTCCTGAGGGTTTACTGGAGCTATTGCATGGAGGACTTTAGTTAGAACTCATGTGAAAGAGTTTGGTGGAGTTGGAGAAGTAGCTGGTGGAGTTGTATTTAGTTTAACTCAGTTAGACTCGGTTGAGCTAGTTGTATCTAGTCTAACTGATTGATACACTAGTGAGAGTGGAATGAATTAATTAGTTAATTAATTCACAAATAATAACTCATTAATCAACTCATTAAATACATCAAAGAATTACAAAGTAAGAAAGCTAAAGGAGACCGTTGAAAATATAGGTGAAAAAGAGTGCAAGGTGACTACTAGAAGACATAGTGATGTAATGATTGCTAATTCCACACCCATGAGATGCCTGTCAAGGATGCCCACAAAGGTGCAAACTTGGTGAATTTGAGTTCATTCAGAGCCATTCTTCAGTAGGGATTGCGCAGTAGAGGCAGGCTAGCAGGTGGCAATGATTGGTGCATGGATTTGCAAGATCGGGCCTGATTAGAGTGTAGCGATTTTATTGTATTGAGATCTTGTGACAAGATTTGTATGAGGATTGTTACATGATCTCCATGACATATATTATATACAGATAGTTTTGGTTTTCAGCTTCAGGCTTTCCCGTTAAACAACTGTGTTAATGTGTGTGAATTTTTATTGTTTCATGTGTGCATTTCAATCTTGATTTAATTTCTGCAAATGATCAATGGTGGAATAGATTTTGTATTTTGCATGAAGTTAAAATAGTGTGAGATCAGGAGAATCTTGGACATATAACACATAAGTTATATAATTTCTACAAACTCTTGTTCTGTGTTTACCCTGAAGAGCTTGTAAAAGTGGGTAAATGTAGGTAAATGTGGGGTAGGGTGTTACACTTTAATTCCATATGAAGTGTTTAGTTAAAGGTATGTCACCAGATGATTTAGTTTCCTATTTTGTCAAAATTGATATCTATTCGCTTCCCTCCCCTCGTTAAATAGTTCTCGAATTATTCCATGATTGTCTAAAATTCCTTCCTCACCTATGACGAACTCAACTCAACCTTTTTCTACTCTAATACTCGAAACATTTGATAAATTTGATGAAATGGTTATCATATCTTATTTTTCCTCTTTGATAGAGATGTATGAATCATTGATATCTCTAAGCGAAGGCCCTGAGGTCTCGATCCATGTGCATAAATAAGGGGATGAAAAAATTAAAAAAACCTACACTCTTAGATCAAGATTTCAAGGGTCTCTTGAAGCATCTTCTCAACGGGGTATGGAAGTGGATACCCCAACAAAAATCCATGCAAGATTATAAAACCCCTTTTCTAAGGCTCAATATAGAGAAAAATACGATACCGCAAAGTGTGGACAAGTGACTATACAAGGGGCCTTGGTGTCAAAAAATACCCATTAGGGGCCTGTAGATGAAAATTATATTGCTCAACATGAGGGGGTTTAGGGGTGGCCCCATGAAACTTTCCCTTAATTTTCTTCTATAAATTCCTGTAAATAATTTCTTCCAAGAGATGAATCCAAATCAATTTTGGTGACATGATTGAAAGATCGGTCTTTCAACACCTTAGATGTGGTAGGCCTGTCAAATGGCCTTATCACTGTTTGGAAATGGTCATACAAAGAAATTTCTTCTTCCTCAATGTGGAACGTGATTTTGGTTGATTTGGAGGAAAATGAGTTTGGCTCTGTCTAGAGGATCATCAATATTTACGAGCTCTACGCCAATATAGTTTTTTTTGGGAATCTCTAAGGCGTTTGGGTTAGCTCTTCTACCCTAATGTCTTAGCATATGGCGACCTAAATTTCACCATTTTTATTTGTGAGTTCTAGGGTTAGAGGGGTCGAGAAAATACTCTAAAAGGAATTTTCTCACTCTTTTTGTTAAGCCAACTAGTTGGTGGATATATGTTCGATGAAGCTAGCACTAGCCTGGCACATTCTAGGGTCGAATGAAAATGGAGTGTCTAAGCACCTTCATAGATTCTTTGCTTCAGGATATTCTCTATCACAAAAAATTAATCTTACTTTATGGGTTGAACCCAGAGGTATTTTGGACCATAAACCTATAATCCTTAGAATTAAGGTTGTCGATGAGAAGTTATTTGCTCACTTTCGCTTCAATAGTGGATTTCATGAATTTTTTGGAACTAAATTGGAAACATGTTCATGATGGTTTTCACTATTCAGTAATGCATCTATTATTTTATATTCTTAAAATTTATATTCTTAAATTTTTAAAATCTAAAATCACGGAGTGGACCAATTTTTAATTGTTAAGAAAGAAGCCACACTTAAATATGTCGAATCAAGAATAGCAAGCATTTTATTTTCTAGTGATTCATGTGCCTGATCTTCGGGTATACTATTTTCAGTAAAAGCTCTAGAAAAGGAAATATGGTGCATGAAAAGTTGTGTTATTTGGATTAAAGAGGGTGATGGAAATTCAATTGTGTTTCATAATTATCCTAATTTTCAGAGAAATCAAAATAATATATGGGATATTGAAGATCCAAATGGATATATGGCTTCTTTGTTTCGTGAAAAAGTTAGATCATGGGTCAGTTTCTTCAAATATCTATTCACATAGCATTTTGGATGTCCAGCTTTGGAAATCCTGGAAGTTTTGAATTTGTTTTCAAATTTTGCTTCATGTTGGGCCCCTATAATACTAGTGTATTCCCTTATTGTTATTTTTGTACCCATGTAGTCCCCATATTGTTATTATTTTTCCCCATAGAAGCCCACTATTGTTATTTTTGTGCCCTTACATTATTATTGTTATGTCGGCTCTGATTATATTTTGACCCCTTAGACTCCTATATATAAAAAGGATGTTTAGTCATTTGAATCATCCAAGAATTGTTCATGTATGTAATGTAAAGGAGGTTTACCCCTCAAAGAGTATAATTTTTAAGTCGTTGATCTACATTTTCTTCTATTTTGTGAGTTGGTTGCATAGCATTTGGTATCATAGCTTTGGAGTTTAGGGTTTCACTTCTTCAAACACGTCATCTTGGAATTTTCGCTAATTTTTTTTTTCTACAAAGCCTCAGAAGCTCAAATTAAAACTACAAGGAGTAAAAATAATTGTGAACCTTGTGTATGAATTTTAGATATTGGTTCTCTATATTTTCGGAGATATGATCTAAGGAATTTATGGTTTTTGCACGCTCCAGAATTTCATCTCAAACAGGTGATCGGGGGAAAATCGTCATAATTTTCATTTCAGGAATCAGATTTGAATTTTGTAAGAATTGTCCAAAAGTGAACGGACTGAAGTTTTTATGATATCAATTTCAGATTTTAATGTTTAAATAGTGACATGTGGCATCCCTTAAAATGTCTCTCTACTGAACCAATCCATAATCAGGTCATCATAGGATATTTAGCATAATTTTATCTTGAAGAATACAAATTTGGTCTGACTTGTGCCATTGGAAAGAATACTCATAGGGATACAACATGGCCGAAATTCATACCTTTGAGATCCGAAATTAAATATTTCCAACCGTTTCAAGGTGGATCTCCTAAAAGAAAGAAAAATGTATGTATTTTTTAAAAATTTCATAACTTTTGTGTGAAAAACTAGTTTCAAGTGATTCCAAGAGAATATTGAAGCATAGATATTAGTATTGGGTTCTAAAGTTTCTATTGAACAAAATAATTCTACACCCATTAAGCCCTAATAAAACTCTACTATGACGCATGAAGAGGAAGAATTGCAACAATGATATATCAAAATTACGGGACCAAGTGCAACGAATTTCACTCTCACAAAGAGCAACAAAAGACGAACTAAAATGGGACATAGATGGATTAAAAGCAGACATGGAAGGTTTTAAGGATGTCATAGAAGCTAAGATGGATGGTGTTAGCCACCTATGAAATTTTTGACAAGCAAACAGGTGGCTGAAATGTTTTTGAGCCTTCAAGAAATACATTTCCTCTAAAAACATACCATTCTTGAAGCCTCCTGTGTCCTTTTCCCTTTGAAGAGTCCTCACTGTTGTTTCCAGTTAAAAAGCCTCCCTGTTTGTGGAAGAAAATTCCCAAAAATGCCTCCATTTCCCCTTATTTTCACTCCCACAAAGCCCCTGTTTTCATCACCTTTTTCCCCTTTTCAAATTCCTCCAAAATCCCCCATTAACCCTCTAAATCACCCCAAAACCCTGTTTAAGCCTTATAATATCCTTTATTTGGTCTTGAAACACCTTATTCCCTCTACTAAAGCTCTCCTTTTGGCCTTAAAAAGCATTAAAATTAAGCCAAAAACCCACTTTTCCATATAATAGGCTTTAGCCCCTTTCGGCTAGCCCCTTAACCACTTCCCCACCACGTGACCCGTGCCCAGAACCAAGCGCTACAGCCCTAGGCGCTAATCGCAATCACAACTTTCATCGTGCACATTTTCCTTTGTTAATTCAATTTCTTCCGATGTGAGGTCTTTTGTTCTAATAGACCTCCGCCACTTTCTCCGCCATTGATCTATACATTTCTAACGGCCCTAATATAATCGCATTGCCGCTCCAATCGCCAATCGCAAGAATTTTTATATGCCACTGTGTGTTCCCCGATTGGCGACCCCCGATCCAATCTGGACCATCGATCTCGCCCTGATCGGACGGACTACGTGTAATTGCAACGTTAATATTTCGGAATCCCAGCCTCTGCCTTCTTCGATGCGATTGGATCACAACCGTTGATCTCTCGAGATCCAACGGCTCTCATTCATCCCTCCCATTAACCTACCCTCTTGCCTTCGCTTTCCATCTGAAGATCTCAGCCGTTCATTCCATAGATCGGACGACCCACATTCAAACCGCCTAGGCCATTCCCCTGTCATTACTGACCGCGCATCTCCCCATATCGTGCTCCACCCTACACTGTCCAATCTTCCACCCCTCCATCCAACATTCCACATGCATATCATGTTTTTTCTTCGTCCGGGATTTAACGTTTCTAAATCACGCGATGAAGGCGGTTTTGTTTTGCCACGCGTCATGCAGCGATGTATATCATGTTTTTTCGGAGATTTTTAAAAACTATTATGAAGGCACGCGACATCGGCGGTTTTACCTTCTAAACCACCTTCCTCCCCTTTTTTCCCGCAACCTCCATCACTTAATCTTAGTTGTTTGTTGATCCAGATCTACGACCTACATTGTATCGCGCCCCCATCTGTGTTCCATTCATCGGACCCCTTCCGATGACTTCATCCTTTAATCCCCGCCATTGATCTCCTCCTGAGATCTAATGGTCCACAATCAATCGCCCTCCGCCCGCCGGGTCCCACTACCTAAAGGCCCCGCTTTCATTCATTTCTCTCCATTTCCTTTGTATTCTGCTCAAGCATTAAACTTTGGGTTTTACACTAAATATTATTTCTTCTGCCCCACTTACTATTAACACCTCCATTCGTGAATCCTGATCGTTGATTTCCATTTCCACATCTAATCCAACGGTCTATGACCTTTTCACACCAGATCTCCGTCAAGCCATCCTTTCCACCATTCTGCAGCGTTTTTCACCTGTTTCACCGCATCCACCATCTCCGCCACCACTTCCATAGGCCTCCACAGCATTTCTTCGCCACCTCCCCTGGATTTTTATAACAGGTTTGTTGCATTTGTGCAGGGATTACAGAGTGGAAAATTCACTATGTCTCTACAGTCACAGTTATTGTGACTCAAAGTGCAGAGAAACCATTGTAGCAGCAGCAGAGAGTATCAGCAATGACAAATCAAGGGATTTAAGCCTGTTATTGAACACTTAATGATTATAATCCCGCGTTTAAAGGACAGAGACACTGTTAGAGAATGTGAAGACAATTAAGAGGCTTAATGAAGCTTAAAGCGCACATGAAACAAGCCATATCTGTGTAATGTCAGCAGAACATATTTTCTCAGAAAGTACACCTTCCAACAGAAGTCTCCATGCCTCCTTGAGCTCTTAAAAGCCATTACACTGATAGAAGCTTCTAAAGAACTGTCAGACAGCAGTTATGGAAGCATGGAAGACCTACAGACTTTCTATCATGGTTACTTATTTCAGAAGGCTACACAGAGTACCTTATAGCCAGAAAAGGACTTTAAAGAACACATCCGAGGTGAATATCGACCTGACAAAGACTCCCAGACCATACTGCGGAGTACTTACAGCGATGCAGATTTCCATTAAGCAGAATGGGCTCAATCTTCTGCCTCCACTCTGTCTTAATGAGTCGATTTAAATGTACATCTACTCCTGTTATTTCATTCTCCTATAAGAAGCCCTGAAGAACATATTGTAAAGGTTGTTGTTGTTGTTGTTGTTAGTTGTAGGGATTCATTTGACTATTAGAGAAGTTATTGGGGGAAGTAGCTAAGTAGTTTGTAATTTAGTAGGCTGGGAGGAGAAAGTCTGGACTGTAATCAGCCATTGATGCTCAGAGTATGTGACTAGTTTTTCACATCAATTAATCAAGCATTTTCACAGGATCCTGGTCTATATTACGGGTAATGTTTTCTTACTGCAATTGTTTTATTACATTATTCATGTTGTCCATTTATTCTCTGATAAGAACTAGTAAATCAGGCTTAATATATACCCCTGCATAGTACCTTAATGCCAACTTCTCTTCTTATCTTTGATTTTTTCTACTGATAGTGAATCTAAGAGCAACTTCATGTAATTTAACCAGTTAAAGATGTTGGTCTAGCCCATTCTTACTGATGTGTGAATTCGGGTTTACTGCTTAGATGTTCTTGTTGGGTTTAAGCTGGAAGAGTTGGGAAACCGGGGATTTAGTGTGAGCCCTATCCACTGGGGTCCTTTTCCAACAGTTTGGCCTGTCTAAGATCCCTTGGAGCTGGTGTTAAAAGCATTGAAGGTTCAAAGCCCTTCTCTGCTCTTAGGCTCAATTCTGTGTTAAAACTTATCTCTGTTTTTCTCTTGGAATATGTTGAAGCAGGCCTGGAGTTAGATGACCTCTGACCTGATCTTAAGCTGCCCTTTGTATCTTCATTGAGAGTTTCCTTTGAGTATGTCAAATCAGGATAGGTTAAAAGCCCTTACCTGATCTCCAGACTGCACTTGGATTTCTTTCCTTCTTTCACCTTCATTCCTTAATGTTCCATTCCACCATCTATCTAAAATATCCTTTAGTATAGATGACTTGCCCTATGGAAAGCCTTGGTTAGCTGCTATGCAAGTAATCCCCTTTCATGACTCCATAGCCCAATGGATGGCACATTCTTAACCTATCCTCTTTTGTCGAAACATCTTGCTACTTCGTTCCTTTCATTCCATAACCTTCTCAGTTAATGATCTCCGACCAACCCAACAGCCAACCAAATCATTCAAAACCCCTTGTGCTTCATACCTAGCCTAATACCTCATTTTGAGCTTTCAAAGATATATCATTCTTTGCTTTTATGGAGAGATCCCTCTCCGGATCTAGGAGGGCTAGATCCTAGGATCCCAAAGTAGTTTTGATGTTGTCTAGTCTTTTGGTCTTGCCAATCTGGCCAAAACACTGGAACCCCAACAGATGGTTTGAAATCATACATAGAAGGTTTGAAGGAAGGTTTGACAAAGTTGTTGCAAGAAAGGCTTCCTGATGGTGACAAGGTAACCCATGAAAATCACAGGGAGGAGAAAGGAAATATGAATTATGATTTTAGAGACTTCAATGTTGGGTTTAAGAACCGGCAAATTCCAAATATCGATATGAGGAAGTTTTATGGAAAGGATCTGGTAACGTGGATACTACAGATGGAGCAATATTTTGATCTCCATAATGTGCAACACACACAAATGGTACGCATTGCAACTTTATATTTAGAACCCAATCAGTTTGTATGGTATCGATGGCTTTGTTATCGTAAAAAAATTGTCACTTGCTCAATTTTTATGGAGGAAATGATAGAACACTATGAGGGTACAAAGATTAACTCCTTCTTTAGCCAATTGATAAATATCAAACAAAAGGGTTCAATAGCGGAGCACATTGAGGACTTCCAAAAATTGAATATCAAGGTAAATGATATTCTAGATGAGCATAGGATTGATGTCTTCACAGGGACCTTAAAGGATAAAATCCAACATGAGGTCCGCCTTTGGGAACCTGATTCATTGGAGAAGACATTCAGGGTGGCAAGAAAAGTTGAAAGTAAATTTATGGCAACAAGGAATTCTACCACTTACAACTATAAATATGGAAGTGTTGTTGCTCCTAGCCTTCCACAACCTACAAGGTCGACACCACAACAATTGGAAGAAAAAAGAGAAAAAGGGATTTGTTACAATTGTAATAGAAAATACACTAAAGGTCATAAGTGTGTTGAGAAGAAATTATTTTACATAGATTGTGAAGAGTAGGAATAAAAGGAACAAGAAACGTCAAAAGAAGAGGATGTACACCAGGAACCAACCCTAAATAGAGAATAAATGAATATGACCATATGTTGTAATGCATTGGCAAGAATTACCACTCCTCAAACTCTCAAGATATAAGGACATATCAATAATAAAAAGGTAATAATGTTGATCGATTCAGGTAGTACCAATAATTTTATTCACTGTAAGATAGCCAAGAAATTGAATTGCTTCCTATATCCAACACCAAAGTGTCAAGTGATGGTTGCAAATGGAGGAACTATGAATCTCTCTAGAAAGTGCCATAATATCAAGCTATCCATGGGAGAATATGTATTGAATAGTCCAATGCTTTCCATTCTGATGGGTGGTCCTGATGTTGTACTAGGAGTCTAATGGTTACAATATTTAGGTAAGATAGCTTTTAATTTTCAAGAACTTTTCTTGAAATTTTTTTGGGAAGGAAAGAAATTTGAATTAATGGGTATCACAGGGAAACTAAGAAATATAATCAACTCTAGTGGCATGACAAATCTTCTAAAGAAAGAACAACGAGTCATAATTGCACAATTATGCTCACTAGAGGTTCAAGCATCAAAATCATCTATTTCTTCAGATCTCCAAAAAGTCTTGGACAATCATTCCAAGGTATTTGAGACTCCAAAAGGCCTCCCACCTATTTGTGATCGTAATCATGCTATTCATTTGATTCCAAAAAGTGTTACTCCAAACATCATGCCTTACAAATATCCCTATGCCCAAAAGAGCGAAATTGAACTTATGGTTGCAGAAATGCTAGAGGCCATTATAATTCAACCTAGTCAAAGTTATTTCTCTACTCCAATAGAATTGGTTCACAATAAGGTTGGATCATGGTGCATGTTTCCGGATTATAAAGAGAACAACAAGCTCACTGTTAAAGATAAATTTCCCATTCCTATCATTGATGAATTACTATATGGATTACATGGATCAATTTAGTTCATCAAGTTGGATCTTAATTCAAGATATCATGAAATAAGAATGAATACTGAAGACATTCTGAAAACAACATTTAGAACTCATGAGGGTCATTATGAATTTTTGATCATGCATTTTGTCCTTACCAAAGCACCTTCTACATTTCAAGGTTCGATGAATTCCATTTTCAGACCATTCCTTAGAAAATTTGTGTTAGTATTTTTTGATGATATACTAATTTACAAAAGGTCTTGGAAGGATCATGTTCAACTTGTTGACAGGGTGCTCAAACTATTGGAGGAGAAACAATTATATGCAAAAACCTCCAAGAGTACAGGAGGTGGAATATCTGGGTCATATTTTATCTCATGCAGGTGTTAAGGTAGGCTCTAACAAAATTAAAGCCATTAAGGAATGGAAAATCCCCACAACCATAAAGCATCTATGAGGATTTTCGAGTTGATGGAGTATTATCGCAAGTTTGTTAAGAATTATGGGAGAATAGCAGCACCTCTAACAATATTACTGAAGAAATGTGCATTTCCTTCGACACCAAAAGAAACAAAGGCCTTTGAAAATATTAAAGAGAAAAAGTGCCAAACACTAGTATTAGCTACGCCAGACTTCACAAAAACATTTATTGTGGATGTGATGCCTCAAGAAATTGAATTAGTGTTGTTTTAATGCAAGAAGGAAGACCCATTTCTTATGAAAGTTGTCCAATCAAAGGAAAATATTTACACAAACCCATTTATGAGAAGAAAACGTTGGAAATACTACATGCACTTAATAAATGAAGACTGTACCTAATGGGAAGACACTTCGAGGTAAAAACGAATCATGATAGTTTTAAATGCTTTTTAGAAAAAATATTATCTTCAGAAGAGCAGCAAAAATAGGTCACAAAGATGTTGTGTTATGAATTTTAAATCATCTACAAAAAAGGGAAGCCAAATGTTGTTGCAAACGCACTCTCAAGAAACGATGAGGATGTGGAAGCATTGTTTTTTTCCATTTCTATTATCCAACCAGATTGGATAACCGAAGCAAGCGATGAATGGAAGAATGTCGAAGAAGTATGGGCACTCATTCAAAAGTTTCAACAAGATCCAAATACATATGATACATTTAGCTGGAAAAATGACTCATTATGGTACAAATATCGCTTATACCTTCGTAAGAATTCCCAACTCAAGCAAAATATTCTTTTGGAATTGCACACATCTCCCTTAGGAGGGCACTCAAATTTTTTTTTAAAGCACCACAAGGTTAAGAAGGATTTTTTTTTGGGATGTCCTTAAATCTTATATTCAAAATTTTGTGGTGGAATGTTTGGTTTTCCAACAAAATAAAGTTGACACAATTAAGACCTTGAGTTGGTTACAACCCTTATCCATTCCAAGTCAACATTGGGAGGAGGTTTCGATGGATTTTATCACAGGTTTACCCAAGTCCGAAGGAAAGAGTTTCATCACAGTGGTACTTGATAGACTTACCAAGTATGCACACTTTTTTGCATTATCCCATCCATTTAAAGCCAGTACAATTGCTACTACATTTATGGAAACAATTCAAAAGCTACATGGAAACCCAAAGATTATTGGAAGCAACAGAGATCCCATTTTCACTGGAGATTGTAGGAGGGAATTATTTTCTTGTCTAGGTACTCAATTATCTCATAGCTCATCTAATCATCCTCAATCTGATGGGAAAACTGAGCTAGTGAACAAATGTTTGGAAGGATATCTTCGTTGCTTTTTATTTGATAAATTGATCATGTGCTCAAAATTTTGCTCAAAAATGAAATTTTTCGGAATGGTGTGGAACCTAAACGACCGTGTAGATCTCGTCATTTTGAATTCGGTGTAACTTGTTTCACAGAAAATTGACACCGTATGCTCTGAGAAACACATTTTTTCCACTTTGTGAAACATGAAAATTAAAAAAAAAAAATGCAGGACAACCTATTCAGTAGTCTGTACAGCTGACTGGGCATGCCTACGTGGCAGGGTGACTGTGCACATGATTTTTTTCCTCTAGCGTATGATATTGTGCCAAGTGGCATGTTTTCATTAGGTCAAAATGGAAGTTTTAATTGGTTGTTTGGGTGGCCAATCACAGGCTTCCACGTGGCCTAGCCTGTGGCCGCCACGTGGTAGCCCCTGGGCCACCAAAAGTGGATCAAGGTCCAACCAGAGTGGGTGGGGGTCGAACCCACGACCTCCAAGCAACGAGCATAAGCCTTAACCACCGCGCTATGTATTTTTTCCTTGATATATAACGTTGTAGACATAATTTTGATTTCATATTTTTTTGCACATTGGGGGTGGGGGTCAAGGTCTAGCCCCATCCCTGGTCACCACTTGGGGGCGGGACCATGGGTGGGAGGCTAACCTCGCACCCCGCACACACTAACCACTAACCGTTAACACCATATAACCTGTCGACGACTATGCCATATGTCCACATTAATATTCAATGTCGGCGGTTAGCGGAAAAACCACGAATTTTTTATTTAAAAAAAGAAATTTGGACTTTAGGCCTTATTGGAAAAATTAATCATCGGCACTTCGCCCAGTTTTTGGCGGAATTGGCATTTCGTTAGCACTTTTGGGGGCGAAATTGTAGGATGGTGCCATATTTGGTGGAATTTGTGGAACAATTAGTTCCAAAACTTGGGGAAGTCATAACTTATTCAGTTTTTGACCAAATTCGAGACAGAAAGAGGCTAGACAAGAATTTTTGGGCATTATGGAGCCATTGGAATAGGTTTCAAATCTATTTTGAGCATTGTAAACATATGTAATCACACTTTTGAGCATAATATAAGAGGGCCAAGCCATTGGAAGCTGGACGAAGGAGACGTAGCCCAGTCGAGGTGAACTCCTTCATCATGTGTTTTTTTGTTACTATTTATGGTAATGTTCATGTATGTTAGATGTTGTTGTTTAGTGTTTTGTTTATGTTAATTTTCTCAAGAAATTCACATAAAAACCTCTTTATTAACTTGCATTTTTCTTCATAATTCTCAAGCACTTTGTTTATATTCTGAATTTGAATTTAGCACAACAAACACTGATTTTACCATTCAGATCATAAACAGGCACAATGGGTCAAGTGGTTACCTTTGGGTGAATGGTGGTATAACACTTCCTTCCATAATACAACAAAAATGACCCCATTTATGTCACTTTATGGATATCATCCACCATCCATCACATCAGCTTTAAGAGAAATTTCTAAGGTTCAAGCATTGGAAGATCACATCGAGCATAAAAAACAAGTTCTCTAACTATTAAAGGATAACCTCACTTTAGCATAAGATCAAATGAAACAATAGGCAGATCAACATCGTAGTGAAATAATTTTTTATGTAGGCGACTGGGTATTTTTATGGCTACAACCATACAAATAAATGTCCCTCAAGCAAGCTAAGAAGGATAATAAAATATCACCAAATTATTATGCTCCTTATAAGGTGTTGCAAAATATTGGTACTATGGCATAGAAATTGGAGCTTGCATCTCTCGAGTGTACCTAGTTTTCCATGTTTCATACTTAAAGAAGGTTATAGGTGAAAAACTCTATAATGATATGGTTGCATAACACTTCATAAGAGCTTAATGCATATATGGAGGTAGAGGTTTCAGAGTCTGAAGTCTTGGGGGTTTTATTACTGATGTGGAATGGAAATTCATTAGGCCCCAATATATTGACAATTGAGTTTTATCTTGGTTTTTTTGACATTATGAAGGAATACATCGCAAAGGCACTGAGAGAATCACAATGTAAAGGGTTCATGCATGGTGCTTTAAATCCCACATTCATTTGCTTAATTCCAAAAAAATAGGACCCTTTCTCTTTCTGCAATTTTCGGCTCATTTCGTGTTGCAATGTCATTTATAAATTAATCTCATTGATCATAGTGATGAGGATAAAACTATTCTTTAGCTCGGTTATTTCAAAAGAACAATTTGGGTTTCTTTAATATTTCCAAATTCATGATGTTGCATCTTTTTCATAAGAAACATTTCACTCGATCAAGTCCAAGAATATATCGGCCACCAAATTTGAAATCGACCTATTTAGGGCTTATGATCGGGTAAGTTGGACATTCATACACCTTTGTCTAATTAAGTTGGAAATAAGTAGCAAATTTTTAGACTGGATAATGGCTTGTATAACCACAATAAACTTCATGGCTCTTATTAATGGAAGGCCTTCACCCATGTTCAAAGCATCAAGAGTTTTGTGTTAAGGTTTCTCGTTTCTGCCCATAAAATTTTTGCTAGTAGTAGAAGCTTTAAGTAGGCTAGCTGAGGAGTCTATTTCTGAAGGTGAATTCAGAGGAGTTTGAATACCTAAGTCTATCCTTATCACACCTATTATATTTGTAAATGATGTTCTTCTCTTTCTTTCTAAATATATCAATTAAATTTCCACTCTCTCCTGAATTCTAGAGAGATTCAAATGTGCCACATGTATGTAGATAAATGAATAAAATTATATGGTATCATTATGGAGACTAGATGAGATGGTCAGAAGAGGATTGTTGGAGTCTTGCACTTTCAACAAAGGGATTTTATTAAAGGCTTAAAATACCTAGGATTTCACTTAAATCCAAAGGCATATAGGTTGATTTATTAGCGTTGGTTGGTGAAGAGGGTGGAATTAAGGATAGGAACTAGGTCAATCCTTTACTGTTGAGGGGTGGCCAACTTATCCTCATTAAGTTAGTTTTCAAAAGTATCTTTGTGTTCTTGTCTTATGTTGTCTATATTCCTAAAGGTATTATCAACAAGATTAGGAAAATCCCTTATCGCTTCTTATGGGCGCGTAGTCATCCCATGGATGGGATTTCGATAGTCAAATGGACTACTATTGCTAAACCTAAACTAATGGGGGGTTGAGGATTCAAAAATCCATTCCTATTTGGAAAATATTTAGCGGCAAAGATCTTGTGGAAAATGTTAAATGACAAAGATTTTTGAAGAAGAGCCTTAAAAATACTTCACATGCATGTCTATTATCGAATGGATAATGATTCCTTTGAAGGCAACTCTGAACTCCTCGATAGTTTGGAGAGCTCTCTTCATCACTTTTCCAATCATTGGTAATTGTATAACATGGAAGATTGGGAATGGTAGAAGCGTTAGACTGGGATTAGACCCTTGGTCTAGATACGTAACAACTATATGCTCTTAAAGGTCACTTTATCCATGCTTCACAAAGATGGTTTGCTTACCCTATCAAATTTCCACTCTTAGAAAGGGCAAGAGTGACGCACTTGAGCTTGAAAACTAACTATGGAAATTCTATTGTTAGATGCAATAATTGGTGAATGGGATTCTTATGTCACTTTATTAGCTTCCTCCATGATCTGAATTTCAAAGGAAGATGAATACTCCCTTATTTTTAAAAGAATCCTACCTCTAGTTCTTTCCCGACAGCTTTAGGGTACCAAGAAAAAATTGAGGATGACCCTAATGGAATTTTTAAATGGCGATGGTGGTTCATCTGGAAATGGAAAACTCCTCTTAAGTGAATATTGGTCTTAAAAAAGGAAGGAAAGTGTCTAGATAATGTCCTTTTTGTTTCTCAAATGAGGAAACCATAAATCACCTTTTCACATAGTGCCCTAATGCTGGTTAGTTATGGTATCAAATTAAAAGTATTCTAAGACCTACTTCCACACCATGAGATAAAATGATATTAGAGGATTAGGTAATTACAAATTTTGTACAAGAGTTCTTAGTGTTTCTTGCATCCTTTATTCACACCATTTGGTGGTCCCAAAATACTGCCACGTTTTTGGACAAACGGATTATTGTAGAAGCAATTTTTGGATATATTGAACAAACTTGTAAAAAATTCAAATCTGAAACTAAGAGGAGGAAGCCTATGGTGCATATAATTCCTGATTTGGAGGTAAGTGTGCAATGGGGCTTCTTTGAAAATGCAAGTCAAGGAACCCCCTCATTTTTGGTTGTGGTGAAACTATTTTATTTAGAGATATTGATCTGATTAAGGTATGTTAGTAATAATGTGCTAATTCCTCTTTCAGATTTTAAAACATATGATTTTCATGTGCTGAAGGTTTCAAGTTCTCTTTCAAGTTAACTGAGTCTCATGAGTGGTTTTTATGTTAATTTTATGAAAAAATTAACATAAAACAAATACTGCACATTAGCAATAAAATGTATAGTACATCACCATACAACACATCAACACAGGGATTTGATGAAGGAGTTCACCCCTCTTGGGCTAAATCTCCTTGGTCCAACTTTCACGGCTTAGGCCTCTATATTATGCTCAAATTTGAAAAATGATGTGTTTACAATGCTTTTCTGCTCTTGAAACTTGTTTCATTGAGTCATGAACACTTAAAAATGGTACCTTAGCCTCTTTTTTCTCCTGATTTGGTCAAAAATGAATGAGTAATGACCTGACGTAGTTTTTCCACAATTCTCTCCACAAATTGCACAAAATCCGAGCCGGTCCTACAAATCCGCCCGGAATGTGGAAAACTGTCCTACCATTTTTCCCACAGGCGGCACAAGTTGTGGGACAATTAATTTTTCTAATAATGCTTGTGAACTAGATTAGCACTATAAACACCCATTAACCATTAAGTAAAATAGATTAGCGTTTAATTGCGCTTATGGGTTAGCGCTCCGCCCACAGTTCTGGGTATTGGTCACATGCTTTCGGGGTTGGTCCCCTCTCCCCCTAACGACACTTTGTATAAAATTTAAATGAATGTGGAGTTCGTATATAGTTAAGACACAACGTATAGGTGAGTTGGTAGCGGTGAGTGTTTGTTGGGAAAAAGCCTTGTGTTCGACCCCTGCCCGGTCCCTTAGGTCCTTAACCAAATTTGTAATATGTCGTTATGGGGACACATGGTGGCCCCAGGCTGAGCCACATGCCTCCTCCTCACTAGTCTAACCACAACCAATAACAGCCTGCCAATATGCACCAACAACCACATGCCACTTGGCAGCCCAAGATTCGCCGAAGAGATGGGTTGACGAGACCGTTCACCTACCCAGTCAGCATTCCATGCCAACAGTATGGACTACTGACTGGGCTCCCTGTCTGCACATTTTTTTGCTATATTTACCTATTTAGGAAAAGGATAGAACATGTTTCTGAAGCAATACGGAGTCCATTTCGCACGAAACGAGTTGCACCGAATTCAAAACGAAGAACACTACACAGTCGTTCAGGTTTCATGTCATTCTAAGAACTTCAATTTTTTAGCATAATTCTGAGCACCTGACCATTCCTCCCCACTGTAACCATTTGGACCCCAAAATATCATATTCAGTTGTTGAAAAGGTGAGGGTACAATTCCCTCACCTTCCCAATTTCAATCCATTTGGATTTTGAAGGATTTGTTCCTTTGAGCCCCACTCAAAGATAATCGACACTTCCTCTTTTCAATGTCCTTGTTCTTTTGTCAAGTATGGTGTCTTGTTGAATTTCATTAAAAATTATGGATAAAAATATTCAATAGATGGAATTTGAGCATTCTCTCCTTGATATTCAATCAAAGGAGGCTCATACAATCTTAAATTTTCAACATTAACAACAGAGTAAGTTTGCATGTATGAAGGCAAATCAAGCTTGAAGGCATTGTTACCAATATTTTCCAGAATTTTGAAAGGACCATAACGGATTGTTTTCATAATTTTGAAAGGACCATAACGGATTGTTTTCAGCTTTTTGAAAGGACCATAATGGATTGGTGAAGTCAAACTTCGTCACCAACTTGAAACTTATGATCCACACGATGTTTGTCGTGTCTCACTTTATACTTGCCTTGACTTTTTTCTAGTTGATCTTGGACTGTTTGATGGATCAACTGAATTTGCTCGGTGAATTTATTTGCTTTATCTATGTCTCTATACCCATATATATCCACATCTTTTCCAAAAATGAAATCCAATGGCGATTTTGGCAAGTATCCAAGACATGCCTCAAACGACGATGTTTGTGTAGAGGAGTGGTTTGCACGTTTGTAAGCATGGTGAATGTAATGCAACTGTTCATCCCACAACTTAGGATGTTTGCTGCAATATCCTTGAAGAATATGAATGATTGTTAAATTTACCACTTCGGTTTGACAATCTGTTTGTGGATGAAAGGTTTTACTCTTCTTAAACTTAGTGTCCATCAAGTCCCACAATCTTGACCAAAAATTCCCAAAAAATCGATAATCTTAATCACTTAAAATAGATGTAGGCAACCCAAAATGAACCCAAACATTTTGAAAGAAAATATGAGTTGTTTGTTCAACTGTGACTTGATTTTACATGGCATCAATATACACATCTTGTTGAACCTATCCATAACTACATACAAATAATCATGACCTTTTTTTGACAAAGGAAGACCTCCTACAAAGTCCATAGAAACACTCTCCCATGGACGTGAAGGAACCGGAAGTGGTGTATACAATCCTAACTTCTTATTAATAGGCTTACTGATTGCACACAATGAACAACCTTTAATGAATTATGACACACTTTCAAGCATACGAGTCCAATAACAATACCTCTGAAGATCTGTCACTGTTTTTCTTACACCAAAATGTCTAGCAATAAGATTAGTGTGTGCTTCCCTTATGACATTCACTCTCTCCCCTTGTGGAATACAAAGCTTGCCCAAATGATACAACAAGTTATTATGTACATGGTAGTCCAATTCCTCAACTTGGCGACCTTGAAACAAGTTTGCATAAACATCTTTAAAGTCAATATAAAATGCATATTTCTCAATATAACATTCATGTAAAATATAAGTATTCTTGAGTAAAGTATTTGCACTAATAATAGGCCTAGAAAGCATATCAACAACCTTGGTGTATATACATTTCTTATACATGATGACCAAGTGGAATTGATGTAAGAAACCCATCCATCGAAAGTGCCTTGACTACTACAACTTAGTTTGTGATTGCAAGTATTGCAATGGTTGGTGGTCGGTGTGAATGATGGTTTCCTTTCCCATCAAATAGTGTTTCCACTTCTTCACACTTTGAACCAACACATATAACTCCTTGTCATAAGTAGGATAATTTATCACTGCACCATTGAAATTTTTTTAACGGAATGAAATGGGCTTACCATATTGTAAGAGGAATGCGCCCATTGCATAGTCACTTGCATTAGTTTGAATCTCAAAGGGTTGTCTCAAGTCCGGTAGTGCTAGTATTGGGGCTGAACTGATCTTCTCTTTCAAAGCATCAAATTCTTTTTGTTGCTTGCCTCCCCTCCTTGGAAACAACATGCCCCAAGCAATGAATCTAAGACTTAAATAAGCTACACTTGTTGAGTTTGGCATAAAACTTATGTTGAAAGGGGGCTTCTGATTTAATTTTCCCTTAATTAAATTGGAAGAGAAATTGTAATTTCATCTCATGATAGATTTTATTAGTTAACTAAGTCAGAATGATTGAGTTAGCTTAGGAAATTTGAGTTTAGGGTCAGAGAGGAGGCATGTAGAGTTCTCCCATGAGTTAAGGGGGTCCATCTATAGTTATTTGTGAGTTGTAATTATTTAACTCAATTAATTGAGTTAAAAATCAATTTAACTAGTTCTAACTAAGTGATGAACTAGTGAAGGGTCCAGTGAATTAAATCTGATTTAATTCATAATTAGTGGTCAATCAGTTAAATGATAAATCACTATAAATATTTGTTTCATGTCAGTTCTAAGGAAGGCCCAGTTGAGACTGAGGTTAAAGGGATGATAACTATTAGTTGTATAATTAGAAAATTTTGCAGGTCAGTTATAGGGTCATGTGGATGCCAAGGATGCATTTCACAATAAATTCAAAGGAATTTCTTATTTAATAGAGCGAAAATTCCTCCAAGAATGCATGAGCAAGGCAGGTTGAGCTAAGGCTGATAATTGGTTAAGTAATTGATTGATTTTGCTTAGATCAAAGTGATACAGTTGGCAGAGTGCAGGAGTTTCTATGAGAGAGAAAAGCATTGTATTTTTTCATAATATTGACTTTATACAATATACATATAGCGAGGTTTTAGGAAGTTTCCTTTCCCCAGACACATCTTGTGTTGTGTGATTGATTGTATCTTTCTCTTACTTGTTGGGTATGTGTTATATTCTTTCCACGACTAGCCCCATGCGTTGTACGTTGTGCCGGGCACAGCAGGGGGGTCACAAGGGGGGAGGCAGACCCCACTATTGGGGTTCGGGGCAGCGCCCCAGCGAAAATTTGTTTGGTGTGCGGACCCACTCATAGGTGGACCCACCCATGTTTTGTGCATGATTTTGCACATGGTTTTGGGGTACGATGGTTTTCGGCCCCTGGTATTTTGTAGATCCGGTCAAGGGAAATACGGTTATGTTCTAATCCAGGGTTAATGGATTGGGGTTTATGTATGCTTCGAAATGTATATATATGTGTTGTAACACTAAAAGGAATATAATGAAAAATCAAGCTGGTCATCCCGATTTGGGATCCAGGGGAAAATCTCTGTGTTTATATGTTTTATGTTTTATGCTCTCGCTATTGTTTATTTTCTGTTATAAGATTCGTGTGTAGATAATTATTGTTCATGGTTAAAACCTACATTTGGTATCAGAGTTGTTTTGGCTTCAAGGGGACGCCTTTGCTATTGAGGGTTTTTTTCTCGGGCCTGAGGTAGACCCTGTTCAGTGGGAGATCTGCGAGATCGATTCTTGCGGTGAAAGAAGATGGCGAGTGGCGGAAAGATAGAGATCGAGAAATTTAATGGTCAGAGTTTTGAGTTGTGGAAACTCAAGATGGAGGATCTGCTGGTGGATAAAGATCAGTGGATCGTGGTAGATCCAGGTACTAAACCAATGACAATGTCAGATGAAGACTGGAAGAAACTGGATCGGAAGGCTAAGAGCACAATATGGTTGTGTGTCTTAGATTCAGTATTGTTGAATGTATCTGGGGAAGCTACGGCGAAGAATTTGTGGGAAAAACTTGGGACTTTGTACCAATCTAAGTCTCTGGTGAATAAGTTGTTCCTGCGGAAAAAGTTGTATAACCTGAGGATGAAGGATGGAGACTTAGTGACAGAGCATCTGAACGCCTTCAATACTGTGGTAAGTCAGTTGTCATCTGTTGATATTAAAATCTCAGAGGAAGATAAGTGCATCAGTTTGTTGTATTCTCTACCAGACTCGTGGGATAGTTTGGTTATTGCAATAGGTAGCAATACAACTACCTTGAATTTTGATGACATTGTCTCAGCCTTGCTATCGGAGGAAATGAGACGTGTTAGCGCTCGAATCTACCTCAGGCTGAAGAAGGCAGGACTCAAGGCAACATCAAACCAAGCGTAGCCTCGTAGCTAGCCCTACGAGGACAGGAGAGGGCTCTCTCCAGTCAATCTCGATAGAATGAGCAATAGGGTGCGAGATGACTCAAAATGGGAACTAATTTTAGGCTAGTAAATAGATAGGAAAGTATTTTGATGAATGATTAGGTTTTCTGGGTTGTATGGGACTAAGGACAACATTGAGCAGAGAGATTTAATCAAAGGTACAGAGTATTTCATAAGGCGAGATAGGTATGAGGTTTTAGCAATCAAGTTTGAAATAATATGGGATGAAAAGACTATTTAAGAAACTGAAAAGGGCATTAACCAATGAATCCTTTTCAGATAGAAGAAGCCACACAAAGTCTGAACACTTCCTCAAGGTAGAGCAATAACTGAATTCTACCTTTCTTACTCTCAAGCATTCAAACTGAAAACGATTTATGAATGGTCTATAAAACATAACGAGATTACATATGAAACAAAAGAAGAACATATGCTCAACTTCACACCACAAGAATCTTATAACTCAGAGCTGTACCATTCAATTATTTCTATGTCAAAAACTGTACAGTAAAACACTTATTTTTGCTCCACCAGCTTTCAGAATTCTCAACCCCTTACAAATGTTTTACAATACAATAAATAAACTCCTCCATGAGAAAACAAATCGACCAAAAATGAGGGAGCTGTTTCAAACTAAAATCATGAAGATAGCAAAGGAGCTGTCCATCTGTTTTGAAAAGGGGCAGCGCTACATGTGAAATCTGTTGATAACCACAAGGAGGCGACACCTGTAGCATAGATCTAGTAACTAAAGACAAACATAGGCAATCCCACCTATCTTCCTGCTGTTGGTTGATATTTTCGCTCTAGTTTTGGGCTTTTGACTTTGACTGCCACGTTACATTTGCCATTTGAAATGAAAACCAATTTTTTATAATTAACATCCTTTGTAACTTTTGGGGCGCTTTCATCCATGTTACTGCCAGCAACATATATGCTTTAAACAAGTTACACATAAACCCTGCCACGACACCTACATCCTATGCATCATGTATTCTTCAACCCAAACTCACGTTCTTTGTATTAATAAACAGGTAGCAGTGCTGATTTCCCGACATTTTAATTGAAATTCTTCAAAAAGGGATCCCATCCTCTATTTCTAAAATGTCCCAATTACAATGTGAGTTCTGCTCAATGAAGTCGACAAATCACCTTTTGCGTTCCTTGCACCATTTATAAACTGGTCCTGCTTTCGTCGTCGCGGAGTTGTCTACCCTTCCCCATCAGCTCCTTACGCAAACTCATGTCCATAACTATATTTTAAATCTCATCTGCTCTTTTCTGTCTCTTGTCTGAATTCCTGTGAACAAATCTGGAGCCAAGGTCTTTCCTTCATTTGAAGACATTTACCGGACACATCAATGGTTCATTCAGAGTAATTACGAGAAGAACAATGCACTTCAGTTTCAGCATTTTTTTATGACAGCTATCAACTCTTGATCCTTCGAACCAGGTATATAATAATCTCTGAGTCCTATTTCAACAGGATAGAGTTTCTGTCAACCTCAAGCAATAACTTCGCAAAACTTCATTTGCTGTTTTGTCATTACAGGTATCGGTTTTACCAAGACTATGACGCATCTTCTATCCTTGTCCATACAGTGCAGTTTGTTCAAGCATTGACTTATCTACTTAGAACATGTCTTCCGTTTAAATTATAAGAGAAATGTATAGGTCGACTGCTTTTACTGAGGCGGCCGTATTGAAAATCCTTATCCTCCTGAATGCAAAGGCTGCTGAGTTGTTCCCTGACAGTTTTGAGAATGTACAGCAATCAAATGACAAATAGTATACACTGCATGAAATTCCAAGAATACGGAACTCCTCAGATGTTTGGCAAACATTATGAAATCACAAACCGATATCATTTGCTTGACTGTCAATTATTCAACAGAACCACGATGTTAGCATGCTCCAAGAACTCGCAAATAAATTGAGTTGATGTAGAAAATTCGATGAATTGGGCTTAGAGGTTCTGTGCGCCGCGCGCACTCCCAGTGCGCCGCGCCTGGTGAGTGCGCCACGCCAGTGCAAAAATGCATTGTGGAGGAGCGCCCAATGCGTCGCGCGCCCTATGTGCGCCGCGCTTACCTTCAATACGCCGCGCAGGTCGTTTTGACCACAATTCAGCCCTCTAACACAATTTTTCACCCTCCATGATTCACTTTGGCTCCTTTGATATCTTTGACATGCAGATGGGTCGCAAAAACAATGGATTTACCTCACATAGTTATAACAATTCAAACAATTACATCCATCACAATAAATCCCAGATGCGAAGCATTCACAATATAATTTCAGGCAGCGAGAATTTTTGCAATTGCACTGTCTTGATTTCTTTGGAGTTCTTTCTTTTGAATCAGTTAGTGGTCCTGAGAAGGACCCTCTTGGAAATCCTTGCTTTCTGCCAATGTTGCAAGTTGCCTTTGATCAAAGGCTTCATCTTCATATAAGCTTTCTCTGAGATTTGAGCAGCCTTTTGGCACTTTGACATTGAAACTACGTTTTGTTTTATTTGCTTTGTCTCTTTGTCTTGATGATGTTCTTTACGTTTGTGCTTTTGCGAGGATAGGAAGTGCTAAGTACAACGCCATTGAAGAAGTACATGCAACTTGAAACACTTTGACAAATTACATATTTATTACAAAAACACATTTGATGATTTCTTCTTCAAAACAGGGTTTTGAAGAAGAATCAATCTCGCATTATTGACGATGACATTCCTGAAATAAAAACTTACTGAACCTTCCTCTAGCCTGCAGGAATTATTCGACATGTTTGAAGACCAACCACTAGACCTTGACTCTGAAAATGATTATTTTGACCAAAGTAGCATTAATGACTGCAAATGACGGGAAATGAACTTTGGTGAATTTGACTCTGGCGGAGGACTGACAAGACTGAGTCTAACATTGGCTCCAATGGGGATGGCAGCTGCAATTCCTTGGAGGTGCCAAGAACAGCAGATCTTTGGAAGAGCAGACAGTGCCTCCTTCCATTGGGCCATGGAGTCCATTATTTGACAAATCGACACAAAACCTTTGACTCATTTGACTGAAACCTTTAACTTAAATTGACTGACTTTAAAACTGAAATGACTGACACACTGACTCAAATGACTCATGACTAACTTAAAACAAGAATTTACAAATCTTTTGGAAAAAAGGCAGCAGTCCATCAAGACTTGAAATCCTGATGACAACCACCTGCATACTGATGAAATATGTACAATTATGTATAATGAGCTTTCCAATGTAACCAATCAAGCAAATGCCTTCCTGACTGATTCTCCTGATCAGATCTCCTGGTCAACAACAAATACTGGTAACTGGGCATCCAAAAACGTAATTGACCATGATCTCCTTCATCACTGAATACTGCAATAATCACCTTCACTGCTATCTGCAACAAAGCTGCCATTGGATCCTGAAAAACATGAAGATTTTCTTCTTACTAAAGAAACAAGGTGTCCTTTGCTTCTAATTTTGATCTTCCTTCATCATGTACTTCAGTAAAAATATGTTCCTGGGCTTCAAAAAACTCTCAACAGGTAGATGAGCAGATCTCTTCTTGTAAAAACATTTCAACAAATGAAACATATGAAGAAGAATCTGAATGGAAATCCTGAATGGTCTGATCTTCTGTAGTTTGAATATACTGTCGGTCATCCTCATATGATATGACAGCCAGATTCTCATTACATTCATCACTCATAAGAAAAGAAACTTCAGCTGATTCTTGAAACGTAAAAATGACCTTTCTATCATCTACCATAAGTTTATCAAGAGAAACTTTTTCACTTACTTGAGCAAAGATCTCATCTTGTTGTTCATGAACTGACTGGATTACCTCTTTATGAAGATCTAGTTCCGGTGGGATGAGAGCATTTAGATCTGTAACTCTGTTTTCTTCATGCCAGATGATCTCAACAACAGAGTTCTCCTTTATGGAATTCAGCAGGCATTCTCGGTCATCACAATCTATCTCTAGATCTGAAATAGCTGACTGGACTCCATCACATTCTGAAATTGAAACTTGATTTCTCTGCATGTTGTTTTCTGCTATGGACAGATCTGAAACGACACTTTCTCTTTCATCACTTTCAGCCATATAGACCTCTTCAACCTGTTGATCTATAAAGCTGCTTACAGGACTGTCATCCTTTTCAGAAAAGGAAGAAGTTCCACCATCACCTTCTTGACCATGTGCACACTACAGATCTGCGTTAACTTGAGCTGGAACATGACCGTTCAAGAGTTGATCTATCTCATCTTCAGATAGAGGAGATAATACCCTTTGTTTTCTTTGCCTCAAACAGTGATTGTCTTCATTGATTTCAAGTGAAGGAGTATACAAATTTTCCTCATACTGCTGATCCATTTCATGTAATTCCTGTTGACTGTCAAGATGCAAAATTCCTTCATCTTCCACCGCACTAAAATCTTGATTCTGCTGCAAATTTTCATGATCGTCTTTATGCTGCTGAAATGGATTTTCATATAATGCTTCCATGATCTCATCATCCATGAAATTATCATCTTCATAATATTTCTCAAGGCTTTCAATAAAAGTAGAAGCATGTTTGCAACAGTCATGAACTAATTTTAATGATGGGTAAGATACTTGATATCTTTCAATGAACAGAGCATGAAAATCCTTTAAACGGTAAATACAGGCCAGCGGAAAATTTTCATACCAAGATTGGGCTTCACCTTCAAGAGTGGCCAGGAATATCTTCATCAAGCAATCTTCAGGAAAATCCACCTTCAACTTGCGAATATGCATGTGAAATCTAACCAGATGTAAAGCAGCATCCTTATTACCATCATCGTAAAACGTAGGCAGATTCCTTGACCAATCTACCTTGGGCATTTTATTCGGAAAACCTGGGATGTGATCTCGGCTCATGGGAGCGTATCTTCTTGTGATTCGGTCCATCTTGAAAATCTGACAGCTGCTGATCTCCCTGCAGTGAAGTCACCATGAAGCATTGATTTCTGGATTGTTCAGTGAATGAAGCCGCCAGGTGAATGATTTCAGCCTTGCGGTGTCTGATCGTTGTTCACCATCAACGATCAGATCTGAACTTTTTCATCCTTTACCGGGGAAGAGTTCCCCAGTATGGTCGCCACTATGTTAGCGCTCGAATCTGCCTCAGGCTGAAGAAGGCAGGACTCAAGGCAACATCAAACCAAGCGTAGCCTCGTAGCTAGCCCTACGGGGACAGGAGAGGGCTCTCTCCAGTCAATCTCGATAGAATGAGCAATAGGGTGCGAGATGACTCAAAATGGGAACTGATTTTAGGCTAGTAAATAGATAGGAAAGTATTTTGATGAATGATTAGGTTTTCTGGGCTGTATGGGACTAAGGACAGCATTGAGCAGAGAGATTTAATCAAAGGTACAGAGTATTTCATAAGGCGAGATAGCTATGAGGTTTTAGCAATCAAGTTTGAAATAATATGGGATGAAAAGACTGTTTAAGAAACTGAAAAGGGCATTAACCAATGAATCCTTTTCAGATAGAAGAAGCCACACAAAGTCTGAACACTTCCTCAAGGCATAGCAATAACTGAATTCTACCTTTCTTACTCTCAAGCATTCAAACTGAAAACGATTTATGAATGGTCTATAAAACATAACGAGATTACATATGAAACAAAAGAAGAACATATGCTCAACTTCACACCACAAGAATCTTATAACTCAGAGCTGTACCATTCAATTATTTCTCTGTCAAAAACTGTACAGTAAAACACTTATTTTTCCTCCACCAGCTTTCAGAATTCTCAACCCCTTACAAATGTTTTACAATACAATAAATAAACTCCTCCATGAGAAAACAAATCGACCAAAAATGAGGGAGTTGTTTCAAACTAAAATCATGAAGATAGCAAAGGAGCTGTCCATCTGTTCTTAAAAGGGGCAGCGCTACATGTGAAATCTGTTGATAACCACAAGGAGGCGACACCTGTAGCATAGATCTAGTAACTAAAGACAAACATAGGCAATCCCACCTATCTTCCTGTTGTTGGTTGATATTTTCGCTCTAGTTTTGGGCTTTTGACTTTGACTGCCACGTTACATTTGCCATTTGAAATGAAAACCAATTTTTTATAATTAACATCCTTTGTAACTTTTGGGGCGCTTTCATCCATGTTACTGCCAGCAACATATATGCTTTAAACAAGTTACACATAAACCCTGCCACGACACCTACATCCTATGCATCATGTATTCTTCAACCCAAACTCACGTTCTTTGTATTAATAAACAGGTAGCAGTGCTGATTTCCCGACATTTTAGTCGAAATTCTTCAAAAAGGGATCCCATCCTCTATTTCTAAAATGTCCCAATTACAATGTGAGTTATGCTCAATGAAGTCGACAAATCACCTTTTGCGTTCCTTGCGCCATTTATAAACTGGTCCTGCTTTCGTCGTCGCGGAGTTGTCTACCCTTCCCCATCAGCTCCTTACGCAAACTCATGTCCATAACTATATTTTACATCTCATCTGCTCTTTTCTGTCTCTTGTCTGAATTCCTGTGAACAAATTTGGAGCCAAGGTCTTTCCTTCATTTGAAGACATTTACCGGACACATCAATGGTTCATTCAGAGTAATTACGGGAAGAACAATGTGCTTCAGTTTCAGCATTTTTTTATGACAGCTATCAACTCCTGATCCTTCGAACTAGGTATATAATAATCTCTGAGTCCTCTTTCAACAGGATAGAGTTTCTGTCAACCTCAAGAAATAACTTCGCAGAACTTCATTTGCTGTTTTGTCATTACAGGTATCGGTTTTACCAAGACTATGACGTATCTTCTATCCTTGTCCATACAGTGCAGTTTGTTCAAGCATTGACTTATCTACTTAGAACATGTCTTCCGTTTAAATTATAAGAGAAATGTATAGGTCGACTGCTTTTACTGAGGCGGCCGTATTGAAAATCCTTATCATCCTGAATGCAAAGGCTGCTGAGTTGTTCCCTGACAGTTTTGAGAATGTACAGCAATCAAATGACAAATAGTATACACTGCATGAAATTCCAAGAATGCGGAACTCCTCAGATGTTTGGCAAACATTATGAAATCGCAAATCAATATCATTTGCTTGACTGTCAATTATTCAACAGAACCACGATGTTAGCATGCTCCAAGAACTCGCAAATAAATTGAGTTGATGTAGAAAATTCGATGAATTTGGCTTAGAGGTTATGTGCGTCGCGCCAGTGCAAAAATGCACTGTGGAGGAGCGCCCAATGCGCCGCGCGCCCCATGTGCGCCGCGCTTACCTTCAATGCACCGCGCAGGTCGTTTTGACCACAATTCGGCCCTCTAACACAATTTTTCACCCTCCATGATTCACTTTGGCTCCTTTGATATCTTTGACATGCAGATGGGTCGCAAAAACAATGGATTTACCTCACATAGTTATAACAATTCAAACAATTACATCCATCACAATAAATCCCAGATGCGAAGCATTCACAATATAATTTCAAGCAGCGAGAATTTTTGCAATTGCACTGTCTTGATTTATTTGGAGTTCTTTCTTTTGAATCAGTTAGTGGTCCTAAGAAGGACCCTCTTGGAAATCCTTGCTTTCTGCCAATGTTGCAAGTTGCCTTTGATCAAAGGCTTCATCTTCATATAAGCTTTCTCTGAGATTTGAGCAGCCTTTTGGCACTTTGACATTGAAACTCTGTTTTGTTTGATTTCGCTTTGTCTCTTTGTGCTGATGATGTTCTTTCTGTTTGTGCTTTTGCAGGGATAGGAGCTGCTAAAGCTGCTGCCATTGAAGAGCTGTACAACTTGAAACACTTTGACAAATTACATATTTATTACAAAAACACATTTGATGATTTCTTCTTCAAAACAGGGTTTTGAAGAAGAATCAATCTCGCATTATTGACGATGACATTCCTGAAATAAAAACTTACTGAACCTTCCTCTAGCCTGCAGGAATTATTCGACATGTTTGAAGACCAACCACTAGACCTTGACTTTGAAAATGACTATTTTGACCAAAGTAGCATTAATGACTACAAATGACGGGAAATGAACTTTGGTGAATTTGACTCTAGCGGAGGACTGACAAGACTGAGTCTAACAAGACGGAGGAATATGGAGGGCCAGAATGGAGATGCCTTATCTGTACGAGGAAGGTCCCAAAACAGAAACAAGAATAAGGTTTCGAGTGGGAGATCCAAATCTAGAGGGAGATCTAAATCTCCTGGAAAGTTTGTAAAGGTATGCTTGAAATGCGGAAAGGAAGGGCACTACAAAAAGGACTGCAGATCTAAAGCTCCTGAGAAAGGAAAGGGATCTGATGATGCTCCTTCTGCAGAGGCAAAAACCACCTCAGATGAAGGTGGGGATGTGTATTTGGCTTCTTCTTCAAATACACATGTAGATCATGATTCATGGTTGTTTGACTCAGGTGCATCCTTTCACTTCACTCCCCATAGGGAGTGGTTCTGCGAGTATGAAAAATATGATGGTGATGTATTCCTAGGGGATGATAGGAAGGCCAGAATCATCGGACGTGGAAAGGTCAAGCTAAAGCTGCAAGGTGGAAGGATTAGAACACTTCCTGGTGTTCTGCATATTCCTGCCTTGGCCAGAAATCTGATTTCTGTAAGCAAGATGGATGATGCAGGTGTAAAAACAGTGTTCGAGAAAGATTCCTGCAAGATGGTTAGGGGAGCACTGGTATTAATGCGGGGAGTTCGGACTGGAACTCTGTACAAGCTACAAGGTAGCACTGTTATTGATGGGTATAATAGTTTTGTGGTTCCTGAAAGTGGAGTGGAAAGCCTAGCTGTCTCTGGAGAAAAACCATGTTATGGTATCAAAGGCTTGGACATATTGGAAAGAAGGGCCTTCGGATACTGCATAGAAATGGTATGGTAGAATGTATGTCTAATTTCTCTCTGGATTTTTATTTCTGTGAACATTGTGTATATGGGAAGCAGAATCGGGTGAGTTTTCCTTCTGGTGCTAAGAGGGCGAACAAGATATTAGAACTTGTGCACAGTGATGTGTTTGGACCTGTGTCAGTTCCATCACTGGGAAAATCTGTGTACTATGTTTCATTCATAGATGACTTCTCAAGGAATACATGGATATATTTCTTGAGGAAGAAATCTGAAGTCTTTGACATATTTAAAGAATTTAAGGCTCTGGTGGAAAACCAGACAAAGAATAAGATAAAGGCGTTGAGGACAGATAATGGTGGGGAGTTCTGCAAGAAGGAATTTGAAGAGTTCTGCAAGAAGTGTGGTATAGCACGGCAAAAGACTACTCCATACACATCTCAGCAAAATGGAGTTGCAGAAAGAATGAATAGAACACTGATGGAAAAGGCAAGAAGCATGCTCAGTGGTACCGAGTTAGGACAAGAATTCTGGGCAGAGGTAGTGGAGACTGCATGTTACTTAGTTAACAGATCACCTTCATCAGTGTTGGAGGATAAGACTCCACATGAGGTATGGACTGGTAAGAAACCCTCTCTTTCACATCTAAGGGTATTTGGATGTGATGCATATGTACATGTTCCAAAGGAGAAAAGGACCAAGTTGGATAATAAATCTGAAAGGTGCATCTTTATTGGGTACAAGGATGGTTTAAAAGGTTACAAGCTTTGGAACCCGGAAACAAGGAAGGTTGTGTACAGCCGAGATGTGGTGTTTAGAGAGGTGAAAGATGTTGTTAAACATGAAATCATACCAAAGGAACATGAGAAGATAGAGTTTGAGCTAAAGGAGGATGAATCAGACTCTACAACAGAAGAAGACTCAGAAGATGAAGAGCCACAAACTCCAGCTTTGAGAAGATCAGTTCGGGAAAGAAGGCAACCAGAAAGGTATAGTCCATCTGCTTTCTGTTCAGGGTTTGCCTTAACTATAACTGATGATGAACCCAGAACTGTCAGGGAGGCAGTAGATTCAGAGGATGGAAAACTCTGGAAGGAGGCCATGGTTGATGAAATGGCATCCTTGCACAAAAATGAGGCATGGGATCTAGTGGAGTTGCCGGCTGGAAGGAAGCCCATCGGGAGCAAATGGGTGTTTAAGAAGAAGATGAATGTAGAAGGCAAGGTGGAGAAATACAAAGCTCGGTTGGTAGCAAAAGGTTATTCCCAAGTGTCGGGAATTGATTTTGGTGATATTTTTTCTCTTGTTGCCAAGGTTACTTCTATTAGATTACTTTTATCTGTTGCTGCTGCATTTGATTTTGAGATAGAACAGATGGATGTGAAGACAATATTTCTTCACGGGGATCTAGAAGAGGAGATCTACATGAAGCAACCTGAAGGCTTTATGGTGAAGGGTAAGAAAGAACTAGTATGCAGGTTGAAGAAGTCTCTCTATGGGTTAAAACAGTCACCAAGGATGTGGTATCAGAAATTTGATACCTATATACGGGGACTTGGCTTCACCAGAAGCAAGGAGGATCACTGTGTTTATTTTAAATTAATTGGTGACCGTGTTATTTATTTGGTCTTGTATGTGGATGATATGTTGTTGATTGGAAATAACAAAGAAATTATCCAAGATTTGAAGACCCAACTGTTCTCCAAATTCGACATGAAGGATCTTGGTGCTGCAAACTATATTTTGGGCATAGAAATTAAGAGAGATCGGGCAAAGAGGAAGCTCTGGTTAAACCAGAGGAAGTATGTCGAGACTATATTACAGAGGTTCAATATGCATGATAGTAAACCGGTGAATGTTCCTATTCCTGTAGGTGTAAAGCTATCTGTTGAACAGTGTCCCAAGACACAAGAAGAAGAGGAGGATATGTCCCGTGTTCCATATGCAAGTGCAGTGGGTAGCCTGATGTATGCAATGGTCTATACTAGACCATACATTGCACATGCAGTGGGAGTATTGAGCAGGTTTATGTCAAACCCAGGGAAGGAGCATTGGACAACAGTGAAGCGGGTTTTCAGATATTTACGTGGCACTAGTGATTATGGATTGTGCTACCGGGGAAGACCAGTATTGGAAAGAATGTTGGACATTCGTGGTTTTGTTGATGCAGACTGGGCTGGAGATCTGGACCAAAGAAGATCTACAAGTGGGTATGTGTTTAACCTATTTGGAGGCGCAATCAGTTGGATGAGTAAAAGACAGTCTGTAGTGGCTCTTTCAACTACAGAGGCAGAATACATAGCAGCCACTCATGCAAGCAAGGAAGCAGTTTGGTTGCAGAGATTGTGTTCAAGTATGGGGTTGGTACAACAAGCTATACGGATAGACTGTGATAGCCAAAGTGCAATTTTCTTGGCTAAGAACCCTGCTTACCATTCAAAGACAAAGCACATTGATGTTCAATATCACTTTTTTAGAGATATGGTTGAGGCTAAAAGGGTGTTGCTGGTAAAGGTGGACACTTTGAAGAATTTTTCAGATGCATTGACGAAATCTGTGAGCACTCAGAAGTTCTCTTGGTGTAGAGAAACAATGGGTGTTGAATAATTGGCCCAATGACTAAGCTCTCCTGTGGCCCCCTGTGGAAAGAAAACAAAAAGTGGGAGAATGTTGGGTATGTGTTATATTCTTTCCACAACTAGCCCCATGCGTTGTACGTTGTACCGGGCACAGCAGGGGGGTCACAAGGGGGGAGGCAAACCCCACTGTTGGGGTCCGGGGCAGTGCCCCGGTGAAAATTTGTTTGGTGTGCGGACCCACCCATGTTTTGTGCATGATTTTTCACATGGTTTTGGGGTACGATGGTTTTCGGCCCCTAGTATTTTGTAGATCTGGTCAAGGGAACTATGGTTATGTTCTAATCCAGGGTTAATGGATTGGGGTTTATGTATGCTTCGGCATGTATATATATGTGTTGTAACACTAAAAAGAATATAATGAAAAATAAAGCTGGTCATCCCGATTTGGGATCCAGGGGAAAATCTCTGTGTTTATCTGTTTTATGTTTTATGCTCTCGCTATTGTTTATTTTCTGTTATAAGATTCGTGTGTAGATAAATTCTGTTCAGGGTTAAAACCTACATTACTTGTTATGTGATTGTGTGTTCGTATTTTGTTTCCGCAAATTTTAGAAGCATTCAGTATCTTGTTTTAGTACATTACAAGATCAGTTTGAATCTCGTTGTTATATTTTCTACAACTTATGCTCTCTCAACAATCTAAATACTATTGCCAGATGCTCTGCATGATCTTCCTCATTCTTTTAATAGAATAATATATCAACAACAAATACTATCACAAACTTATCTAGGTAAGGACGCAACACATTGTTCATCATATACATGAAGGTGGTTGTAGCATTAGTAAGACTGAAAGGAACTACCACAAAGTCATAGTGCCTGTACCTTGTAAAAAATGTAGTCTTATGGATGTATTCTTCCTTAATGTGCCCCTAATGATACCTTGATCTCAGGTCAATCTTTGAAAATTCTCATCAATATGAGGCAATGGATATCTATTCTTAATGGCCACCTTGTTCAACTACCTTTAATCAATGCACAATCTGAGAGTTTTGTCCCTCTTTACAAACAAAATTGGTGCTCCCTGGAGAGATACACTTAGCCTTATGTATCCCTTACCAAGAATATATTTAAGCTACAACTTTATTTACACCAACTTGAGAGTGTGCATCCTGTATGGTTCTTTATATGATGGTGTTTTTCCCAACATCAACTCAGTAGATAAGTATGCCTCTCTATGGGGTGGCAGCTTTGGAATCTCTGAAAGGAAACACATCCTGAAACTTTTGTAAGATAGGATACCTCCTCAGTACTTCATCATCCTCATCATCCAACCCTTTGTCACTAGAAACATGTACTACAAACAATAAACATTCGTTTGTGTGGTTGTGCTTAGCTTGCATGGTAGTGACCATTCTCACTGGTGTAGCTTTCTGCTTTCCATGTAAGACTCTTTTCTCTAGCCTCATCCAGGCACTTCATGGCCTTATCATAACAATCTACCTTGTTCATGTGAATAAACAACTAATCCATGCCCAAAAGAATGTTATGCACCCAAAGGAAGTGAATCTATGTTTGTTGTTGTAGGCATATCATTAAGATCAAATGTACAAGACTTCACCCAATGATGAACTCTTTTCTTAGTCCCTGTAAGAAAGTGCACAGATTTTTCATGCACTTCCTTGTCCAAATGACACTGATCCACTAGTTATAGACTAATATATCTATAATTTGATCCAGGATCAATCAAAATAGAAACAACTCGATCACAAAGCTTACCTTCCATCTCGATGATGGATGTCCAGTGGTTTTCTTGCCTGTTATATACTTTTTCATAGATCAAGGGAATGCTCTAAGCTACATCCACAACCATTTTCACCTCCTAAGCACAGTAGATCTAAGGCTTGGCACCCAAATATACTGGACAATACTTCTTATTATGGTCTCCACCACAAGTACAACACTTCAATGGTTCTCTGCCTCTGAATTTACTTCATTGGTCCATAGGGTGAGACCCATGTCCTTTCTCAGCTGCATTGAACTTCTTATCAAGTGCCAAATTTTCCTTCTCGCCCACATCCTGAGACATTCCTCGCTTTTTGAGATATTTTCCTTTAGTCCTCACTACCCTTCCAATCACGCTTAAACTCAAGCTTGCACTTTGACTATTCATAGCAATGCTTCAACTTTCTAATGGCTTCCTGCAATGATTGAGGCTCATCAAACTCAATCTGGTCGTTGAATGATAATGGCAATCCACTGATGAACCTTTGGATCTTGGATTTTTTATCCTTGAGATATGGAACATATTTTAATAGATCTAGAAATATAGTTGTATATTCTTCATTTGATGTGGAACCTATCCTCAACTCATAGAATTCCTTGGCCTTTCCATCATAATACCTATCAAATAGGTACTTTTTTCTAAAGAGCCTTCCAAGTTCTTCCTAAGTCAACTTCTCTTCCTTGATGCCCCTGACATGCTTGACATCATCCCACCAGATATATGATTTTCCCTTGAGACTAAAAGTAGCAATATTGGCTTTCATATTCTCTGATTAATCATGAAGTCTGAAATTTTTTCTCATTCCAAGCAGCCATGCTTTTGCATCTTCTGATTTGGTCATCTCATTATAAAAAATAGGAGGGTTGGATTTCTTCAATTCCTCTGGAAAATTCTCCTTCTCACTCCTCCTATATTGATACTACCGATGATGGCAATGATGTCTCCTAGAGGTAAAGCTAGAATAAAATCCATGCATACTAGCCCTCCTCTCAGGTGTATCCAAGAGTCTACCACTCTTTACTATTTCATCAAGGTCCATCCTGTACCTTTTATGAGATCTGCTTCCATATACCCCATTAGTATTTTCTTCCTAGCCTATCTCCATAACTGGTCCCCAACTGTCCATGCTTCTGTAAATCTAAAATGCTTTGAAGGATAATTGCATTAACATCAGCTTGCTTTTCTTTATATTTTTCAATCCTTTCCTAGGATTCAACCAACCTTTCATTGTTAGCTTTACAAATTCTGATCTCTCCCTTCTTACTTTCTAATGTGTCTACTAAATGAGGAGAGTCTGTTAATCAAGGTTGTCATTAATGTCAATATTTGAGATGGAAAATATTCTTGTGATGTCAATGAACCTCATGCAATCCCTAGGTACTAAGGATTCCATCAATCAAGAGGTCAACCCATGAATATGTCAAACCACTAATGAAGAAGTCCTAAGAAGTCCTTGAACTAGCTATAATGTTGCATATGCCTTGATGATCTAGACCTTAACCTTTGATGACATATGGAGTCATACAATTGATGATGTCATACACTAAATGAATGACCACAATTGATGATGGCACTTGATGAAGGTTGAAAGAATAGATGATAATGTGGAAGATATCATTTGAAGGTTGCAAGATTATTTTGAAGTTCTCCTAATGATGCTGCACTATAACATATCACTGCACAATTATGTGATGACATAGATGATACACATTGCTAGAAAATATCATGATGACAAGGATGTCTTACATGTTCCTATGATGATGAAGAAGCCAAATAATGGAGAAGACAAATAATGGAGAAGCCAAACAAAGAATCCATACTGTCCTAATCATTTTCTGCACTAAATAATTTAAGGACAGTCACAAAGAAAAATAATTTTTCCAACATTAGAGGTAATCTTTCAACATGGGACCTACACCATCTTGAAGAGCATAATTTTTTCTTTCCAACGAGCTATTACTCAGCCCGAAACTCCAAGCGGTTTGAGAGTTATTGAATTTTTAAGTTCATACATAATTTATGGTCTAATGAGCCGACATCACTTTCTAGGACAAGTAGGCCTACTTAAGGACACATATTTTTGGTGAAGGGTCGAAAATTAGGTGTATTTATATGTGATTACTCTCCTTGTTTCAGACCAACCATCAGAAAAGCATTCATTACAGGTTCGAGTTCATATCTCATGAACAGGAAGGATAAAGGTTGCGGATTGGGTGAACAGCTTGGAGGATAATTTTGCAAAGTCAAGTTAAGGGACAACGAGGGATTAAAGTCTGCATATAAGACCTATTTTGAGCCACAACCCTAAAAGGAGCAGCAATCTCAGCATTGTTGATTATCTATGCTACAACAAACTGTGGAGAAAAAATACACTTCAGATCTCAGAATTGTTTAGGTGTAGTCCTGTAAAAGGTTGAGTTGAAGCTCAGAATGTTATAACTCCTGTGGGAGTGACTTATGCTCAGATATATCAAGGTGTAGACCTATATATCTCGAACAAGGATAGTCATATTTGATATCTTAGATTTCTGGAAACAAGAAGTGTGGACAGTCTTGTAGGTTGCAGATTCTTTGATTACACCTTCACCTGTAGCCTTCACTTGTGAAGAGTTGCAGATTTATTTGGAGGACTAAAAACAACCCAGAACTTAAGCACATTGGAGCAGCACTTAAGTGGAAGGCAGTTACAGTGGCTAGGAGGCATTTTGGAGGTTTGAATACCCTGTGAAGGACAACCTCTAGTGAAGAGGACTAATTTGCATCAAACTAGAAGGAGAACAAACCTTGATTTGTTGTATATAGTATACACTAGTCACCTATGGTGTTGTGGTGACTTACCTAAGTCTTGAGAAATAGATTTGGTGGAGCAGCAGAATTTTTAGAGCTGGATTTTGATACTATCTTGGACAAAATTTGAGGGCTATTTACAGCAGATTTGGGCCTCATGTTTGGAGCAGTTTTCAGGAAACTTTGAAAGATAATGTTATCTCCCTTGAAGACTTGTCCAAAGCACTATTGGAGCATATTGTAGAGGAGTTTTAGAGAAGTCTTGTTGACCTTGAAGAGTAACCAAGTAATCCCTTGAAGAAGACCCTTGAACAAATGAAAAGACATTATTGAAGACACCTTTGAAGGACATTTTATGCAGACATCTTGTTGAGAAATTTTTAGCTGACCTTGGAGAGTCATCTAGAAACCTATTGGAGACTATGATGCATTGCTAATGTCATCATGAGGTGACCTTGAAAAGAAGTATTTGGGTAACATGAAGAGAAATGGTGACACCTTCATGATAAGACCAAGTTGTAATTGATGAGCTAAGTGCTTTGGAGATTGTTTGAGGGTAGTGTTGAAGGTGACATTGTCAGGGCTCATTGCAGAAGGTATTGGGAGCCATGAAGAATCATCAAATCTATCTTGACGAATTGAAGTTAGAGATTGGAGCCTCATAGAGATAAGGTTGGTGCCTTGGAAGATAGGGTTGGAGCCCTAGAGGATTGGAGTCCTCAAGAAACTAGGTTGGAGCCTGTAGTAGAGATAGGGTTGGAGCCCTAGAGGTTGGTGCCTCAAATTGACAAGGTTGGAGCCTTGGAAAGACCAATTTGGTGCTTGGCAAAATACAGGTTGGAGCCTGGAAGATTGGAGTATTCATCTAGTGTTGGATCCCTATATCATTATTGTACTTTACTTATTGTAAAGAAGAAATTAATAAAAGTATATATTCCATCATTGTTCATTTTGTGTTCTAAATATAAGTGATCTAACTGGTAAAATTAATAATTGAAAAGAAATATTGATTCAACCCCCTCTCAGTATTTTCAAAAATTGGTTTCAGAGCCAGTACCTTCACTCAAAGCCTAACAGCTTGAAGGTTGATCATTAGAACACAAATGACAAAGCCAAGGAAAAAAGTCTCCAATCCTCCTAAAGATGTGTCTTCCTCAACCATTGAAATTGAAGTCAATCAATTTGCGAAGGATCCATTGTTCAATGGAAATTTTGTTATATGGGAGGCAATAATGAGGAATTTCTTGAAGACTCGGGGAATTGAAGTTTGGAAATCAGTGATTACTAATGACATGATGGACGAAGAATCCAAGGAGTACAATACAAGAGCAATAAAGGCAATTTTGAATGGGTTACCAAATTTTGTGAAGGCCAATTTTGAAAAATGTTCGTCGATAAAAGTCATATGGGACAAACTTCATGATCTTTACTCAAAAGGAACATTGACAATGATCTCTAGTCAAGATGATGATGGAAAACAAGAAAGAAGTATAGAATCCATCAAGGAAGCTCAAAATAAGAGAGATGACAAAAAGGCTAAAGAAGACCTAGAAGATGAAGAGAACAAGGAAGACTTTGAAGAAGATCTCTTGAATAAACTTATGGCTTCCATGGAAGAGATTAACAGTTTAAAAAAGGAAAATGAGGAACTTAAGAAGAAAGCGCAAAATGGTAACCAAGACAAGACAAGGAAGGAATTTGACTTTGTCAAGCTCCAAGCACAAGAAAGGGATGAGGAGCTCACCAAACTTAAAGAGGAATTTCATCAAAACAAAAGAAATCATCATGAAGAAGTAATATCTATGAAAAATCAATTGGATAAGGCAAAGAAAAGGGAAGAAACTTTGTCAAACCACCTTGAACAAAGACTTAAGATCTTAAACAATATTGAAGTAGAGATTGTTCAATACAAGGAAGAGGTCTCCTCTCTTAGATCTCAACTAGAAAAAGCAAGGAAACAAGTGCAAGGAGCCGAGAAGGTGATGGAAACTTTGGCATTCATAGAAGGACAAGTTGATGAAGTAGAAAAGGAGAGAAACACCATGATATGCCAACTATAAGAAAAGGTTTATGAAATCTTGAAACTAAAATCATACATCAATCTTCTCAAGGCCGAAACATGTGAAGCTACAAGAATAAAAGAAGATCTGGAAAGCAGTCTAGCAAAGGAGAATGAAAAAGTATTCATAATGAAATCAAATATCATCTCCCTTAAAATCGAAGCACATGAAGCAACAAGGATGATGGAATAAATGAAGAAGCAACTAGTTATGAAAGATGAAGATTGTGAAAAGTTGAAAGGAGAAATTGTATTTCTTAAAAAGGAATTTGACTTGCTAAATAAGAACTTGAAAAGATCTCAAACCCTAGATGACATCCTAAGTCATCAAAGTTCTCCCCTTGATAAATCAGGTCTTGGAAATACAGGTGAATCCTTAAGCAAGAATGATAATTCTTCAAACAACGAAGATGTGAGGAACCTAGAAATAAATGTTGATGCTCCTAGTTCAAGCAAAGGAAAGGAGAAGAATCAAGACAACAATGGAAGAAATTATACTCCAAGGAGAATTGCAAATGGTGTCAAGAATACAAAAGGCAATGAATATCATCAAAGAATCCCAAGGCAAAAAGACTTCAGAAGTACATCAAGGAAAACACCATCTCCCAGGGGCCAAAATATATTTCTTGGTTATTTTTGTTCTTGTACAAACTTTGGGCACATGGAAAAATATTGTAGGGCATATCACAAAGACAAATATGATGGTCCCCGTCAATATTCTAGAAGAAACTTTGCAAAAAGAAGTAATGATTCCTCATTAATGAACAAGATGAAGTGCTTCAATTGCCATGAAATTGGACATATGGCCCGTGATTGTAACTTGACATGGGTCCCTAAAACCATGAAAAACAAGCCATAGAAGAAAGTTACACAAGTATGGAGAAGGAAGCAAACTGGATCCGAAAGTCTCTTGAACACTCCAGCCAACAACACATATTTTTTATTTGATGAAGACAGCCTTGGAAAATGTGATATTTCAAGTGTTTGGTGACGAGACTCTTCCAAAAAGGAGACCATGCATACTGTTAGGGGGAGCTGGTGAGTCATGACTATTCTTGCAGAAGTCTTCCGTGAAAAGGTGTTATGGAATCCACGATGAGTCACACTTGGACAATCTTGACAAATCATCGCTTGGGAGTAACTCCAATTTAGAAAATAATGAAATTGTAAAGATTTCTTCCACTTGATCACAAGGCAACAATATTTCTTGTCTAAAGAAGCTATAAGATCTTATGCGTGCAAGGGGAGTTGGTTCATCCATGGAAAAATGTAAACACATATATCATGGAACACATTGCCAGAAAGAAGAGCACCATGACAGGGGGAGCATTGTACCTATGAAGAACTATTATTGACGAATAAAATATGATAAGGGAAGAAACTTGATAGGGGGAGTACTTGAGCACCCCTTTCGCCATTGATGTCAAAGGGGGAGAGAATGTTGAAGGGCAAGAATATTGCCATCAATGACAAAGGGGGAGATTGTTAATCAAGGTTGTCATTGATGTCAATATTTGAGATGGAAAATATTCTTGTGATGTCAATGAACCTCATGCAATCCCTAGGTGCTAAGGATGCCATCAATGAAGCGGTCACCCCATGAAGATTTCAAACCACTAATGAAGAAGTCATAAGTCCTTGAACTAGCTATAATGTTGCATATGCCTTGATGATCTAGACCTTAACCTTTGATTACATATGGAGTCATACAATTGATGATGTCATACACTAAATGAATGACCACAATTGATGATGGAACTTGATTAAGGTTGAAAGAATAGATGATAACGTGGAAGATATCATTTGAAGGTTGGAAGACTATTTTGAAGTTCTCCTAATGATGTTGCACTATAAGATATCACTGCACAATTATGTGATGACATGGATGATACACATTGCTGGACACTATCATGATGGCAAGGATGTCTTACATGTTCCTATGATGATGAAGAAGCCAAATAATGGAGAAGACAAACAATGGAGAAGCCAAACAAAGAAGCCATATTGTCCTGATCATTTTCTGCACTAAATAATTTAAGGACAGTCACAAAGAAAAATAATTTGTCCAACCTTAGAGACAATTTTTTAACATGGGACCTACACCATCTTGAAGAGAATAATTTTAGCTTTCCAAAGAGCTATTACTCAGCCCGAAACTCCAAGCAATTTGAGAGTTATTGAATTTTTAAGTTAATACATAATTTCTGGTCCAATGAGCCGACATCACTTTCTAGGACAAGTTGGCCTACTTAAGGACGCATCTGTTCGGTGAAGGGTCGAAAATTAGGTGTATTTATATGTTATTACTCTCCTTGTTTCGGACCAACCATCAAAAAAGCATTCATTACAGGTTTGAGTTCATATCTCATGAACAAGAAGGATAAAGGTTGCGGATTGGGTGAACAGCTTGGAGGATAATTCTGCAAAGTCAAGTTAAGGGACAATGAGGGATTAAAGTCTGCGTATAAGACCTGTTTTGAGCCACAACCCTAAAAGGAGCAGCAATCTCAGCATTGTTCATTATCTATGCTACAGAAAACTGTGGAGAAAAAATACACTTTAGATCTCAGAATTGTTTAGGTGTAGTCCTGTAAAAGGTTGAGTTGAAGCTCAGAATGTTATAAGTCCTGTGGGAGTGACTTATGCTCAGATATATCAAGGTGCAGACCTATATATCTCAGACAAGGGCGGTCATATTTTATAGCTCATATTTCTGGAAACAAGAAGTGTGGATAGTCCTGTAGATTGCAGATTCTCTGATTACACCTTCACATGTAGCCTTCACTTGTGAAGAGTTGCAGATTTATTTGGAGGACTAAAAACAACCCAGAACTTAAGAACATTGGAGCAGTACTCAAGTGGAAGGAAGTTGCAGTGGCTAGGAGGCATTTTAGAGGTTTGAATACCCTGTGAAGGACAACCTCTAGTGAAGAGGACTAATTTGCATCAAACTGGAAGGAGAACAAACCTAGATTTTTTATATATAGTATATACTAGTCACCTATGGTGCTGTGGTGACTTACCTCAATCTTGAGAAATAGACTTGGTGGAGCAGCGGAATTTTTAGAGCTAGATTTTGATACTATATTGGACAAAATTTGAGGGCTATTTACAGCAGATTTGGGCCTCATGTTTGGAGCAGTTTTCGGGCAACTTTGAAAGATAATGTTATCTCCCTTGAAGACTTGTCCAAAGCACTATTGGAGCAGATTGTAGAGGAATTTTAGAGAAGTCTTGTTGACCTTGAAGAGTAACCGAGTAATCCCTTGAAGAAGACCCTTGAACATATTACAAGACATTATTGAAGACACCTTTGAAGGACATTTTATGCAAACATCTTGTTGAGAATTTTTTCGCTAACCTTGGAGAGTCATCTAGAAGCCTATTGGAGACTATGATGCATTTTTGATGTCATCATGAGGTGACCTTGAAAAGAAGTATTTGGGTAACATGAAGAGAAATGGTGACACCTTCATGAGAAGACTAAGTTTTAATTGATGAGCTAAGTGCTTTGGAGATTGTTTGAGGGCAGTGTTGAAGGTGACATTGTCAGGGCTCATTGCAGAAGGTATTGGGAGTCATGAATAATCATCAAATCTATCTTGACGAATTGAATTTAGAGGTTGGAGCCTCATAGAGACAAGGTTGGTGCCTTGGAAGTAGGGGTTGGAGTCCTAGAGGATTGGAGTCCTCAAGAAACTAGGTTGGAGCCTGTACCAGAGATAGGGTTGGAGCCCTAGAGGTTGGTGCCTCAAATTGACAAGGTTGGAGCCTTGGAAAGACCAAGTCAGTGCTTGGCACAATACAGGTTGGAGCCTGGAATATTGGAATCTTCATCTAGGGTTGGAGCCCTATATCATTATTTTACTTTACTTATTGTAAATAAGAAATTAATAAAAGTATATATTCCATCATTGTTCATTTTGTGTTCTAAATATAAGTGATCTAACTAGTAAAATTAATAATTGAAAATAAATATTGATTCACCTCCCTCTCAGTATTTCCAGCAATTTGTTTCAGAGCCAGTACCTTCACTCAAAGCCTAATAGCTTGAAGGTTGATCATTAGAACACAAATGGCAAAGCCAAGGAAGAAATTCTCTAATCCTCCTAAAGATGTGTCTTCCTCAACCATTGAAATTGAAGTCAATCAATTTGCGAAGGCTCCATTGTGAAATGGAAATTTTTATATATGCGAGGCAATAATGAGGAATTTCTTGAAGACTCGAGGAATTGAAGTTTGGAAATTAGTGATTACTATGTTGGAAATATTGTCATTGATGGAAAAGGAGCACAAATGAGCAATACCTGAACTATCACTAAGGCAAAGGAGCAAAGAAGAACAAGCAATAAAGGCAGAGAAGCAACGAAAGCAGAGAGGCAGCGAATGTAGAGAGGCATAAAATATAGCAGATGCAACGAATGCAGCTAAGAAGGCAACAAAGGCAACAGAAAGAAGCAGAGGCAGCAGAGAAGCAGTTAAGGAAGAAAAGGAGCAAAGGCAGCAAAATAAGCTCAGGAGAGATCGACGCTTTTAAGGCATGCAGCAAGGGAAATAATCCCAAGTTGGAGTGAATAGTGAATAGAAGAACAAGCTCAGGAGAGATCAGCGGACTTAGAAACTGAATAAAGCTCAGAAAGAGTAGTGTGGAGGACCTGATGAACAGAAGCGGAAACATGAATCGATGGCTTGCTTGAAATTTTTACCAAATATGCAGAGAAGCACATTGAAGAGTTGAAAACAGAACCATGAGTCAACGGCGAAGGCGAAATAGGGAAAGTGGTTTCAAAAACCACCAGAGGGTTTTCGCGCAGCGTTAGAGTGGTAAGTGATAAAAGTTGAAATGAACACAATAGTGTTAAGGAGTTGATGCGTGGCATACTGAAACCGCCTATTTCACGTAGGTTCAGAAACTTTATCCATTGGGGCTATTTGGCACGCGATAACGCGATGACCGTTGGATCATTCTAGGATCAACGGTGGAGACTCAACATTCTTTGGCATAACGAAATTGTGAGTTAAAGAGGAGGCATATTGTGGGGCCAATAGAATTTGTTGACGTGTTTTGTTTTAAAGCAAAAAAGTATATAAAGAGCAGAATGATAAAAGGTGTGGGACCGATGTCGCAGAGGCAGCGAAGGCTAAACCTCATGCACATCGTATGAGCGCGGTTAATGTTGATCTGGGATCAATGGTACTGCGGGGGCATAAACATCTCGATGGTTAACCCAAGGGGGTTCCTCCGCAGTTGACCCGCCCATCGGGCATTGACCGCAGATCAACAGTTTTCATTCACTGTGGTAGCACAAGCCTGATGATTATTCCATACCAAGGAGTGCCTTTGCAGTGCCGTAAACTGGGACCCGCTTTCCTAAAGCCCAAAATTACAGTCGTGGACCAACGCGATCAACGGATGAGATTAAAGGAGATAGACGGCAGAGATTATATCGGATTCAAGTGGGACCCGATCGCATATCAAACATCGCAAGTGAATGCGATAGCCGGTGGATGGATGCAAAGTTGCGATGCGATGTGGCGATGCAAAGGGACATGTGGCGGCACAATGCTATATCGTACATCGGCGATGCGAAGTCCATCGCATACCGCGAAGTGGCGATGCAATGCGATGCGAAGATGCGATGCAATGCGAAGAGATGTGATGCGATGTGATCGCATATCGCATATCGCACATGATATGGGTTCGCACGGTATGGTAAATTATATGCAATAGCCGATATTGCGATATTTCAATAGCCGATATAGCGATGCGATATTACCATCGCATATCGCAATCGGGGTAGGAGAAAAATCACACAAACACATGGGAAAGATGAAGTGCGAAGTGCGATAAAGAGAGCGGATGCGATGAAGACCAAAACCAAAGCCTAAAGATTTTCAAGTCCGGAATGTGGATTTCCTTTGTTAAATCGTTTCAGAGAGAAAAGGAGGATTATAACGTAAAACAAAAAGGAAAGTATGAACGCAGGTAGAAAGGCTCGGGTAAGGACCCGACACAGAGAAAAGGGCAGAATCGAGTGTTTAGAAGAGCAGTGAAGCTTGAATGTTGAGGACAAAAGAAGGAAGGTGACTAGGCATGGTCGGGAAAAAAGAGATATGATGGCACTATTATAAACGCAATAGAATGGGTCAAGTCGGACAAAAAGAGCAGTTATGTAGCAGAGCTAGAATATAACAACAGAAACTGAAAAGACAGTGACAGTAGCAGAAAAGACAAATATATGGCAAACCAAGAGCTGAAAGTGCTGAATTGAAATATTATTGTATATGTAAATGTAAATGAATTAATTATTTTTATTGTATATGATGCAAAGGCAAGTCTTCGTAGGAAAAGAAAAACTCCAATTTGATACTGTAATGATTGTATATATTGTTGTAACAGTCAGAATATGCTAAGTGAGGAAATGAGTGGGTGAAAGGCAAGAACCGTGCCTATTCACTTCATATTCCCTGTAGAATGCAAACAACCATAAAGTTATTTGTATAAAACATGTAATATCCATGTGAAGAAGGTTACGAAAACAGAGAGAGAGAAAGGGAGAGTGTGCAGCAAAATTGAAGAGAGTTGAATATTGTTAGAAAGATGCAGAATGGAAGAAAGCAGAAGAATATAAGAAAGTTGCAGACGGTTAGAGAATGGAAGAAGAAGAAGGATAAAATAGAGAAGTTGTGAATATCCAGAGATATTTAAAGCAGATATGAACGTTGGAAGGACAGTAGTGAAGAAGGAGAAAAATAGAGTTGATATCTAGGTAAATCGGCATATAATTTTATTGTAGACTGAGGAAGTTGGTGCTTCCATATCAAGTTGTAGCTTGATAGATGTCTAGTTGTAGTTGGTTGAGGTAGGAGCCTCCTGTGGGTTTTGGCCTACAGAAAATACATGGGAGTTGGTGCTTCCATATCAAGTTGTAGCTTGATAGATGTCTAGTTGTAGTTGGTTGAGGTAGGAGCCTCATGTGGGTTGTAGCCCGTAGAAAACAGATGGGAGTTGGAGCTTCCTTGCATGTTGTAGCTTGCAGAATTTGAGGTAGTAGCCTCCTGTAGGTTGGAGCCTACAGAAAATCAATGGTGAGAGGGAGTTGGAGCTTTCCTTTGCATCACAAAAATAATAAGATGTGGTTTTCTCCCTTATGGGTTTCCACTTATATTTGTTGTCCATATGCATGATGATTATGTGCTTATGTTCTGTATTTAATCTGCTTAATACTTGTTGCTCACATATTAAGATTGATGTTTCATTATATAATAAGTTGATCATGAAATGAAGGTGTAAATAAGTTTAAAGGAAAGTTTTAAAATTCCATGACTACATTAAACTGATTCAGCCCCCCCTCTCAGTTTAACTAAGGGTCTAACAATTGGTATCAGAGTAGGTTCCTTTGATGTAAGCCTTATAGCTTGAAGGAGATCTGGTTGAGTCATGGACTATCAAAATGTACCCGTGATAAAAACAACAAACTCCCTGAATGGAGAGATAAGGTTAAAACAGATTTAATGGCTTATGAACCTGAGGTATGGAAGCTTGTATGTGATGGTTATTGCACAAACTCTACCTCTTTGCAAGAACAACGGTGGAATTCCAAGGCAAAATGTGTGATATATAATAGTCTTCATAACAAGGATCTTGATTTAATAATGGATCTAACCTCTGCAAAAGAAATCTGGGATAGATTTCATTTCATGCATGAAGTAGACACTAGGGGCTGCATTATCAAGAAGGAGAAGAGAATCATGAAGAAGAAAAATTCATGTCAAAAGGAAAATGTTCAATCAAATGAGGTACCTGCTAGTGTGAATGGAAGTGAGTTCCATGAAGAAATTATAGTGAAAGAACAAACCAAACTTGACATTGCCTTGACTGAAATAGGAAGATTGAAGAATGAAAACAAAGACCCGAAGAAATTGGTGCAAATATGTGATGAGAAAGAATATGAAGATGAGAAAGAAATTGTTGGCCTAAAGACACAACTTGAAGAAGCAAGGAAAGTAGAAGACACTCTACTAAAGAAAATAAAGGATAAAATTCAGAAGCAAGAGAAATTGGAAGAAGAAGTAGTGTGCCTGAGAAAGAAATTAGAAAAAGACCAAAGAAAATTATTAATGAATACTCCTCAAATGACAAGCTTTGAACAGTTGGACAAGATTCTAAATGCTCAAAGGTCACCTCTCATAAAGGTTGGGATAGGATACGAAGGAGAAACCAGTAAGTCCAAGGTAGAAGATAACAAGAGTATCATTTTTGTAAATGTTGTAAAGGATAACGAAGCAACTCAAAATATTCCTACAGAAGTAGAAGCCAACAAGAACATGATTTGCAATGAAGTAAACATAAACAAGCAGCAACCTCAAATGACAAAGAACGAAATGAAGACATAGTCTGTTGAAAAAGGCTCATACACTCTTGAATATGAATTGAATAAATTCGGAAGTTGTCAAAGGAGGTTCTTTCCTCCTATGAGAAGTATCACTTGTTTTTCCTGCCACAAACCTGGACATATTGCAGCATATTGTAAGACAAATAAAATCTAGTCCAACTAGCAAAGGATGCAGAAAATGAAAAGACTACCTCAAGCAAACGAATGGAGAGGACAAACTTTCACCAGGTACACTAATCGATTCCATGGCTACTGATTTTCATGCAATGAATTTGGACATAAATATGTTGAATGTAAATTGTGTTCAAAAAGGGGAACAAAATATTATACATCAGCTCAAGCGTACCTTGGTAAAATAAGATGTTATGTATGCCTCAAGCTTGGTCACAAAGAAAAACACTGTAAACTACCATATACATTAAAGAACTCTAGACAGATGATGGAATCCAATCCAATCCGACAAAACTGTGAATCAAAAAGAAGTGCAGACATTATGAAGAACCCTAATAAACTTTGAAAGGAAAAGAGAAAGGGGGAGCCTGTTAACTCTATAACATAATGAATCCATCACAGTCTCAGGGGGAGCTGCTCTGAGAAGAAACATCCTAGGGGGAGAGCAGTCCATAAATAGTCCCCATGAAATTAGTCTAAGAAGAGCTCCTTGGAATGAGAACAACTATAATATCAGGAAGGGAAAGGACAATTTCTCTAACAGAGAACTATAGAGGAAGAAGAATACTCGAAGCACACAATAGCCAACATGTTGATGGAAGGAGAGAAGGTAGCAAGCATCCATGATGGTAGAGGGAACATCGGCCATGAACATGTAAGCTAAGAAGACATCATCACATTAAGTGATGAATGGTTAAAATCACAAAAATTGTGTTTCGAGCTACAGAACTGGAAAGACCCATAAAGGATGATCACATTGTGCATCATACTGCTAGAATTAACAATGAATCACATTAAGAAGGATGAGTAAGAGAAGTGCCTATCATCATTATATCATTACATTATTCATCTATGAAAATTCCCCTTGGAGGAAAGCTGTTAAATGAGTGATAAAACTATGAGTGGTCTGCCCTTGTAGATTCCAAGTAAAGAAATTGAAGATGCCTTCCCGAAGATCATTATGTTAGAATAGTTGAATTGTATATAGATCAGCAATTATTCTGGAGCAGTCCTAGCAAGGAATATGCAGTGACATTCTTTTATACCAGAATGATAGAATAAGCAAAAGGTTAATGATGCCAAGATCAGATTCAGTATATTGATGATTGTTGTTAAGAATAGTGGAGAGCTCAATAGTAGAAACTATGAAGGTTGTCTTAACTATGGGTGCATGTGCAACCTGAAGTGAAATTACTGCATAGTTTATCAAATTAGTATCAATTGGTATTTGGATCAAGCAGTGTGCCTATCAGCAGAATACCAAGTATTATCAGTGAAGCAGTGGTATGGTATAGGTTCTCAGGATCAGATTATTATTGTAGAAGTACATCAAGGTAGTATACCCAACATTATCTGCATTATTAAAGCATAAAAAGGTCAATGAAAGTGCAAAAGGATCATTATATTGTTTACACTTGAAGTAGTATATCGAGCATTGAAGCAGTATCTATTTCTAGATATAATTTCATGCCTTCCTCAAGTCAATACAGATATATCTTCAAGGCTTCTTTCTTAAGATCATTCATAAAATTGTGTGAAGTCTGTTTGCTGACATTTCAATTAAACAACTTGAAGATGTTTTGCTGAAGATCATCATGGTAGAACAGTTAAAGTATCGGAATTATGAAGGACTAGTTGTGTTAATCTTACAGTTGAAGCTCAAAAGTCTGTTATTGATTCATCAAAAGCATACTTCATCAGAAAGGATTTTCTGGTATTTTACCATTAAAGAGAGGTTGATTGTTGACATACATACCCCCTTATGTCATAAATAAAATTGCATAGTTGGTAAGTGAGACTGACCAATACATTAAATGTATCTAGCCTCAAGGGTTTGTTTTGAAAGTACATTGTACAAGCAGTAAAGTCATTTGGTCTCTTAGATTGAAAGATATCATCTAATCTCACAATAAGTTGTAAGCTCTGGGTTGATTCTTTGTTCACATCAATAACAAGGACCTTTCAACTATTAAGTGTATTATCCTTGTCAGCATCCTAGCTCATATCACCACCAACAGGCAGGAAAGGTGAACCACAGCTATAGAAGATATATTGGCATCATCATAATTGAACAGATGTTGTACTGCAGATGTGTATTGCAGAAGAAGACATATTCCATCTACAATCTTCCTCAACTGATATGTATTTTTGATGAAGATCATACTAGGTACTGAAGTATATTTGAAGCATTCTTAGTATTTTAGTTTTGGTCCAATAATGCATCTCTGATTATATAAGTCTGATTATATATGGTTGTTCTATCATCACCTACACTCTATACAAGTGCAAGGAGTTTGTGCTTTGGGATGGTATCAACTTATTTTGTATATACAAGTTCAATAATTCTCAAAAGTGTTCTCCCAACAACTCTTGTACACTAGTTTGGAGCAGCATGGTACAAAGTTAGAAGAAGAAGGCCTAAACACAACTCAGAGAGAGGAAATGAAAAGATAGAAAGTACATTGGGAAAGGTGCAACCCTTTGCCATTGATGTCAAAGGGGGAGGAAAAGCAAGCAGAAGAAGAAAGGCTCTTCTGAAAAGCAAGCAGATGAAGACAAGACACTTCTCAGAATGAGAAGGGGGAGGAAGTCTTCGAGGAAGTATTAGAGTATTGCCATCAATGCCAAAGGGGGAGACTGTTGGAAATATTGTCATTGATGGCAAAGGAGCACAAAGGAGTAGTACCTGAACTATCACTAAGGCAAAGGAGCAGAGAAGAACAAGCAATAAAGGCAGAGAAGCAGCAAAAGCAGAGAGGCAGCGAATTTAGAGAGGCATTAAATATAGCAGAGGCAACGAATGTAGCTAAGAAGGAAACAAAGGCAACAGAGAAGCAGTTAAGGAAGAAAAGGAGCAAAGGCAGCAAAATAAGCTCAAGAGAGATCGACGCGTTTAAGGCATGCAGCAAGGGAAAGAATCCCAAGTTGGAGTGAATAGCGAATAGAAGAACAAGCTCAGGAGAGATCGGCGGACTTAATAACTGAATAAAGCTCAGAAGGAGTAGCGTGGAGGACCCGATGAACAGAAGCGAAAACATGAATCGATGGCTTTCTTGAACGTTTTACCAAATATGCGGAGAAGCGCATTGAAGAGTTGAAAGCGGAACCATGAGTCAACGGCGAAGGCGAAACAGGGAAAGTGGTTTTGAAAACCACTAGAGGGTTTTCGTGCAGCGTTAGAGTGGTAAGTGGTAAAATTTGAAATGAACGCGAAAGAGTTAAGGAGTTGACACGTGGCATACTGAAACCGCCTATTTCGCGTAGGTTCAAAAAATTTATCCATTGGGGCAATAACGCGATGATCGTTGGATCATTCTAGGATCAACGGCGGAGACTCAACATTCTTTGGCATAACGAAATTGTGAGTTAAAGAGGAGGCATACTATGGGGCCAATACATTTTTTTGACGTGTTTTTTTTTAAAGCAAAAAGTATATAAAGAGCGAAATGATAAAAGGTGTGGGACCGATGTCATAGAGGCAGCGAAGGTTAAACCTCGTGCACATCGTATGAGCGCAGTTAATTTTGATTTGGGATCAACAGTACCGCAGGGGCACAAACAGCCAGATGGTTAACCCGAGGGGGTGCCTCCGCAGTTGACTCGCCCATCGGGCGTTGACTGCAGATCGACAGTTGTCATTCACTGCGGTAGCACAAGCCTGATGATTATTCCATACCAAGGAGTGCCTCCGCAGTGCCGTGAACTGGGACCCGCTTTCCTAAAGCCCAAAATTACAGTCGTGGATTGGCGCGATTAACGAATGAGATTAAAGGAGATAGACGGCAGAGATTATATCAGAGTTAAGTGGGACCCGATCGCATATCAGACATCGCAAGCGAATGCGATAGCCACTGGATGGATGCAAAGTTGCGATGCGATGTGGCGATGCGAAGGGACACGTGGCGGCACAGTGCTATATCGCACATCGGCGATGCGAAGTCCATCGCATATCGTGAAGTGGCGATGCGATGCGATGCGAAGATGCGGTGTGATGCGAAGAGATGTGATGCGATGTGATCGCATATCGCATATCACACATGATATGGGTTTTCACGGTATGGTAAATTATATGCGATAGCCGATATTGCGATAGTCGATATTGCGATGCGATATTACCATCGCATATCGCAATCGGGGCAGGAGAAAAATCGCACAAACACATGGGAACGCCAAAGTAAGAAGTGCGATAAAGAGAGCGGACACGATGAAGACCAAAATCGAATCCTAAATATTTTCAAGTCTGGAATTATGTAGATTTCCTTTGTTAAATCGTTTCGAAGAGCAAAGGAGGATTATAACATAAAACAAAAAGGAAAGTATGAACGTGGGTGGAAAGGCTCGGGTAAGGACCCGACACAGAGAAAAGGGCAGAATCGAGTGTTTAGAAGAGCGGTGAAGGTTGAATGCTGCGGGCAAAAGAAGGAAGGTGACTAGGCATGGTCGGGCAAAAAGAGTTATGATGGCACTGTTAGAAACGCAATAGAATGGGTCAAGTCGGCCAAAAAGAGCAGTTATGTAGCAGAGCTAGAATATAACAGCAGAAACTGAAAAGACAGTGACAGTAGTAGAAAATACAAATATATGGCGAACCAAGAGCTAAAAGGGCTGAATTGAAATATTATTGTATCTGTAAATGTAAATGAATTAATTATTTTTCTTGTATGTGATGCAAAGGCAAGTCTCTGTAGGAAAAGCAAAACTCCAATTTGATACTGTAATGATTGTATATATTGTTGTAACAGTTGTAATATGCTGAGTCAGGAAATGAGTGGGTGAAAGGCAAGAATCATGCCTGTTCACTTCGTATTCCCTGTAGAATGCAAACATCCATGAAGTTATTTGTATAAAATAGGTAATATCCATGTGAAGAAGGTTACGAAAACAGAGAGAGAGAAAGAGAGAGTGTGCAGCTAAATTGAAGAGAGTTGAAGATTGTTAGAAAGCTACAGAATGGAAGAGAGCAGAAGAATATAAGAAAGTTGCAGACGGTTACAAAATGGAAGAATAAGAAGGAGCAGATGGACAAGTTGTGAAGATCCAGAGATGATTTAAAGAAGATATGAAGGCTGGAAGGACAACAGTGAAGAAGGAGAAAAACAGAGCTGATATCCAAGTAAATCGACATATAATTTTATTGTAGAGTGAGGAAGTTGGTGCTTCCATATCAAGTTGTAGCTTGATAGATGTCCAGTTGTAGCTGGTTGAGGTAGGAGCCTCCTGTGGGTTGTAGCCTATAGAAAATACATGGGAGTTGGTGCTTCCATATCAAGTTGTAGCTTGATAGATGTCCAGTTGTAGCTGGTTGAGGTAGGAGCCTCCTGTGGGTTGTAGCCTGCAGAAAACAGATGGGAGTTAGAGCTTCCTTGCACATTGTAGCGTGCAGAATTTGAGGTAGTAGCATCCTGTAGGTTGGAGCCTACAGAAAATCAGTGGTGAGAGGGATTTGGAGCTTGCCTTTGCATCACAACAATAATAAGATGTGGTTTTCTCCCTTATGAGTTTCCACTTATATTTGTTGTCCATATGCATGATGATTATGTGTTGATGTTCTGTATTTAATCTGCTTAATACTTGCTGCTCACATATTAAGATTGATGTTTCATTATATAATAAGTTGATCATGAAATGAAGATGTAAATAAGTTTAAAGGAAAGTTTTAAAATTCCATGACTGCATTAAATTGATTCACCCCCCCCCCCCTCTCAGTTAACCTAAGGGTCCAACATACTAATGACACGATGGAAGAAGAATCAAAGGAGTACAACACAAGACCAATAAAGGCAATTTTGAATGGGTTACCAATTTTTGTGAAGGCCAATTTTGAAAAAATTTCGTCAGCAAAAGTCATATGGGACAAACTTCATGATCTTCACTCAGAAGGAGTGTTGAAAATGATCTCAAGTCAAGAAGATGATGGAAAACAAGAAAGAAGTCCAGAATCCATCAAGGAAGCTAAAGATAAGAGAGATGACAAAAAGGCTAAAGAAGACCTAGAAGATGAAGAGAACAAGTAAGTCTTTGAAGAAGATCTCTTGAATAAACTTATGGCTTCCATGGAAGAGATTAACAGTTTAAAAAATGAAAATGAGGAACTTAAGAAGAAATCGCAAAATGGTAACCAAGACGAGACAAGGAAGGAATTTGACTTTGTCAAGCTTCAAGCACAAGAAAGAGATGAGGAGCTCACCAAACTTAAAGAGGAATTTCATCAAAACAAAAGAAAGCATCATGAAGAAGTCATATCTATGAAAAATAAATTGGATAAGGCAAATGAAAGGGAAGAAACTTTGTCAAGCCACCTTGAACAAAGACTTAAGAGCTTAAACAATCTTGAAGTAGAGATTGGTCAATACAAGGAAGAGGTCTCCTCTCTTAGATCTCAACTAGAAGAAGCAAGGAAACAAGTGCGAGGAGCCGAGAAGATGATGGAAACTTTGGCATTCATAGAAGGACAAGTTGATGAAGTAGAAAAGGATAGAAACACCATGATATGCCAACTATAAGAAAAGGTTGATGAAATCTTGAAACTAAAATCAGAAATCAATCTTCTCAAGGCCGAAACATGTGAAGCTACAAGAATAAAAGAAGATCTGGAAATCAGTCTAGCAAAGGAGAATGAAAAAGTCTTCATAATGAAATCAAATATCCTCTCCCTTAAAATCTAAGCACATGAAGCAACAAGGATGATGGAAGAAATGAAGAAGCAACTAGTTATGAAAGATGAAGATTGTGAAAAGTTGAAAGGAGAAATTGTCTTTCTTAAAAAGGAATTTGACTTACTGAATAAGAACTTGAAAAGCTCTCAAACCCTAGATGAAATCCTAAGTCATCAAAGGTCTCCCCTTGATAAATAAATTCTTGGCTATGCAGGTGAATCCTCAAGCAATAATGATAATGCTTCAAACAACGAAGATGTGAGGAACATATAAATAAATGTTGATGCTCCTAGTTCAAGCAAAGGAAAGGAGAAGAATCAAGACAACAATGGAATAAATTCTACTCCAAGGAGAATTACAAATGGTGTCAAGAATACAAAAGGCAATGAATATCATCAAAGAATCCCAAGGCCAAAAGACTTCAGAATTACATCAAGGAAAACACCATCTCCCAGGCGCCAAAGTATATTTCTTGGTTATTGTTATTCTTGTACAAACTTTGGGAACATGGAAAAATATTGTAGGGCATATCACAAAGAAAAATATAATGGTCCTCGTCAATATTCTAGAAGAAACTTTGCAAAAAGAAGTAATGATTCCTCATTCGTGAACAAGATGAAGTGATTCCATTTACATGACATTGGACATATGGCTCGTGATTGTAACTTGAAATGGGTCCCTAAAACCATGAAAAACAAGCCAGAGAAGAAAGTTACACAAGTATGAAGAAGGAAGCAAATTGGATCTGAAAGTCTCTTGAACACTCTAGCCAACAACACATATTGTTGATTTGATGAAGATATCCTTGGAAAATGTGATATTTCAAATTTTTGATGACGAGACTCAACCAAAAAGGAGACCATGCATACTGTTAAGGGGATCTGGTGAGTCATGACTATTCTTGCAGAAGTCTTCTGTGAAAAGATGTTATGGAATCCATGATGAGTCACACTTGGAAAATCTTGAAAAATCATCTCTCGGGAGTAACTCCAATTTAGAAAATAATGAAGTTGTGAAGATTTATTCCACTTGATCACAAGGCAAAAAGCTTTCTTGTCTAAAGAAGCTAGAAGAGCTTATGCATGCAGGGGGAGTTGGTTCATCCATGGAGAAATGTAAACACATCTATCATGGAACACATTGCCAGAAAGAAGAGCACCATGACAGGAGGAGCATTGTACCTATGAAGAACAATTATTGACGAAGAAAATATGATAAGGGAAGAAAATTGATAGGGGGAGTACTTGAACACCCCTTTCTCCATTGATGTCAAAGGGGGAGAGAATTTTGAAGGGAAAGAATATTGCCATCAATGACCAAGGGGGAGATTTTTAATCAAGGTTGTCATTGATGTCAATAGTTGAGATGGAAAATATTCTTATGATGTCAATGAACCTCATGCAATCCCTAGGTGCTATGGAAGCCATCAATGAAGAGGTCAACCCATGAAGATGTCAAACCACTAATGAAGAAGTCCTAAGAATTCCTTGAACTAGCTATAATGTTGCATATGCCTTGATGATCTAGACCTTAACCTTTGATGACATATGGAGTCATACAATTGATGATGTCATACACTAAATGAATGACCACAATTAATGATGGCACTTGATGAAGGTTGAAAGAATATATTATAACGTGGAAGATATCATTTGAAGGTTGGAAGACTATTTTGTAGTTCTCCTAATGATGTTGCACTATAACATATCACTACACAATTATGTGATGACATGGATGATAAACATTGTTGGACACTATCATGATGACAAGGATGTCTTACATGTTCCTATGATGATGAAGAAGCCAAATAATGGAGAAGACAAACAATGGAGAAGCCAAACAAAGAAGCCATATTGTCCTCATCATTTTCTGCAATAAATCATTTAAGGACGGTCTCAAAGAAAAATAATTTTTCCAACCTTAGAGGCAATCTTTCAACATGGGACCTACACCATCTTGAAGAGCATAATTTTATATTTCCAACGAGCTATTACTCAACCCGAAACTCCAAGTGGTTTGAGAGTTATTGAATTTTTAAGTTAATACATAATTTCTGGTCCAATGAGCCGACATCACTTTCTAGGACGAGTCGGCCTACTTAAGGATGCATATGTTCGATGAAGGGTCGAAAAATAGGTGTATTTATATGTGATTACTCTCCTTGTTTCAAACCAACCATTAGAAAAGCATTCATTACAGGTTCGAGTTCATATCTCATGAACAAGAAGGATAAAGGTTGTGGATTGGGTGAACAACTTGAAGGATAATTCTGCAAAGTCAAGTTAAGGGACAAAGAGGGATTAAAGTCTGTGTATAAGACCTATTTTGAGCCGCAGTCCTAAAAGGAGCAGCAATCTCAACATTGTTGATTATCTATGCTATAGCAAAATGTGGAGAAAAGATACACTTCATATCTCAAAATTGTTTGGGTGTAGTCCTGTAAAAGGTTGAGTTGAAGCTCAGAATGTTATAAGTCCTGTGGGAGTGACTTATGCTCATATATATCAAGGTGCAGACCTATATATCTTGGACAAGGATAGTCATATTTGATAGCTCAAATTTCTGGAAACAAGAAGTGTGGACAATCCTGTAGGTTGCAGATTCTTTGATTACACCTTCACCTATAGCCTTCACTTATGAAGAGTTGCAGATTTATTTGGAGGACTAAAAACAACCTAGTACTTAAGCACATTGGAGCAGCACTCAAGTGGAAGTTAGTTGCAATGGCTAGGAGGCATTTTGGAGGTTTGAATACCCTATGAAGGACAACCTCTAGTGAAGAGGAATAATTTGCATCAAGCTAGAAGGTGAACAAACCTTGATTTGTTGTATATAGTATATACTAGTCACCTATGGTGCTGTGGTGACTTACCTCAATCTTGAGAAATAGACTTGGTGGAGCAGCAAAATTTTTAGAGTTGGATTTTGATACTATCTTGGACAAAATTTGAGGGCTCTTTAGAGCAGATTTGGGCCTCATGTTTGGAGCAGTTTTCGGGCAACTTTGAAAGATAATGTTATCTCCCTTGAAGACTTGTCCAAAGCACTATTGGAGCAGATTGTAGAGGAGTTTTAGAGAATTTTTGTTGACCTTGAATAGTAACCGTGTAATCCCTTGAAGAAGACCCTTGAACAGATGACAAGACATTATTGAAGACACCTTTGAAGGACATTTTATGCAGACATCTTGTTGAGAAGTTTGTAGCTGACATTGGAGAGTCATCTTGAAGCCTATTTGAGACTATGATGCATTGCTAATGTCATCATGAGGTGACCTTGAAAAGAAGTATTTGGGTAACATGAAGAGCAATGGTGACACCTTCATGAGAAGAACAAGTTGTCATTGATGAGCTAAGTGCTTTGGAGATTGTTTGAGGGCAGTGTTGAAGGTGACATTGTCAGGGCTCGTTGCAGAAGGTATTGGGAGCCGTGAAGAATCATCAAATCTACCTTGACGAATTGAAGCTAGAGGTTGGAGCCTCATAGAGACAAGGTTGGTGCCTTGGAAGATAGGGTTGGAGCCCTAGAGGATTGTAGTCCTCAAGAAACGAGGTTGGAGCCTGTACCAGAGATAGGGTTGGAGCCCTAGAGGTTGGTGCCTCAAATTGACAAGGTTGGAGCCTTGGAAAGACCAAGTCGGTGCTTGGCACAATACAGGTTGGAGCTTGGATTATTGGAGTCTTCATCTAGGGTTGGAGCCCTATATCATTATTTTACTTTACTTATTGTAAAGAATAAATTAATAAAAGTATTTATTCCATCATTGTTCATTTTGTGATCTAAATATAAGTGATCTAACTGGTAAAATTAATAATTGAAAAGAAATATTGATTCACCCCCCTCTCAGCATTTCCAACAGAGTCTCCCTCTCCCTTTTGTGCAACTGATTTCTACCATCCCACTTATTTCCCCTTTGGTTTGTACGGAGAGTCATGGGAATTGTACTCAACCATTATTCTCATCATCTCTTAGCCTTTTATTTTCTTGCAACATACCACTATTACATAAATCAATTAAAAGGAATAATAAAAATCATAACCTCAATTTACTACTGGTGAGGCTATTGTATTTGCACATGGAAATCTAGATTAGCACGATGCATAATAATATCAAGAACACATTAGTTCATACATGAATCAAGATGATAACACAAAATTGTAACAACATCATGTACACAGATATAATAGCAATAACAATAAAAAAAATTACTCGCATGCATGATAAACATATACATAACTAACATGCATCCATAACAATTTGAATTTACCCCGAGGTATAGTGTGGTGAAATTTCTCTGGTACCAATATGTGGCACCCCACCCCACATTTACCCACTTTTACAAAACTTACGAGGGTAAACATGAGCTAAGAATTACTATGCATGACCCAAATTCCACGATTTATTTATGGAAATGAGTTCCACTTATCCAAAACCTACTGCAAAGATCGAGGGACATATGATCACACATTTATCATCCTAAGTTTCACTAGCGACCAATTTCCCTGAGTTGGAACCACTCTTTGAATTAAATCACTACCCATTCACATGCATGCAAACTAGTTAGTGTGGCGAGAAGGCTATGGTGAAAATCTCCTAGTTAAGAGAGTGCAGCTAGGGACTTTGTCCCATAATTTTTGGACTAGTCTATAGGTAAACTCCCTAGAACTCGGTTAATAGGCTCATGAGTCTTCAGGATTTATTTCTAAGCTTTGTTCTTTCTCAAGTTTCCCATCACATGTTAGTCATTTCTACAAATAATTTGCAAACATGGTACCTATAGGTCATGAATGCATAGTTTGTTCACTGCTTACATTAGTTTCATCAGATGTTCATAAAAAAGGCTTACGATCCTCTCAAACCAGTTGCAATAAACACATATTAGCTCATGCATCTATATAAACTGTCCAAGAGCATGTCAAACCATGAACAAAATCAATTACAGGAGCATTTCATATAATAATAAATATACCATGCATGTAACCAACATTTAACCAGAATGAAACCATGACAAACCAGACATATAAGCACATAATAAACCAAAAAAATTTCTCATTTCTCTCATTAAATAATAACACATAATAACATATGCACATTACCAACCAAGTCATGGATTTCCATGTACCACCCGACCATAGATTGGGCTGAACCAAGTCTTTCTTTCCACCCAATCACCCATGTGCCATAATCTTAGCCTAAATTTGGGATCACATGGGATAAACCAAAACATAAAAAATAGGGAATCCACTAGAAAACCACCTACACCCTCAATCCATAGTGATTTCACCTACACCATTTCAGAATCACCAAAACCAATACAAGCTTGGATGCCTCAAAATTTATTCACCATATCCAGAGGAATTTTCCTATATCCACCCACCTGTCAAGGGCTTACCCGAGGAAAATCATCTCCACCCTCAACCCTTGGGATTTTTCTGAGACAACCTCAACCAAGATCCAAAATCTATTGGCTATCCAAAGATCAACCCAATAGGGAACCCATGACATCATGGCTATCCAAGAAATGGCATAATGCAACTGTATATGATTGTCATTCCAAGAAAATATGCATGGCAATGATAACAAAATTACCAATAAACCGATGCATGAACCATGCATTCAAATCCCAACAAGATAATCAAACGTGCACATTGTTACTTGCAAAATCCTCTTGTTGGCTTCTCTCTCCTCTGTCCTTTTCTGCCCCTGTAATGTTTTGTTCAAACCTTCCTTGGTGATCACACGAATTCTTCTTTTCATTGGCTGCTTTCCTTGCTTGTTCATTGCTTGTATCTTGCTTGTGTCCAAGTGCTCTCTCCTTTGTTGTAGTGTTCTCTCCTTTTCCTGTCTCCCCCACCCCCCCAAAATATAACGCTAGAATGTTCTCTCTCCAATTTTATTTTCTTTTCCTTTCCTTCATTTTCCCTTGCATGCATATTATTTTTCTATTTTTCTCATTTTTTGTCTCGTCCTCTTTGCCTTTTTCTGAAGTGGAATTTCTTGCAATTTTCTTTATTAATTTTTCACTTTGCCACATGTCCTGGCTATCATGTAATTATAATTTTCCATTTATGGTCTTTTTCCTCTTTCCAATGCCAATGCCAATTTCCATAGCCAATAGATAAACAATTAACCACAAGTGGATCCCAATGTAATGCTTTTCCCCCTCATTCAATTTGGAATACGTGTCCCATGAACTTGGTTTGATTTTTTCTATTATAATGTTGATTATATTATTTATTCACATGGAAATTCAACAAGGGAATATTACACTCAGTGTCCTCTTGTAGATATACCCACATTTTATTATTAAATTGGTAGCATACGAAATTTGAATTCAAATACATATACTTTTCATCTTCTCTTGTTGATATCCTTTAATAATTTTTTTCATTTTTTGTCATCTTAGATGTTTTGAAAGCTTTCAAAGATTAAAATGGGATTTTTTCCTGCTCTTCCAATAGTCAAATAGAGGGAGATATCATAGGAATTCTTAATTTATTTAAGGCCTCCCTCATTTCCTTCCCCAGGGAGGAAGTTATGAAAGAAGCTGAAATATTCTCCACAACATATTTACAAGAAGTCGTGAAAACTATTATGATCTCCAGTGGTAGAATTCCAGGATTGGTGAGAAGACAAAACCAATAGAATTTACAAAATGGCATATGTGAGTAAAATCTTTCGGTAAAAATCACATCAAAATAATTTTGGTCGACGTGTTTCGAACCAGCCAGTGTGGTTCATCATCTTGTCCTAATGATGAACCACACTAGCTGGTTTGAAACGCGTCGACCAAAATTATTTTGATGTGATTTTTACCGAAATATTTTACTCACAGTTTATGGATCACAGAAGCCATATTCCTAAAAATGGCATATATTTTTAAAATTTGTTTATGGTTAAAATATTATGGCTAGCAGATAAAATACGTTCTCAAATATGGTTGGCTCACAAATTTTCCAATATTGGAAGCAAAGAATTATAATGTGTGCGGTGAGCCAACTTTACCTGCCTATCCTCAATAATTTCTTAATCCACATTAGCAAGTAGAAACATCAAGACAAAGTCCTTGTTATCGCCGAGAATTATGCTACTCTGTACAAAGTGAATAAAAAATGGCCTGGGAATGTTGTTCTCATTCCTCTTGCTGTAGATCTACAGAAAACACATTGGTTTGGATCCCAAGTTTGTGGTTAAGAAGTGCATTTGACATGTATTGAGGTTTGAATTAGATTTTACCGTAAGTTTTTTTTTTTTAAATCATGCTTCATTTTTTTAGTACATTTTTCAAGTCTAATTCATATTAAATGTTAAGTAATATCCTTTATGGCTTAAATATCACACAATTCACCTATACAAAGAAGCAGCGATATGCCACCAAAAAATTTCGCAAAATTTTAAGGTGTTTTCCATTGTCAATTTGTGTTTTCGATTTTCCTAGGGGATCATGTTTGCAACGCTGCCACACTGGGGCTACAGAACCAAAGGTTTAAGGTCATTCCCTAGTACTTTCTTCGCAGAACTCTGGCAACTATATAGAACCATCATATCCATGAATCAACAAAGGCGAATTACGGAATTAGAAAATATAAGGTCCTTTGAAATATCAACCAAGAAATCTCATGTCAATCCATTCCTATCCTTTGTGTGGTGTGCAGTTTCTAGCTACAATGTTGTTACTCTACGTTGCTACACATTGTGTTGGAAATTATAATTAGGTTTGGTCTTCATTTAATGTATTGAAGTCATATTGTAATGTACTTGTCAAAAGAATAAATAAAAGCATTATTATTATTATTGTGACTTATTATTATTATTATTGTGACTTATTTCATTTTAGATTTAAATTGGTATTCAAGAATTAGAGTTCAAATCTCGATCCCAATTAAAGAAACACCCCTCACTTTCAACCGCACCATAGCACCATCGTGGGTTAGAGAAAATAACTTTGTTGGCCAATAGGAAAATGGATTAATGATTAATTTTCATATTGGCTTGTTAGTTTTGCCTCTTATATGTTGTTTTAGTAAAAGGAAAGTTTTCAAGATTAATAATAGCTTTTAAAATTTAGTAAAATTAATTTGTTTCTATATATATATGAGTTTTTTACTATAGTTAATAACTTTTTAAAATTTAGTAAAATTAAGTTGTTTCTATATATATATATGAGTTTTTTTTAACTATAGTTAATAACTTTTTCTATTGATGGTGTATTTTTAACAAATAGTTTATTAATAAAATTAATTTTTAAATCAATATTAAATAGGATTAATATTAAAATATTTAATATATTTCGATGATGTGTCATATTATAATATTTCAATCTATAGTAAGCTTAGATAATGAGTATGTAGAAGATCTAGTGAATCGAATTTAGGGAATGAAGTTGATAATGGAAAATATTAAGAGTGTTGTGGTGTTGATCACGTAAATCACTTTCTTGTTATCATTATTATTATGTCACTGAATTAACATGTTTTCAATGTCAATGTGAATAGTTTCAGTTGCATATACCATTACTATTGTGCACTTAAGGAATCATTCATTACAAGTTGACTCTTCTTTTGGAAGTTCACCTATAAACTTTGAATGCTAGATTTAGTCTAACCATATTTGTTTAAAATTATACCTATGGAAAAAGAAATATTTCTATCCACTTTTGGTGGAGTTTTTCCAGATATAAACACCGTATGGCCATTTTACCTTTTTTTCTAGTTAAAAGTTATAGTTATATTGGCTAGGCACGCAATTTCTCTCCTTCCATTTTAAGGATTTAGAAAATAAATTTGTATGTCACATGTAGAAATTATCCAAAGGGATTCAATCTGATCTTGTAATGTACTAAAACAAAATATCGAATCCTTCTACAAATTTGTGGAAACTAAATACGATCGCACAATTACATTACAAGTAAGAGAAAGAAATAATCAATCGCACAACACAAGATGTATCCGGGGAAAGCAACTGCTCAAAACCTCGCTATTTGTATATTGCATAAATTCAAGACCATGAAATAACACAATGTACCGTTCCTCATTGAGAAACCTCTACACTCGCTATTTGCCTCACTTTGATCTAGGAAAAATCGGTCAAATACTTAACTTGATTTCTCAACCTCTCTCGGCTACGCACGGGGGTGGTGCCTTCGGTCACACACATGTGACTCCTGTGTAAGGTCTCAAAACCTTCTGCACCTTTCAATGTACACCTCTTCCTCAATAAATCCATTAAGAAAGGTTGCCTTTACATCCATTTGATGTATCTTCCATCCCATTTGTGTTGAGAGTGCAAGGATGAATTTAGTTTTTGAATACCATTACTGATGACTAAGTAGAAAAAAGTCTCATCATAATCTATCCCATCCACCTAAGAGAACCCTGCGTACAAATATGTCCTTGTGCTTCTCCACACTCCAATCTGTACTGCTTCACCTTGTAGTCCCACCTAGATCCTACAATTGACTTACCCTCCGGTCTTGGGGCAACTTTTCCATACACGAGTTTATGATAATGGAGTCATACTCCTCAACCATGGCATCAACCCACACTAGTTGTTGCACTTCTTCTCCGAAAGAGGATGGTTCTATCTTAATACCTTCGCTCATAACAACCATGTATCTAGTGTACCGCTGCGTTTCACCTTCTCTACTGTGTTGTGATGTGGGTGCTCCCACATTCTCTCTCGCATCCATTAACTTCTAACCTCTACGGTGAACTTCCTTCCATCTATGGTGGATGACTCCATGAGTGGTTTCTACCACTCTACGTTCCTCTGCTTGTGGTTGCTCCACATATCGAGGTTCTTCTTTTGGAGCCAAGAGTTCCTCAACTGCATGCAACTCAAGCTCCCTCTCAAGGTACAATAACATGGATTTCTCTTCATCGAATTTCATATCTCTTCTGACCATTTTCATCCTGTGTGCTCGAAAGTACACCAAATAGTTGTGAGGTGTATCAGTGTACCCCACAAATATCCCCAACTCTGATGTTGGCTCTAGCTTCTTCTTGGCATCTTTGGTCACATGGCAATAAACTGATGAACCAAAAATTTCAAATTACAACACATCGAGTCTCTTACCTGAAAAAGCCTCCTCTGGTGCACTCATCCCAAGTATAGGATGAGGAATTTTGTTATGCACAAATACTATTGTATTGCATGCTTCTGCCCACAGATGCAACGGTAGGCCCTAATCATGCAACATAGCTCGTGCTGTTCCCACAATCGTTCTGTTCTTTCTTTCTACAACCCCATTCTTTTGTGGGTTATGAGGTTCCATCAATTCTCTGCGAATTCCTTCTAAGGCACAAAAGTTCTTGAATTCATTAGAGATGTATTCTCCACCATTGTCGCTCCTGAGAGCTTTCACCTTCTTCCCTATATCTTTCTCGACAAGTGCCTCGAGCTCACAAAACTTGGAGAACGTTTGATCTTTCTTCTGCATGAAGAAAATCTAACACTTTCTTGAAAAGTCATCAGCAAAAATCACATAATACCTGTGCTTTGCTGTGGAAGTTGTTGAGAACGGTCCACACACGTCTGAGTGAACTCTCTCAAGGATCGCCGTTGCTCGGCTTTCTTTATCGTGAAAGGTGCCTTTGGTATACTTCCCCATTGTACACCCTTTGCATGTATGTATTAATAATGGAAACGAAAAAAAAAAAATAGGGCCTTATAACCCTCAACACTAACGAGTTTTACGAAGTGAGGCGATGTCAATGTGATAATAAACCACCCCATCAGCCCTAAAAAAATAGTTACGGGATACATAACTCGTGAATCATCTATCATTTTTATACCTTAATTAAAGTTGTAGTCTATATTTCCATGCTTTAGTTGTTGGCATGTTTTTTAATCAAGTTAATCAATTTTGCCTACAATTTGACGGGGAATGCATTAATACTCACAAGCTTATTATTTATGAAATATGTATAATTTATGTGGTCGATGTTGAATCCATTTATGCATTCTCAAAAATACATTTTAAATAACAAAGAACCACAATTTCACAAAAAAAATTATTGTAGAATTCAACGAAAAAAAAAAAGAGTTAAGACTACACACAATTTAAATATAAACATTTAACACCCTCACTCTAAGTATACAAGCTACACAATTCTTCCCATGAAAGTAATATTTAAGTGTAATGGATATATATTTCATCAAAATAAGTTTTTTTGGAATTTTATATAGGTATCTAAAGTGTTATAATTTTTAATAATATTAATCTTTTACTCTTTAATGATCGAATGAATTAAATTTGATTTTAGAAAATTTTTATTATCATCATAGTTATAAATACTTTATTTATGTATTATATATTGAAAGAAATGAGGAAATCAATTAAATATGTAGCACTTGTTTATAATATTGGTAAACCATATTGTAGTAGCAGTAGTAATAAATAACCCTCGATCGGGGTGCAAGCCAAGTTAGGGTGGTCTGTGGGAAACACGTCACCATGGTAACTGATGAGCTCCATCATTAGACATATTTGGAGGGGTTAATAGTCACCTTTTTTCCTTATTAGATCTTTTTTTCTTGCATTTTTATTATTATTTGGTTTTATGATGCTAATATAGGTGGTGTTTAAGGCTAACATACTCTGAGTGCCTAATATAAGGTTGAGTGCAGAAAATCATGAATTATTAATAATTTTTATAAGGATTTTATTAGAAAGACTCGGAGGAGACAACAAAGAGGAATTATAGGAGGATTTTCCACCCTCAAAGGCAGCCGAAGGATCCCAAAGATTCTCTCCAGCAATTTGAATTCCAGAGGCAACCAAGCAACTCAAAGAGGAGTGTACCCAATCCTTGTTCACTAGGAGTCAAGTGGACTCAATCACCATTTTCTAGGGAGTTGTTGGTAGCTTCCCTGCAAAATAAATAGAGTAGAGCTAGAGCTAGGAAGGGTTAGTCTATTCTAGTCAGTAATTCAATTCCATTCAGAACTATTGTTGTGAGCTATTGAGATTTTTGTTTATTCAGTGATCAAACTTTCAGAGATGTATGAAGTTATTATTTTATGAAATGAGTAGACTCATTTCATTCGACTAATTTAAGTTTCAGAGGGCTAGGCTCGTGGGTTAGGGCCCAATCCATGTGCCTCAACTTCTCTGTTGTCACTATCTTTTCCTTTCTGTCATTTAGCTATTTTTACTTCTGTCATTTAAGTTAGATCTGCTTTTGATAGTTTCATTGCTGTTTAGTTTTTATGCTGCTGTAGTTTTTTTAATTGCTTATGCATAGTAAAATAGAGGAAAACTCCAAAAAATTTGGTCAAGCCCCCCCCACTCATCTCTGTTAGTAGAGTTTGAGCAGGGTAGACCTTTCCACTGGCCAAAATTTCTTTTTGTTTGAGTTTTGGGAATAAATTTCATTACCAAGTCTAAGTCTCTCTTTCCCTGTTTTATCAAGCATTTATGTATGTTTCCCGTGCATGAATCCGTAGGTGTGTTTCACTTCTAAGCATTTCTCTTATGCCTCCATTCCCCTCCTTTCTTTCTCACCTTAACGATGTACTTACCCTTTTTCCTAATTCATTTAAGCCCTTCAAGCCTTATTCCTTTGCTTTTCTCCGTTCACGGCTGCTTTACCCTTTTTATGCAAAACACGTGAAAAACCATTCAAAACCATAGAAAACGCGACCTCAGCCTTTTCTCCTCAAGTCTCCTGCCACTATACATCGCACTTCACAAATCACAACTTTTAGCTTTTACCTTTAATCACTTACCGCTTGTTCTTGCAATTGCGATATTCAAAAATCATACCCCACCGTCAGTCCCACGGCCACGTCGCCCATCGCAAATCGAACTTCGCACATTTTAGCTTTTACCTTTAAACACTTACCACTTATTCTTGCGATTGCGATATTGCGAAATTGCAAATCGAAAATCGCATCGTTTACCTTTTCGCATAACACTTACCGCTTATTCCGTCGATGCGATAACTCTGCCACGTCACTCATCACACTTCATTGAACTTACCACATCACAAATCGTTGCTCGTAACTTTTACCGCATCGCAAATTTCACTTCGCATCATTTAGATTTTCACATAACACTTACCGCTCATTCCGTCGATGCGATAACTCCGCCACGTCACTTGTCGCACTTCGCTGAACTTACCACATCGCAGATCGCAACCTGCAACTTTTACCACATCGTAAATCACACTTCGCACATTTTACTTCGTTTTTGTTAATCCTTATTGCTATCCCTTTAAACTTGCGATATTGCGATTGTGACATCACATATCGCAACTTTCGTCCTCCATCGCACTCCGCCATGTCAAGCATCGCCAATCGCACTTCACACATTTTAATTCATTCCGTTAACCTCTACCGCTATCCCTTTAAACTTGCGATATTGCGATTGTGACATCGCACATCGCAACTTTTGTCCTTCATCGCACTCTGCCATCGCACTTTTGAATTATTTCCTCTCCAAAGCCATTTCTCGTGCCATAATAAAGTTTCATAAGGGTTTAACCCCCTCTTTCCGCTTCCAAACCTCGTTTCATGTGTTAAACCCCCCCCCCCCCCCCCCCCCCCCCCCCCCCCCACCATTAGCCTCTTTTAGCCCTTTTCTTCCCTCCAAGCTGAAAATTAACTCTTTTTAATTAGAATAAAGTCATGGATAGTTTAGTTGCATGGATAGGAGCATGGTAGATAGATCATAGGATAAGTAGAGTGCATTTATTCGTTTGGCCAAGTCAAGTGTGGTTTAGAATTAGCTTCCTTTCGGCTATTTGCTTTCTGCGAATTACATTAGTTTCATTCTTGTCATTTCCTTTCAGCAACTTATTTTAGTTTCCTTTCTGTCATTTCCTTCCAATAATTTACTTTCCAGTTGTTCTCACAGTTTAAGAAATATCACCCTTTCGTAAAGCAGAAGAGGATGACATGAATAGAATGCATCTGCTATATATATAGCACTATCGCCTCAAAGTGTGTATGAACCTTGGGTTTATAAAGTAAAGTAGGGTAGCCCTTGGGAGTTGCAACACTCTTGGTGTAATACCAGGGCTCACCACTTTTTGGCGCCATTGCCGGGGAGGTGTCTAGTAGATGTTTTGATTTTGTTTAAGCATTCCTTTCTGCTTTCCTTTATTTTCATGCCATTTCAGAAATATTGAAAAAATACAAAAATATCTGATTTTCATGCCTCGTAGGACTAGGAATACTCAAATACAAATCTTACCTAAAACCCCCACATCACCTCCTAGCCACCCTTCACTCTTCTTTAGTGGCAGTGAGATTGAACCCCCTACAGGGGAGCCTTTTGATTATTTTGAGGATCCTATTGGGGAAGAAGAAGAAGACCTTGTTTCAACTAAGGGACCTACTTCACCTATCTTAACCATGGCTGGGATCCAAGATAATTTCCCATAAGAGAGGCAGATGGGGAAACTAAGATGAAAAACATTAGCCCCTCAGCTCTTCCACACTTCCATGGACTTACCTCTGAGGACCCTGACACATTCATGTTTGAATTTGATGTTGTTTGTAGGACTTATGACTGCACCTTTGATGATCAGAAGTTGAAGCTATTCCCAGCCACCCTTAAGGATGTAGCCTTGCGCTGGTTCATGGGTCTACCTGGGGATAGAATCACTACCTGGGCACAAATGGAAGAGACCTTCAGTAGCAAGTACAGAGACTAACGTAGGTCCAAGGATACTAAGGATGAGATATTTAGGATGACTTTAGGGCCTGATGAATCCCTAGAGGATTATGATGAGAGGTTTCAATTGAACTATAGGAAAGCCAACTGTACTCTTGATCTTGACTCACTTAAACTTTCACTTCTTCGAGGGATCAGTGAAGAGATGATAGAAACCTTGAATATGTCATCAGGAGGAGATATCTACCAACAACCCTATGAAACAATCAAAATTGTCTTCCAGAAAAATTCTAGGGAATTTAGCAAGAAGGGCAGAGCTAGCCAAAGTACATCCTATACCCCTTCCTCTTCCACCTTCATAAAACATGAGATTGGAAACATGTTAGAGGACTTCAAGAGTGAGATGTTGCACACCTTTTCTTTGCAAATGGACAAAATTTAGGTCAACAGGAAGCAGAGAGATCTCTAGCCATATTTTTTCCTAGATGTACCAGGAAGTGCCCAATAAATGAATGTCCACTAAATGTCATAGAGTTTTGCTCAGTATGTGAAGAGAATCATGCCATAGACAAGTGTCCCTCCTTACCTAGACTTAAAGTTGTATATCAAGGTGGGGAAACAATGCCAGAGCAACTTTGTTTCAACAACCAGAGAAGGCCTCAAGGCCCTCGGCCATATCAACAAGGTATGCAAGGTGCACCTTACTCTTAATATTAAAACAATCAGAGTGCAACCATGCAACCTTGGTACACCCCCACTCCTCCATCCTAGTCAACACCTCCTACTTGGCCTTCCAACCCTTCATATCATCCTCAGCTAGTAAACCAATCATTTCAGCAGTATGTTCCACAACAACCTTAGTGGAACAATCCATCCCAAGGGTGGAGGCCTCAACAAAATCAACTACCTTCTCTAATGCCTCCACCCCAGCCTCAACCTCAGTGTACTCATGTTGCTCCACCAAGCCTACCTATACCTGCACAGCCCAATCCAAACTCGAACAACAAACAGGCACAACAGGCTCCCAGTGGAGAAACATCCCATCCAGCTTATGTTGTAGAGATACAGGAGGTTAATCTCGGGTTGGGAAGAGTACTCCCAGCCAAACATCCCCCATCTCCACCTGTAGAGGTTGAGGAGGAAAAGGAAGAAGATAACAACCAGATCCAACAACCTCCTTTTCCAAAGCGCTTTATCCACCCTAGTCAACACACCTAAGAGGAGACTGAACTCTTGGAAGAATTGGAAAATTTGTGTGTAAAGATACCACTTCTCCAAGCCAAGAAGGATGTCCCTATCTACAATAGGCTCATCAAATAAAAGTGCTTCAAGAAACCTAGGAGAAGGAAGAGAGATACTCCCACCATCAATGTGGTAGGACAATTATCTGACCTGATGCTGGGGAAGGTGATATTTCCAAAATACTTGGACCCTGGTAGTCTAGTTGTTGATGTGCATATAGGTGGTGTCATAGTCCCCAACACTTTAATTGATCTAGGGGCTGCCATCAATATCATGACCAAGGAAAATATTCTTAAACTTAATCTGCAAGGGACTTTGAGGAAAACCACAACAGTTATGCAACTTGCACATCGGTCCACGATAACTCTGAAAGGAATTGTTGAGGATGTTATGGTTACCATTGACTCTTGGGAGTATCCTACAGATTTCCTGGTCCTGCAACCAAAAACCAAGTTTAATGGTTATCCTCTCATCTTAGGGAGACCTTGGTTAGCCACTGCAGATGCTTATATTAGTTGTCGGGCCGGAAACATGAATATCAAAAATGGGCCTTTGCCTAAACAGCTAGTGTTATATCCTCCAGCCCAGCCTTCCATTGATCATGATCTCCCTATATGGTTGGAGGATGAAGAAGATTCAAGTTATATAACACTGCCCCAAGATGTTATTCTTAGAGGGGGGCAACTTGATGAAGATGAACTCATCGACCATGCCATTCCAAACCAATCCTCCACTAACACTCCTCTTGAAACTTTAGTCAAAGAGTCTGAAATCCAACCTTGGATGGAAGTGCACTCGGTTTAGACAACCTCTGAAACCACCAAGGATATTGAGTTTTTCCCATTCAGATCTCTGAAAATCAACCCAAAACTCTCGATGGAAGAAGAGAAGCATCTATGCCAGCTTTTGAAAGAAAATATTGAAGCATTTGCTTGGGATTACAAGTACATGAAAGGGGTACACCCTTTAGTATGCAGACATCACATTTACATCAAAGAAGGATGCAACTCTGGTTATCACAATATATCACCGACGGATCCATCCATCGACGAAATAAAACAACAAGTATCTTCCTCATCCATATGGCCTCACATGTTGCTTGATTGGCCGTCGTGTACTCTTCCTCTGCTGAACTGAGTGCAACTTATCTTTGTTTCTTGTTGTACCGGGAAACCGCAGCTAATCCTATGCTAAAGATGCCTCCTGATGTGCTCTTCTTTTCAGATGGACTCCCTGCCCAATCTACATCGGTGAAGCCTTGAAGCTTCACTCCCTTTTTCGGTCTATACCGTAGCCCATGCTTTGTAGTACCTATGAGGTATCTCAACACATGCTTACCTGCCTTCCAAAAGATCTTGGTAGGCTTAACCATAGCTTAACTATGTTGGTTAACTACGTAGCATATTTTTGGTCTTGTTTTCAACAAATACATGAGTGAACCCACAAGTTTCCTGTAAACAATAGCATCCACTACTTAGCTTGAAGTAGCATCCTCCTTCCTCTAGTTTCCTGCTAGAGGAGTCTCCATGGGTTTAATTCCCTCCATGTGGAATTCCTCAGAATCTCCTTGGCATACTTGCCCTGAGATACAAATATCTCCCCATCTCTTTTCCAAATTTCCAATCCCAGGAAATAGTGTAAGAGCCCCATGTCCTTCATCTAAAATTCTCTTGAAAGATCTTCTTTTCAAGACTTGATGAGTTGCTCATCGCCTGTCAGTATTATAGCATCAACATAAAATACAATAATCAAAATCTTAGCATCTACCACAATCTAATAAAGTTTTTCATCTGCTTCACTCTTGGTGAAGCCCAACCCAGTGAAATACTTGTCGATCGTGGTATACCAAGCACAGGGTGCTTGCTTGATTCTGCACACATGTGACTCCCTGTATAAGGTCTTAAAACCTTCTGCCTGCTCAATGTACACCTCTTCCTCAATAAATCCATTGAGAAAGGTTGCCTTTACATCCATCTAATGTATCTTCCATCCCATCTGTGCTGAGAGTGCAAGGATGGATTTGATTGATGAATACCTTGTGACTAGTGCAAAAGTCTCATCATAATCTATCCCCTCCACCTAAGAGAACCCTCTGGCTACAAATATGTCCTTGTGCTTCTCCACACTCCAATCTGCTACCTGCTTCACCTTGTGGTCCCACCTAGATCCTACAATTGACTTACCCTCCGGTCTTGGGGCAACTTCCCATGCACATTTTATGATAATGGAGTCATACTCCTCAACCATGGCATCAACCCACACTATTTGTTGCACTTCTTCCTCGAAAGAGGATGGTTCTATCTTAATACCTTCTCTCATAACAACCATGTATCTAGTGTACCGCTCTAGGTACCTTCTCTACCTGCGTTGTGATGTGGGTGCTCCCACATTCTCTCTCACATCTAGAAACAAACTTCTAGCCTCTCTGGTGCACTTCCTTCCATCTATGGTGGATGGCCCTGCATGAGTGGTTTCTACCACTCTCTTTTCCTCTGCTTGTGGCTACTCCACATATTGAGGTTCTTCTTTTGAAGCCAAGAGTTCCTCAACTGCATGCAACTCAAGCTCCCTCTCAAGGTACAATAACATGGATTTCTCTTCATCGAATTTCATATCTCTTCTGACCATTTTCATCCTGTGTGCTCGAAAGTACACCAAATAGTTGTGAGGTGTATCAGTGTACCCCACAAATATCCCCAACTCTGATGTTGGCTCTAGCTTCTTCTTGGCATCTTTGGTCACATGGCAATAAACTGATGAACCAAAAATTTCAAATTACAACACATCGAGTCTCTTACCTGAAAAAGCCTCCTCTGGTGCACTCATCCCAAGTATAGGATGAGGAATTTTGTTATGCACAAATACTATTGTATTGCATGCTTCTGCCCACAGATGCAACGGTAGGCCCTAATCATGCAACATAGCTCGTGTTGCTCCCATAATAGTTTTGTTCTTTCTTTCTACAACCCAATTCTATTGTGGTTTATGAGGTTCTATATATTCTCTTTGAATTCATTTTTAGGCACAAAATTTCTTTAATTCGTTAGAGATATATTATCCACCATTTTCACCCCTTAGAGCCTTCACCTTCTTCCCTATATCTTTCTCGACAAGTGCCTTGAACTCACAAAACTTGGAGAACGTCTGATCTTTCTTCTACATGAAAAAAATCCATAACTTTCTTGAAAATTCATCAACAAAAATCCCATAATACATGTGTTTTTCAATGGAAGTTGTCGAGAATGGTCCACACACGTCTGAGTGAACTCTCTTAAGGATCACCTTTGCTCGAATTTCCTTATTGGGAAAGGTGGCTTTGTTATACTTCCCCAATGTACACCCTTTGCATGTATCTCTTTGCGCAAGTGCACCCTTTGGAAGTCCTATATAAATTGTTTGCATGATCTTCAAAGCGCCATGGTGTAGATGGCCCAATCTCTTGTGCCATAACTCACCGATGTATGCACTCTTCACCTTCTCTGCTTGTGTGCTCAATGCAACATAGTTTTTTACATCCAGTTTGTAGAGGTTATTTACTCGAACCCCAATCATTTTCACCTGTCCCGTGGTTTTGTGACGAAGGAATGCCTTTCCTTCACCAAAGATCACATCATAGCCATGATCTTCCAACATAGCAACATAAACCAAATTCTTCTTTAAACCAGGAACATACATGACATATTTTAATGTGATGAGTTTACCTGAATCTATCTGAAAGCTAATTGCACCTACACCGGTAGTTTTATACCTCCCATCATCACCCATCTCGATGTGCATCTAGAGATCCTTATCCTGCAAGATACTGAAGAATTATTTATTTTTAGTCATATGGAACAAAGCTCCATTATCCAAGTACCACACAGAACCCATCACCGATGACACCATGCATGCGATGAGAGTGAAATCCAAATCTAACTGTGAAGCAAGTGCTTCACCTGCTGCTCCTCCTGAGGCCTTCTTTTTGGTCTTCTTTTGTGGACAATTTGTGGCATAGTGTCCATACTCATGACAATGAAAACATTTCACCTTTGACAAGTCTCGCTTCTTTCCGTCTTGTTGGACTCTGATTTGGAATGGGACGCCATTTTCCTTTGTTCACCTTTCCAACCAAGTCACAATTCTCCTTATCATCAGTCTTTGATGAAAATCCATCTCTGGTGCACCGCCAAAACTCTTCTTGTACCAAGTCATACCATAATCGCTCCCACTTTGGTAGCTTCTCTCTCCCATTCATAGAGTCCTGGTAGCTATTCCAGCTCTTGGGAAGGACTATAAGTGCTAGGCTCATGAAATCATCATCGGAAACTGTCACACCAAGACTTCCAAGCTCATCTCGACAATGAGTGAACTTCGTCAAGTATTTTTGGATCGTGTCGGCCTTCTCCATCTTGATATTTTTGAGCTTGTATTTCAGCGCCGACTTCCTGTGGTCATTTTTGTTCTAAAATAGATCTGTTATGGCCTTCCACATAGCATATGAATTTTCCTTCCTATGGAGATTCAAGACAATATGATATCTAACTCACTCTAACAAGACCCTCATCGCCTTTCCAACATTCTTCTTCCATGCATCAAGAAGTTGAGCATCTCCTACTATGGGCTGATGAATAGAACTATTTATGAATGCCTTCAGTATGTTTTCCTCGAACATTTCCTCCATCTTTTCCTTCCATGCTATGTAATTCAAATTTCCCTCGAGTGCATATTTGAGTCTCAAGCCATTGAAAGTCATATTGACCTGTTGTTGGTCCTGAAGAATAAATCTACAAATTCGATATACCTTTTCAAAACAAACTCTGCTTCTTCTCTTCTATTACGATTCTTGCTCTGATACCATGTAGAAATTATCCAAAGGTATTCAATGTGATCTTGTAATGTACTAAAACAAAATACTTAATCCTTCTACAAATTTGCGTAAACTAAATACGATTGCACAATCACAAAACAAGTAAGATAAAGAAATAATCAACCGCACAACACAAGATGTATCTAGGGAAAGAAACTACTCAAAACCCCATTATTTGTAAATTTCATAGAAACCCTCACTGAGAAACCTCTACACTCTAGTTACTGTCTCACTCTGATCTAGGAAAAATCAGTCAAATACTTAAAAAATTCTCAATCTTTGTTTGGCGAGCCTTGCTTACGCATTCCTATAGGAATTGTGTCCCTATTAATAAGGATATTCCCAAGAATTTATTGTGCAACTCCTTCAAGGTAACCTGATGACCTCATGCATGAACTATACAATTTCTAATTATACAATTGATAGTTATCTTCCCTTTAACCTCAATCTCAACTAGGTCTTCCTTAGAACTGACACGTAACAACGATTTATAATGAATTATCAGTTAACTGGTTGATCACTACTTGTGAATTAAATCAGATTTAATTCACTGGACCTATCACTAGCTCATCTCTCAGTTAGAACTAGTTAAGCTGATTTTAACTCAATTAATTGAGCTAACTAATTACAACTCACAAATAATTGTGACTAGACGCCCTAAAATCTAGGAAGAACTCTACATGCCTCTTGTTTGACCTCCAACTCGAATTATTTGAGCTAAGTAAGTCTTCTTAACTCAGTTAACACTTACAAGTTGTTATGAGATGAAATTATAATTTCTCTTCCAATTTAATTAAGGGAAAATTAAGTCCACGGGGTCTTGGATAGATGGTGATCGAGTGCTTTGTTAAGTCACTCCTTGATGTGAAGTCACCGGTTCAATTCCATGCCCCGATCGGGGTGATATATTCGACATGATGAAGATGCAGCCCTACCAAGCTTACAAAAAAAAAAAATTAAGGGAAAATTAAATCAAAATCCCCCTTGGGTGCCATTTCAACATCACAAACTAGAACTATGTGCAGAAAATACATCTATACAAAAAAGAAATGACATTCCACCAAATGGCTCTTGTTATCTTTCTATTTATTTTTATTTTTTAATCTATCTAAGAGAGCACATCACTTTTGCAGGCCAAATTTATTACTTTGGACTGTGATTTAACTTAGAGAGCTTAGAATTGTCGCCTTGCCTAAATCTTCATTAATAATGGAAACGAAAAAAACAAAATGAGGCCTTTTATAACCCTCCAACACTAACGAGTTTGCAAAGCGAGGCGATGTCAATGTGATAATAAGCCAACCCATCCAACCTCAAAAAACAGTTACAGGATACATAAATCGTGAACCATCTATCATTTTTATACCTTAATTAAAGTTGTAGTCTATATTTTCCATGCTTTAGTTGTTGGCATGTTTTTTTAATCAATTTTGCCTACAATTTGACAGGAATCTGTTAATATCACAAGCTTGTGTTATGAAATATGTATAATTTATGTGGTCGATGTTGAATCCATTTATGCATTCAAAAATACATTTTAAATAACAAAGAACCACAATTTCACCAAAAAAATTATTGTATAATTCCAACGAAAAAAAAAAAAAGAGTTAGACTACACACAATTTAAATATAAACATTTAACACCCTCACTCTAAGTATACAAGCTACACAATTCTTCCCATGAAAGTAATATGTTAAGTGTAATGGATATATATTTCATCAAAATAAGTTTTTTTGGAATTTTATATAGGTATCTAAAGTGTTATAATTTTTAATAATATTAATCTTTTACTCTTTAATAATCGAATGAATTAAATTTGATTTTAGCAAAATTTTATCATCATCATAATTATAAATACTTTATTTATGTATTATATATTGAAAGAAATGAGGAAATCAATTAAATATGTAGCACTTGTTTATAATATTGGTAAACCATATTGTAGTAGCAGTAGTAATAAATAACCCTCGATTGGGGTGCAAGCCAAGTTAGGGTGGTCCGTGGGAAACACGTCACCATGGTAACTGATGAGCTCCATCATTAGACATATTTGGAGGGGTTAATAGTCACATTTTTGCCTTCTTAGATCTATTTTTCTTGCATTTTTATTATTATTTGGTTTTATGATGCTAATATAGGTGATGATTAAGGCTAACATACTCTGAGTGCCTAATATAAGGTTGAGTGCAGAAAATCATGAATTATTAATAATTTTTATAAGGATTTTATCATAAAGACTCGGAGGAGACAACAAAGAGGAATTATAGGAGGATTTTCCACCCTCAAAGGCAGCCGAAGGATCCCAAAGATTCTCTCCAACAATTTGAATTCCAGAGGCAACCAAGCAACTCAAAGAGGAGTGTACCCAATCCTTGTTCACTGGGAGTCAAGTGGACTCAATCACCATTTTCTAGGGAGCTGTTGGTAGTTGCCCTGTAGAATAAATAGAGTAGAGCTAGAGCCAGGAAGGGTTAGTCTATTCTAGTCAGTAAGTTGATTCCATTCAAAACTATTGTTGTGATCTATTGAGCTTTTTGTTTTATTCAGTGATCAAACTTTCATAGATGTATGAAGTTATTCTTTTATGAAATGAGCAGACTCATTTCATTCGACTAATTTAAGTTTTAGAGGGCTAGGCTCGTGGGTTAGGACCCAATACATGTGCCTCAGCTTCTCTGTTGTCACTATCTTTTCCTTTCTGTCATTTAGCTAGTTTTACTTCTGTCATTTAAGTTAGATTTGCTTTTGATAGTTTCATTGCTGTTTAGTTTTTATGCTGCTGTAGTTTTTTTAATTGCTTATGCATAGTAAAATAGAGGAAAACTCCAAAAAATGTGCTCAAGCCTCCCCTACTCATCTCTGTCAGTAGAGTTTGAGCAGGGTAGACCTTTCCACTGGCCAAAATTTCTTTTTGTTTGAGTTTTGGGAATAAATTTCATTACCAAGTCTGAGTCTCTCTTTCCCTATTTTATCAAGCATTTATGTATGTTTCCCATGCATGAATCCGCAGGTGTGTTTCACTTCTGAGCATTTCTCTTACTCCTCCATTCCCCTCCTTTCTTTCTCACCTTAACGATGTACTTACCCTTTTTCCTAATGCTCTTAAGCCCTTCAAGCCTTATTCCTTTGCTTTTCTCCGTTCACGGCTGCCTTACCCTTTTTATACAAAACATGTGAAAAATCATTCAAAACCATCGAAAATGCGACCTCAGCCTTTTCTCCTCGAGTCTCCCACCACTATACATCGCACTTCGCAAATCACAACTTTTAGCTTTTACCTTTAATCACTTACCGCTTGTTCTTGCGATTGCGATATTCAAAAATCGTACCCCACCATCAGTCCCACCGCCATGTCGCCCATCGCAAATTGCACTTCGAAAATTTTAGCTTTTACCTTTAAACACTTACCACTTATTCTTGCGATTTCCATATTGCGAAATCGCAAATCGAAAATCGCACCATTTACCTTTTCGCATAACCCTTACCGCTTATTCCGTCGATGCGATAACTTTGCCACGTCACTCATCACACTCCGCTGAACTTACCACATCACAGATCGTTGCTCGTAACTTTTACCGCGTCGCAAATTGCACTTCGCATCATTTAGATTTTCGCATAACACTTACCGCTCATTTCGTCGATGCAATAACTCCGCCACGTCACTTGTCGCACTTCGCTGAACTTAACACATCGCAGATCGCAACCTGCAACTTTTACTGCATCGTAAATTGCACTTCGGACATTTTAGTTCGTTCTTATTAATCCTTACTGCTATCCCTTTAAACTTGCGATATTGCAATTGTGACATCACATATCGCAACTTTCGTCCTCCATCGCACTCTGCCACGTCATGCGTCGCAAATCGCACTTCACACATTTTAATTCGTTCCGTTAACCTTTACAGCTATCCCTTTAAACTTTTGATATTGCGATTGCCACATCGCACATCGCAACTTTTGTCCTCCGTCGCACTCTGCCATTGCACTTTTGAATTATTTCCGCTCCAAAGCCATTTCTTGTGCTATAATAAAGTTACATAAGGGTTTAACCCCCTCTTTCCGCTTCCAAACCTCGTTTCATGTGTTAAACCCTCCCATTAGCCTCTTTTAGCCCTTTTATTCCCTCCATGCTGAAAATTAACTCTTTTTAATTAGAATAAAGTCACGGATAGTTTAGTTGCATGGTAGATAGATCATAGGATAAGTAGAGTGCATTTATTCGTTTGGCCAAGTCAAGTGTGGTTTAGAATTAGCTTCCTTTCGGCTATTTGCTTTCTGCGGATTACATTAGTTTCATTCTTGTCATTTCCTTTTAGCAACTTATTTTAGTTTCCTTTCTGTCATTTCCTTCCAACAATTTACTTTCCAGTTGTTCTCACAGTTTAAGAAATATCACCCTTTCGTAAAGCAGAAGAGGATGACATGAATAGAATGCATCTGCTATATATATAGCACTGTCACCTCAAAGTGTGTATGAACCTTGGGTTGATAAAGTAAAGTAGGGCAGCCCTTGGGAGTTGCAACACTCTTGGTGTAATACCAGGGCTCACCACTTTTTGGCGCCATTGTCGGGGAGGTGTCTAGTACATGTTTTGATTTTGTTTAAGCATTCCTTTCTGCTTTCCTTTATTTTCATGCCATTTCAGAAATATTGAAAAAATACAAAAAGATCTGATTTTCATGCCTTGTAGGACTAGGAATACTCAAATACAAATCTTACCTAAAACCCCCACATCACTTCCTAGCCACCCTTCACTCTTCTTCAGTGGTAGTGAGATTGAACCCCCTACAGGGGAGCCTTTTGATTATTTTGAGGATCCTATTGGGGAAGAAGAAGAAGACCTTGTTTCAACTAAGTGACCTACTGCACCTATCTTAACCATGGTTGGGATCCAAGAGAATTTCCCATAAGAGAGGCAGATGAGGAAACTAAGATGAAAAACATTAGCCCCTCGGCTCTTCCACACTTCCATGGACTTACCTCTGAGGACCTTGACACATTCATGTTTGAATTTGATGTTGTTTGTAGGACTTATGACTGCACATTTGATGATTAGAAGTTGAAGCTATTCCCATCCACCCTTAAGGATGTAGCCTTGCGCTGGTTCATGGGTCTGCCTGGGGATAGAATCACTACCTGGGCACAAATGGAAGAGACCTTCAGCAGCAAGTACAAAGACTAATGTAGGTCCAAGGAAACTAAGGATGAGATATTTAGGATGACTCTAGGGCCTGATGAATCCCTAGAGGATTATGATGAGAGGTTTCAATTGAACTATAAGAGAGCCAACTGTACACTTGATCCTGACTAACTTAAACTTGTACTTCTTCGAGGGATCAGTGAAGAGATGATAGAAACCTTGAATATGTTATCAGGAGCAGATATCTACCAACAACCCTACGAAAAAATCAAAATTGTCTTCCAGAACAATTCTAGGGAATTTATCAAGAAGGGCATAGCTAGCCAAAGTACATCCAATACCCCTTCCTCTTCCACCTTCATAAAACATGAGATTGGAAACATGCTATAGGACTTCAAGAGTGAGATGCTGCACACATTTTCTTTGCAAATGGACACAATGTAGGTCAACAGGAAGCAAGAGGAAGCGGAGAGATCTCTAGCCATATTTTGTCCTAGATGTACCAGGAAGCACCCAATAAATTAATTTCCACTGAATGTCATAGAGGTTTACTCAGTATGTGAAGAGAATCATGCCACAGACAAGTGTCCCTCCTTACCTGGACTTAAAGTTGTATATCAAGGTGGGGAAACAATGCCAGAGCAACTTTGTTTCATCAACCAGAGAAGGCCTCAAGGCCCTTGGCCATATAAATAAGGTATGCAAGGTGCACCTTACTCTTAATATTACAAAAATAAAAGCGCAGCAATGCAACCTTGGTACACCCCCACTCCTCCATCCTGGTCTACACCTCCTACTTGGCCTTCCAACCCTTCATATCATCCTCAGCTAGTAAACCAACCATTTCAATAGTATGTTCCACAACAACCTCAGTGGAACAATCCGTCCCAAGGGTGGAGGCCTTAAAAAAATAAACTACCTTCTCTAATGCCTCCACCCCAACCTCAACCTCAGCTTACTCATGTTGCTCCACCAAGCCTACCTATACCTGCACAGCCCAATCCAAACTCGAAAAACAGACAGGCACAACAAGCTCCTAGTGGAGAAACATCCCATCCAACTTATGTTGTAGAGATACATGAGGTTAATCTCGGGTTGGGAATAGTACTCCTAGACAAACATCCCCCATCTCCACCTGTAGAGGTTGAGGAGGAAAAGGAAGAAGATAACAACCAGATCCAACAACCTCCATTTCCAAAGCGCTTGATCCACCCTAGTCAGCACACCTCAGAGGAGACTGAACTCTTGGAAGAATTGGAAAATTTGTGTGTAAATATACCACTTCTCCAAGCCATTAAGGATGTCCCTATCTACAATAGTCTCATCAAAGAAAAGTGCTTCAAGAAACCTAGGAGAAGGAAGAGAGATACCCCCACCATCAATGTGGTAGGACAATTATCTGAACTGATGTTGGGGAAGGTGATATTTCCAAAATACTTGGACCCTTGTAGTCTAGTTGTTGATGTGCATATAGGTGGTGTCATAGTCCCCAACACTCTACTTGATCTAGAGGCTGCCATCAATATCATGACCAAGGAAAATATGCTTAAACTTAATCTCCAAGGGACTTTGAGGAAAACCACAACAGTTATGCAACTTGCACATCCGTCCACGATAACTCTGGAAGGAATTGTTGAGGATGTTACGGTTACCATTGACTCTTGGGAGTATCCTACAGATTTCCTGGTCCTGCAACCAAAAACCAAGTTTAATGGTAATCCTCTCATCTTAGGGAGACCTTGGTTAGCCACTGCAGATGCTTATATTAGTTGTCGGGCCGGAAACATGACTATAAAAAATGGGCCTTTGTCTAAAACGATAGTGTTATATCCTCCAACCCAGCCTTCCATTGATCATGATCTCCCTATATGGTTGGAGGATGAAGAAGATTCAAGTTATATAACACTACCCCAAGATGTTATTCTTAGAGGGGGGTAACTTGATGAAGATGAACTCATCGACCATGCCATTCAAAACCAATCCTCCACTAACACTCCTCTCAAAACCTTAGTCAAAGAGTCTGAAAGCCAACCTTGGATGGAAGTGCACTCGGTTGAGACAACCTCTGAAACCACCAAGGATATTGAGTTTTTCCCATCCAGATCTCTAAAAAGCAACCCAAACCTCTCGATGGAAGAAGAGAAGCAGCTATGCCAGCTTTTGAAAGAAAATCTTGAAGCATTTTCTTGGGATTACAAGGACATGAAAGGGTTACATCCTTCAGTATGCAGATGTCACATTTACATCAATGAAGGATGCAATCCTATGAGACAACCCCAAAAAAGGATGCAATACTGTGAGACAACCCCAAAGAAGGATGAACCCGACTCTGAAGGACATAGTTAAAGAAGAGTTGCATAAACTATTGGATGCAGGGTTCATTTATCCTATATCCAACAGTGAGTGGGTATACCCTCTTATCCTAGTCCCATAGGAGAATGGGAAGTGGATAATTTGTGTTGACTATCGATAACTTAACAAAGCCACCAAGAAAGACCATTTCCCTTTTCCCTTTATAGACCAAGTCCTGGATGGCCTTGCCGGGAAGAAGTTCTTTTCCTTCATAGATGGGTTCAGTGGGTACAATCAGATTCAAATCAGCCCTGAAGACCTGGATAAGACTACTTTCACCTGCCCTTGGGGTACCTTTTCTTATAGATTCCTACCCTTTGCATTGTACAATGCCCCAGCTACCTTCCAAAGAGATGTCCTGAGCATATTTTCTGAGTTATTCCATGACTCTGTCGAAATAGACATGGATGATTTCACACCATATGGGGATGACTTCCAGGAATCTCTCTCCAATTTGGGTAAAGTACTAAGAAGGTGCATTGAGATGCATCTCTCCTTAAGCCCAGAAAAGTGTGAATTCCTGAACAAAGTAGGGGTTGTATTAGGACACTCCATATCCCAAGCAGGAATACAGGTAGACCCAAACAAAATCACTATCATCAAAAGGGTACATGCTCCTAAAAATCAGAAAGATTTTAGGATTTTATGTTGAATATTGCAACAAGAAACAGTGACGGAGGCATCCGGAAACATCTTTCCTCATCCTAGTTGGAAAGTGATCACCTAAACTAGGTGGGGGCCACACAAGTGATTTTTGTCGCAAAGTCTATTTTTAGACATATGGATCATGGTCTATGAGTTGCAGGATGCTATTTATGGATGATTGGTCGAGTTGGTAAAAATAGATGGACCTCTATTTTTAGACATTGGGCGGATTCTATTTTTAGACTGCCAGGCTAAAAATAGAATAGTCAAATATTATTAACCCTTAATAATATTTAGACTATAAACATTATCTTATCCTCTTGGAGCACTTCAGTTTGATGCTTGGATGTGGCACATGCAACTGACAGAAGGAAATACACTTTTCCTAGGGGTTAGTTGAGCTATTGCATGGTTGACTTCAGTTAGAACTCATGTGGCAGAGTTTGGTGGAGTTGATGAGACAGCTGGTGGAGTTGTGTTCGGTTTAACTTAGTTGAACTAGTTGTATTTAGTCTAACTGATAAATACACTAGTGATGAGTGGTGTGAATTAATTATTAATCAATTCACTAATTATTAACTCATAAATCAACTAAAGAATACATCAGTTAACTGCAGTGCATGGACAGTTCAGTGGAGACCAGTGTTAGAGGTGGGTGAAAGGGCGAGTCTACTATCAGTTGTGACTATAGCTGTGCATGAGATTTGCACACACATTGATTGAGATTGCCAATGAGGATTGCGCAGTACAAGCCAGGTGGATTCGAACTTGGATCTCATCATTATTCATCTTGGATTGCGCAGTAGAGGCAGGCAGACTTGTGGAGGAGATTTGAACCTGTGACTTGTTCAGATCTGAGCTAGTTTGTGTGTAACTATTGGAGATAGTACTGAGTACTTGTGAGGAGTATTGTACTATGATTTTTACATGATTCTCTATCATTATATTATACAGATAGTTGGGGGTTTTCAGCTGTAAGCTTTCCCCATTACATACCGTGTTTATGTGTGCTTGACTATTGTGTTTATGTGCGCATGCGACTGTTTCTATTTCCGCATATTGATGATCAATTGTAGAAGAGGTTATGTATTATGCATGAAGCTTAAATAGTGTGTAATCAGGATAATCTCGGTGAATAATTCAGCTATTATTCAAATTTCTACATGGTATCGGAGCTAAATTGATCATCTAATCTATTACAGTGATTACAATTTATTTTGGTAGACAGAGTCTGTAAGCGGGCCAGGTAGCCTCTAGATCCATCCTTTCTTTGAAAGGTGATATATCCAGTAAATGCCCCTACAGTCGATCTCTGTGCTAGAAATACTTTTTTCTCACAGATCCAGAAGCAGTTGAGTTTTGAGCTTGGAATTCGAATTTTGCAGCAGTGTTTTCTTGGTGTCGAAGTCAAAATGTCTTATCAAGGATTGCGATTGGAGTATGCTCTTGAAGGCAGCTCGAATTATATTGCATGGAGAGATAGGATGGAGGCAGTGCTCGATGAAAATGGGCTGAAGGAGTTCATAGATGTTGAAGTTCCAAAGCCTAGCGATGCAGCCTTGGTTGAGGCTTGGCAAAAGAAGACAGCAAGGTGTCGAAGGATTCTGTTGGAGGGCGTGAAGGATCACATTGTATCCAGCCTGCATGGTAAAGCTTCTCCATATTTTATGTGGAAAGCGTTGACAGATTTATTCCAAAGCAAGAGCGACCAAAGGAAGTTGGCGCTCAAGGTTAAACTCAGGAAAATAAAGATGGAGAAGAATGACACTATTCTGGTATACTTGACAAAGTTTGTCCACTGCAGCGATGAGCTTGGGAGTGTAGGAGTTAGTGTGGATGATGAGGACTTGGTGAGCTTGGCTCTCCTTGGTCTTCCGAAGAGTTGGCATTCCTATGAGGATTCTGTCAATGGTCGAGAGAAATTGCCAGGATGGGAGCGACTTTGGTCGGATCTTGTGCAAGAGGAGATAAGGCGCAGTACCAGGGATGGATCTTCATCAAAGGCATCTGATGAAGAGGATTGCGCTTTGGCTGCCAAAGCAAGGAAGGGGAAGGGCAAGAAGAATGCTTCTCAATCCGGTGCAGATGGTAAAGAGCGTGACATGTCCAAAGTGAAGTGTTTTCATTGTCACGAGCATGGGCATTACGCCACGAATTGTCCACAGAAGAAGAAGAACAAGCAGGCTGCTGGAGCTGCAGCTGGTGAGGCTCTTGACTCGAAATTTGAGCTGGACTTCTCATTAATCGCATGCATGGTGTCTAGTGCATTGGGATCGGGGTGGTATTTTGATAGTGGCGCTTCCTTTCACATGACGGGAGATGTGAATCTTTTCAGTGACTTGGTGGAGAAAGATCTCCAGTTGCATGTTGAGTTGGGTGACAATGGACGATACAATGTGACCGGCATTGGTACCATAACCTTTCAGAGGGAGTCAAGTAAACTCATTCTTTTACAAGATGTAGTGCATGTTCCAGGTTTAAAGAAGAATTTGATCTCAGTCGCAATGTTAGAGGATAAAGGGTATGAAGTTGTCTTCAGTGAAGGAAAAGTTTTCCTTCGGCACAAGGCAATAGGACAAGTCAAGAAGGTTTGGATTCGAGCAAAGAATCTCTACAGACTTGAAGTAGATGGGATGTCTACGGAGCTTCCTACTGTTGGGAAGCAGGAGAAAGACATGCAACTGATGCTTGAGAGGGAGAAAGTTTTGCATGCAGGTGATAGTGAACCTCGGGATGTGGAGCAGCCACAAGAGGATCATGGAGTGGAAGAAACCACTCATGCAGAGAAATTTTGTGCCAGACGGGCAGAGGGAGTGCATGCAGCTATACCACCAGATATGAGGTGGGGCGACATGCATGATTGATCCCATGAGGAGATTTCTGGGCGGATTCATGAGATGGTGTGGATCTCATGGATTGAACCTGGCTACGAGGTGCCCACAGCATGGCAGTAGCAAGATCAGTTGGAGTGATGCAGGCAGATCAAAGTGACAGTGTCGGATACTGGAGCGCGGATCAGAGTTGACAGCAAGTGCAAGAGTGCATGGGTGCAAGAGTTCAACAGCGCAATAGTTCCTGATGACATGTGCAGTTGGTACCAGCAGAAGTCGAAGACTTTGATGATAGATGCTAGATGCATCAAGACTGATTGAGTTGTTTGGAGCCTATTCAGTTTCAGAGGAGTTGCAGAGCATATGCATGGAGTTGCATGGCGCTTGTGAAGGTTGCAGGGCGAATGCATGGAGTTGCATGTCGCATGCAAAGACAGTCCTTTCTTGTTGAGAGGGAGTGTTGAAGATTGCAACAAGAAACAGTGAAGGAGGCATCCTGAAACATCTTTCCTGATCCTAGTTGGAAAGTGATCACCTAAACTAGGTGAGGGCCACACAAGTGATTTTGTCGCAAAGTCTATTTTTAGACTATGTCTATTTTTAGACATATGGATCATGGTCTATGAGTTGCAGGATGCTATTTATGGATGATTGGTCAAGTTGGTAAAAATAGATGGACCTCTATTTTTAGACATTGGGAGGAATCTATTTTTAGACTGCCAGTCTAAAAATAGATCAGTCGAATATTATTAGCTCTTAATAATATTTGGACTATAAACATTATCTTATCCTCTTGGAGCACTTTAGTTCGAGCTACGGATGTGGCACATGCAGCTGACAGAAGGAATTACGCTATTCCTAGGGTTTATTTGAGCTATTGCATGGTTGACTTTAGTTAGAACTCATGTGGCAGAGTTTGGTGGAGTTGATGAGACAGTTGGTGGAGTTGTGTTCGGTTTAACTTAGTTGAACTAGTTGTATTTAGTCTAACTGACAAATACACTAGTGATGAGTGGTGTGAATTAATTAATAATTAATTCACTAATTATTAACTCATAAATCAACTAAAGAACACATCAGTTAACTGCAATGCATGGACAGTTCAGTGGAGACCAGTGTTAGAGGTGGGTGAAAGGGTGAGTGTGGCTATCAGTTGTGACTATACTTGTGCATGAGATTTGCACACACATTGATTGATATTTCCAATGAGGATTGTGCAGTACAAGCCAAGGAGATTCGAACTTGGATCTCATTCATTCTCATCTTGGATTGCGCAGTAGAGGCAGGCAAACAGTGGAGGAGATTTGAACCTGTGACTTGTTCAGATCTGAGCTAGTTTGTGTGTAACTATTGGAGATAGTACTGAGTACTTGTGAGGAGTATTGTACTATGATTGTTACATGATTTTCTATCATTATAATATACAGATAGTTGGGGGTTTTCAGCTGTAAGCTTTCCCCATTACATACTGTGTTTATGTGTGCTTGACTATTGTTTTTATGTGCGCATGCGACTGTTTCTATTTCCACATATTGATGATCAATTGTAGAAGAGGTTATGTATTATGCATGAAGCTCAAATAGTGTGTAATCAGGATAATCTCGATGAATAATTCAGCAAATTATTCAAATTTCTACAGTTTATTAGGCTTATATGGTTACTATAGAAGGTTCATCAAAGATTTCAGCAAGATGGCTTTGCCATTATTTAGATTATTGGCCAAGGATTCTGAGTTTATTTGGTATGGCCCTTGTCAAGAGGCTTTTGAGCTCATTAAGAAAATGTTGACCACTGCCCCCATCCTCCAAGGTCCAAATCGGACTCTCCCTTTCCACATCCACACTGATGCATCCGAAAAAGTTGTAGGGGCAGCATTAGGAAAATTAGAGAACAAAATCCCTTATGTCATTTATTTCATCAGCAAGAATTTGTCAAAGGCCGAGCTGAATTATACTGTTACTGAGAAGGAGATGTTAGCCATTGTCCATGCATTTAAAAAATTCAAGCATTATTTCACTGGATATCAGACTTTTGTCCACACTGACCATGTAGCTATCAAGTATTTAATTAACAAACTATATGTTAATGTCAGGATAATTAGATGGTTGTTACTTTTGCAGCAATTTTATTTGACTATTGTTGATAAACCTAGAAAGGAAAATGTTGTTGCATATTTTTTGTCCAGGTCAGTTCTCCCTGCAGGTGAAGAAAGAATGGTGGTTGACCAACTTCCAGATGAACACCTCTTTGCCATATCAGCACTCTCACCATGGTTTGCTGATATAGCCAACTACTTGGTTGCTGGAAAACTCCCTCCTAATCTTCCATTCAGGGAGAGGAGCAGAATCATCAGAAAAAGCGCCCCTTTCACATGGATTGGGGGGGATCTTTTCAAGCTAGGCCCTGATCAAATCCTAAGGAGATTTGTGAGGGAGGAATAATTTTTTGATATCCTCTCTAAATTTCATCACAGCCCATGTGGAGGCCAATTTAATGCAAAGAGAACTGCTTACAAAATTTTTCAAACAAGATACTATTGGCCTACCCTTCACCAAGATTCCAGAAGATACACCAACAGGTGTGACCAGTGCCAAAGGATGGGGAAACCCACACAAAGGGATGAAATTCCTTTACACCCTCAGGTGGCTCTTGAGCCATTTGATAAGTGGGGCATGGACTTTGTTGGACCTATCGATCCACCATCCGGACAAAAGAAGTATATCATAGTCTGCACTGATTACCTCACAAAGTGGGATGAAGCAAAAGCAGTGACGGTAGCAACCGAGGAGAAAGTAGCATAATTTTTGAGGATAATGTGTTTTACAAATTTGGATACCCCATATAAATAGTCATTGATCCAGGAGCACAATTCACCTCTCACCTCATTGAGAATCTTTTGAGCAAGCACAACATTAAGCATAGAACTTCTACTTCCTATCACCCTCAGGCGAATGGACAAGTAGAAGTAACTAACAGAGCTTTAGAGAGCATCCTCACCAAGGTTGTGAGCAGCAGTAGAAAATATTGGGTAGATAGATTGGTAGAAGCTACTTGGGCCTACAACACTACTTGGAATACAACAACAAGATTCAGTCCTTATGAACTAGTCTATGGTAAGAAAGTTCTACTTTCAGTTGAGTTTGAATTCAATACTTTAAGAATGGAAGATGAATTAAATATAGATCTATCAAATGCTCAAAAAGAGAGGTTGTTGCAACTAAATGGATTGGATGAGTTCAGAATGCAAGCACTTCTTCACACAAAGGTAGTTCACTTGTAAAGGAAGATATGGCATGACAAAACATCAAAGAAAAGACCTTCCAAGAAGGAGATTGGGAATTTTTATATGATTCAAGGTTTAAATATTTAAAGGCAAGTTGATGACAATATGGTTAGGGCCTTACACAGTGGAAAAATGTTTTGATAACGGCACAGTTCAAATCAGAACCATAGATGAAGAAGGAATCCCCTTGCTTGTCAATGGTCACAGACTTAAAATTTACAAGAATCCTTTTTCAAAGGCAGAGTTCATAAATTTAATAAGTAGAGAGGTGTATGTGATGGGAAAATCCATATTTTCCCACACCTCCTAAAAAAAAAAGCTTGTGGGTTGAAAACCTCGATGGAGGCAACTGACTTGCTCAAAATAAAAAGAGAAAAAGAGAATAAATATCCATGGGTGAAAACCTCTCTGAGGCGCCCAAGGCAAGTTTGTGGGTTGAAAACCTCCATGGAGGTAGCCCACTTTCTTTCATAAAAAAAAAAAAGAGAAAAAGAACAAAAAAAAAAATGCATCTGCATCTCTGTGTTTTTTGTGTTTGTTGTTTTGCATGTTGTTAATGGTTTTTGGAAACACAAGGAAGCATTCATCTTCTTTTCCCTTCTTCTATCTTACCATCCATCCCATCATTCACTCCATTCATCTTCATAACTTCCTCCATTGCCTCCATACACCACACTCCTCCATTCCTGAGCACAATGTAGCAAGAGAAGCAACACACAAACATATTGCTACAAACATCAAGAAGTTCCTTCAAAAAAACAAATTTGTTCATGGACTGCCAAGAAGAACAAGAAGGAAAGTTGAATAAAAGACTCCAGGAGAACAATAATTCCACCCATGTCATCTCAATCATCCCACGCGACATCCACAACAGAGAGAAAAAACAAGAAAATATTAGTAGCTCACTCAGGAAGTTGCTCATTCAGCAAGCTTCTCATTCAGAGTACATGAATATGGTGAGGAATGCGGCATATAAAAGGCTTGTCTCCAACCTCCAGCTCCTGTAACCACCTTGGAAACAATAGGTAAACTTGGATATAGCTTCTCACCCCTTGCTACGCATCCATAATAGCCAGCAATAATTAATTTTCAGACTTAGAGTTTAAGGGGCAGAAAGGTGGCCAGTTAACTTGGCCACCACCATGAGGTATGACTGGAATAAAACTGGAAGTACATGCCACCTGGGCATGCAAGAGAAAATAATTTAAATCAATTGGAGTAGAGGAGAACGAGGGGAGGAAACACACAATCCATCATTAACTAACAAGAGAAGGAAACAATTGTCTACAACATAACTGGAGCTGAGCCAAGTTACATAAGCACTCCAAAATTAGTTGCGCTATCTAATAAAAGGAGATGTCATCTCATCCAAACCAGTAGATTGAAAATTTTTAAAGGGAGAGAGACAGACGGAAGCACGCAACGCTTAAAGAAGAAGAGGAAGAGCCAGAAAAAAAACAAGAAGAACCAGAAGAAAAAGAGGAAGAACTAGCAGAAACAAGAAGAACCAGAAGAAGAAGAGGAAGAGACAAAGGGCCAAATAAAAATAGAAGATATGGCCATAGAAGTCATAGAGATAGCAGAAATTGGGCGAGAAATAGACTCACAAAACATCACCACATCCCCTCAATATAAAAAGATAGTTGCCACCATAGCTCCTTTGAGCGCAAAAAGAAAAAGGGAGACCTCTAGGTATTCCAGAGCTAACAAGAATCAGAGAGAACCAGAAACTTCTCCCACAAGCTCGATTATAATTGAAGAATCACCAAGGGGAAAGGAAAGAATCGAAGAGATAATTCTGAAGGAGCAGTGGCAGAAGGCACAGGCATAGGATGTAGCATTGAAGGAGCAATTGCAGCAAAAAGAGGAGAAAGTAGCCACCATGGCGGACTTATGCATTGAATTCCTTCAGCATAGATTCCCCTCTGACTCATATGTTATGTACCACAAAGAACGATGGCTTATATTTCAAATCAAAGCTCTAGCCTCCCATGGATCACTACCTTTCCAAGATTGTAGGAAATTCATGAATTTCTACAAGCAAGCTAACATGGTTGATCAGGAAAAGATGGCAGATTTTTATGTGCATAACTTTGTACTGACAAATCTAGATATTTGGGACCCCAATCCGACAATGGGGGATATGGAGTTAATGGCTCTATCATCTTGGATGGTGAATGAAGACACTAGAGAAAAAGAGATACGGAAGGTCATGGGAAGAAGAAATAGAGAACCCTTATATATTGGACCAGAATTGTTCAACCTAAGAGGAGTCATCCTTAACCATCAAGAGATTAAAAGGGACCCTGCACTAGTTGAAAGCTACCTTCAGACTCAAAACCAGGTGATAGGCCACTTTGATGATGTCTCTAGGCGGATAGAAGATGGGTGCATTATGGCCAGCCAAAGGATATGGAACAGTCTCCCTCACAGCCTCAAGAATAGGGAGTACCATACTCCAGAAAGACTGAGGGGTGCATTGGAAAGGGCACCATTATACAAGAGGGCCATGCAGGCCAAAAAGATCAAATGGTTGGGACTAAAGCTCAGCCCACCTTTGCTGCTGGGGCTGATTGATGAAGAGGACACATATGCACAAGATAGAGAATGGGAGAATGTAGAAAAGAATAATTGTTTTTACCCCCTTGGGGAAACTCCCACACTTCTTCCTCAAGAAATCAAGGGGGTTTTCAGAGCCTTAAAGGAAATGCAAGAGGAGGATTAGTTGCTCAAAGGATGAGAAACCATTCAGTAGGGGGGTGATGATGAGCTCCATCATTAGACATATTTGGAGGGGTTAATAGTCACCTTTTTGCCTTCTTAGATCTCTTTTTCTTGCATTTTTATTATTATTTGGTTTTATGATGCTAGTATAGGTGGTGATTAAGGCTAACATACTATGAGTGCCTAATATAAGGTTGAGTGTAGAAAATCATGAATTATTAATCATTTTTATATGGATTTTATCATAAAGACTCAAAGGAGACAACAAAGAGGAATTATAGGAGGATTGTCCACCCTCAAAGGTAGTCAAAGGATCCCAAAGATTCTCTTTAGAAATTCGAATTCCAAAAGCAGCCAAAGGATCCCCAATGATTCTCTCCAGCAATTCGAATTCCAGAGGCAGCCAAGCAACTCAAAATGGAGTGCCCCCAATCCTTGTTCACTCGGAGTCAAGTGGACTCAATCACCATTTTCATAACTATTGTTGTGAGCTATTGAGCTTTTTGTTTTATTCAGTGATCAAAATTTCAGAGATGTATGAAGTTATTATTTTTTGAAATGAGCAGACTCATTTCATTCAACTAATTTATGTTTCAGAGGGCTAGGCTCATGGGCTAGGACCCAATCCATGTGCCTCATCTTCTCTGTTTTCACTACCTTTTCCTTTCTGTCATTTAGCTAGTTTCTCTTTTGCCATTTAAGTTAGATCTGCTTCTGATAGTTTCATATTGAGCTTTTTGTTTTATTCAGTGATCAAAATTTCAGAGATGTATGAAGTTATTCTTTTTTGAAATGAGCAGACTCATTTCATTCGACTAATTTAAGTTTCAGAGGGCTAGGCTCATGGGTTAGGGCCCAATCCATGTGCCTCATCTTCTCTGTTTTCACTACCTTTTCCTTTCTGTCATTTAGCTAGTTTCTCTTTTGCCATTTAAGTTAGATCTGCTTCTGATAGTTTCATTGTTATTTAGTTTTTGTGCTGCTGTAGTTTTTTAATTGCCTATGCATAGTAAAATAGAGGAAAAACTCCAAAAACTGTGGTCAAGCCTTCCCCTCTCATAGCTGTCAGTAGAGTTCGAGCAGTGTAGACCTTCCCACATGCCAAAATTTCTTTCTGTTTCAGTTTCGGGAAGAAATTACATTACCAAGTCCGAGTCTCTCTTTCCCTGTTTTATCAAGCATTTATGTATGTTTTCCGTGCATGAATCCGTAGGTGTGTTTCACTTTTGAGCACTGCTCTTATGCCTCCATTCCCCTCCTTTCCTTCTCACCTTAACGTTGTACTTACCCTTTTTCCTAATGCACTTAAGCCCTTCAAGCCTTATTCCTTTTCTTTTCTCCATTCACGGCTGCCTTACCCTTTTCATGCAAAACACGTGAAAAACCATTCAGAACCATCGAAAACCCAACCTCTGCCTTTTCTCCTCGAGTCTCTGCCACCGTACATCACACTTCAAAAATTGCTACTTTTTGCTTTTCCCTTTAATCACTTACCACTTGCTCTTGCAATTGCGATATTGCGAAATCATGCCCCGTCGTCAGTCCCACCGCTACGTGGCCCATCACAAATCGCACTTCGCACATTTTATCTTTTACCTTTAAACACTTATTGCTTGATCTTACGATTGGGATATTGCGAAATCACAAATCGCACCGTTTACCTTTTCGCATAACACTTACCCCTTATTCCTCCGATGCGATAACTCTGCCATGTCACTCGTCGCACTTTGCACTTCGCTTAACTTACCACATCGCAGTTTGCAACCTGCAACTTTTACTGTGTCGTAAATCGCACTTCGCATCATTTACCTTTTTGCATAACACTTACCTATCATTCCGACGATGCGATAACTTCGCCACATCACTTGTCGCACTTCGCTGAACTTACCACATCGCAGATCCCAACTCGCAACTTTTACCGCATCTCAAATCGCAATTCGGACATTTTAGTTCATTCTTATTAATCCTTACCGCTATCCCTTTAAACTTGTGATATTGTGATTGCAACATCGCATGTCGCAACCTTTGTCCTCCATCGCACTCCGCCATGTCACACGTCGCAAATCGCACTTCGCATATTTTAGTTCATTCCGTTAACATTTACCGCTATCCCTTTAAACTTGCGACATTGTGATTGTGACATCGCACATCGCAACTTTTGTCCTCCATCGCACTCCGCCATCGCACTTTTGAATTCATTCCGCTCCAAATCCATTTCTCGCGCTATAATAAAATTTCATAAGGGTTTACCCTCTTTCTGCTTCCAAACCTCGTTTCGTGTGTTAAACCCCCCCCCCCCCCATTAGCCTCTTATAGCCCTTTTCTTCCCTCCAAGATGCAAATTAACTCTTTTTAATTAGAATTAAGTCATGGATAGTTTAGTTACATGGATAGGAGCATGGTAGATAGATCATAAGATAAGTAGAGTTCATTTAGCCGTTTGGCCAAGTCAAGTGTGGTTTAGAATTAGATTCCTTTCTGCTATTTACTTTCTGCGAATTAAATTAGTTTCATTCTTGTCATTTCCTTTCAGCAACTTAGTTTAGTTTCCTTTCTATCATTTCCTTCCAGCTATTTACTTTCCAATTGCTCTCACAGTTTAAGAAATAGCACCCTTTCGTAAAGAAGAAGAGGATGGCATGAACAGAATGCATTTGTTGTGTATATAGCACTATCACCTCAAATTTTGTATGAACCCCGGGTTGATAAAGTAAAGTAGGGAAGCCCCTGGGAGCTACATCACTCTTGGTGCAATATTAGGGCTCATCAGTAACCAACTCAGAGATAATAAAGGATGGGGGGCAGTGTGTCCAATCCATCACATGCATTCACATGTGTAATTCTATTGACATGCACGTCGACTTAAAGTAGAGACGATCTCCTTCAAGGTGAAATATGGCAAGGTGGTGTGAGGTGGTTATTAAGCACTATTCCAAGGGAAGTCTGAGCATGAAACCAACCCTTGTTGCGATAAAATAAGCTAGGGGATTATCGATACCAGTGGAGGTTGGAAACCCACTCGGCTCCAGAACGACTAGAATCAGGAATCAGGGAAGGAGCTATAGTGGGCATGTAATATTTCCTCTTCCCCTTCCCCCAATTCTCATGGGTATCAAGGAGGATGGCAAGTTAAAATAATGGTTAATTACATGGCTAGCACACTAACAGGTGGATCTGTGGCATGCATCGAATTGGGTTTGCAAATTTTGTTTTTATATTTTTATGGATTTGTGTTTAATTCAATCTGTGTTGAACGATTATGTATAGAGAAAGCCCTTAAATGAGAATTATGGGCTTGCCCCTTACCCGATGGGTAGTTCTAGCAACACCCACAATTGGTAGGTGGGAGTTTGGAGGCCCTTGTTACATGAAATTGTGAGTTATTCTGCAAAGGCTGGCTTATGGGTTGGAGGATCGTCTCAAGGATCTCAGCCAAGGACCAAGACCCACAGGGAGAGGAACCCTTTCCTTGCATACCTCAAAGTGGTTACAAGGATGATATTTTGTCTTACTTCCAATTGTTTTGTTAATTATGGTATTTTTTACATGCATGCTAGAAAACCCACTATTGGTAGAGAAATCTAAAGGAATTGTTTGGCACGTGAGAATCATTTTATATCTGTCTCGATGTTAACTCAACATGTTGTGTGTCTTTCTACTAACGTGTTGTTTACAGGACCAGTTTTAGCTGAAGAAAATTCCAATTATCTAGACCTCCATCACTCGAGACAAAACCTCATGTTTCATAAGAGTTGCAGGTTGAAGAAAGGGATGGCCCGTAGGGAACTTCGTCGTCAGTTCTCCACAACACCAAGTCGAGGTCAGGGCTGAGGAGGAGAACCCAACAGAAGTAGTGGTGATAGAATTCAGCGTCGAGCTAGCATAGCGAGGGGTCGCTATAGTGGGTCTCGTCCTGAGGTGGAGGCAACAACAACATATAGAGCCTCATCCTTGTCCAAAACAAGGGTTAGAGTGGAAGTATGGGAGGACGAGATGAATGAGGGACCAAAACCGAGCATATCAGATCTCATTCATGACTGGGATGACATTGTGATTGAACTAGGATACACTATAGGGGTAAGAAACCTTTATACTTAGAATATGATGCTATACTGGTGTACAAAGACAATGATGGTTGAAGCAATGATAACATAACTATAAGATCTTTGGAAGTCTCAGAGATCTGGTAGAACATTCAATATATGAAATTTGGCCTGAACCAAGTGGTAGGGTGTCTGGAAAGAATAGAGAATCATATTCCTTGTATTCCTCCGTTGACCCAACAGGGACCCACAACAAAGGATCCAGCCAAATGGATTCATTTAATGATTAACACTCTTTATTTTCAGTTTGCAACCTTTAGGCTTTGTTTAGTTAATGTTAGAGGTCAACAGGAAATTGCAGTGTTTTTAGCATTGTTAGACTTGATCAAAACCTTTAAATTTTGATTAGGATATGTCTCCACCAGATGATCAACAAACTTGGTTTCCCTCTGGGCAAGTTGAGACCATTTGCTCTCTCTCTCTCTCTCTCTCTCTCTCTCAAATTTTGATCAGCATATGACTCCACCAGATGATCAACAAACTTGGTTTCCCTCTAGGTAGGTTGAGTCCATTTGGTCTCTCTCTCTCTCTGATGGTGATTAGTGTTGACTTGTTGATGTCAATGATAGCACCTAACTTATTGGGGACATCAAGTGAGATGAAATAAAGGCGATCAACTTGGGGGATTGATACTGATACCTCCTACGTTAAGCTCATAACACTTAACCACTTAAGTTGACTTAATGAGGTATGTATATAAAACTTACTCATTTATAATAATGGTTATAATTTGTATTTAGAAAAGTATATCTATGCAAATGGAACATTTATAAAAAGTTTGGAGTTTTTGGATAGGCCTTCCTATATTATGATCTAACAACCACTTTGACAATTTTGGTCTCAATGAGTTTAATTTCAACAAAGTGACAATAGATTTTCCATCATATAAGCAATGAAATTTTGAGAATAGAAAGAAATGAGGAGAATCTAGCCTCTTACCATAGCAAGGGATCAAGTCATGGATGATGTTCTCATAATAAATATATTAGGAAAATGAATATTACATGTATGGATCATATTTTTTCTTTCTTTTTATTCAATGATAAAATGATAATGCGAGTAATTATTTTAGACCAAAATCCTTTGTGTTGTGTTCCAATTGGTTGATACTTATGGAGACCATTTCCATTTGAAAAAGAGAAATGCACCTTATTGTTAATTTATTATTATGTATTTGTCAATGTTCTTCCTTTTTGTCATATGGTCTCATGTGTGCCTAAGACCCATGTTGCTTACAACCTCACCACCCACCTCCCCTCTCTCTACTATTTCATTCTTTCAACAATGAAAATTTCAAAATAATAATCAAAAACAAAAAATTAGGGTAAATAAAGGAATTATTACGACTTTGAACCTTTCGTGTTAATTCCACATGTGTGTTAATTAGTGTGAGGGCACCAAGGCCAATAGATGCCCATGATGAGCCCTGCTCACTTGGTGTCGAAAAACCAAAGTTTGGAATCGATTTGGGGAGATCTCACAATAAGTCGTGGACCGCACAAGGCAGGGCACCCACACATGCGATGAGGAATGACTTGGTAAGACTTGGCACTTACGACACGAGAGTGCCTAGTGGAATGGGTGTGCCCACATAAAGGAGGGGTGACCAGGTCTATAAGACAATGTGCATGAGTTGAATTGCATGCTCATCTTCAGCGAGCCTGCACGAGGAAAACTCATTAGGCATCGCGTTGGGCATGACCTAGCGGACACATCACAATGGGTGTGCCCGCCCACAAGACAAGGCAAAGTAAATTGCAAGTAACTGACAAGTCAAGGTGACATGTGCGCACATGACTTGGGTTCGACTTGAATTGGCAAGGCCTCCACCCGTGGGCATGCCCAAACTAAGGTAGGGGAACCATAGCATGGAAGACTTGGCAGACACGACAAGTAAATGGGCGATGCGGTGGGAGAGACTTGGAGTATGCGACAAGGCAGGGGTGCGCGACCATGAGTAGCATGTTAGCTCAAGAGTTAGGTGGGTGTTGGCCCAAGGAAAGGATTCCCCATTCATAGATGGGCGAAAAATATAAATAAAATTGAAGGTGTAGAGGTAAGGTAGATACACAAGAGAATAGGGTGAGTCTACGATATCGCAGGACAGAGAAAAGATTGTGATATTGTAGGGCAGTGCGACTCTGTGATGTTGCAAATTTTTTTGAGCTAGTGAACGAGTAGAGGAAGAGAATAGGAAAAAAGATGTAGGGGCATGTGCTCACATAGGGTGAGTTGGGCAGTCTTGAGATTAGTGTTATGTTGGGTTCATTGAGCAAGACGAGCTATAGGGCACCCTAGTTTCGCTATAAATAAAATTATTGTATCATGAAAGTGCGAGCCTGAGGCTGCATGAAATTTGCCTAAGTTTTGTGGCAGTGAACCTTTGGGGTTTGACTAAATCCTTTTTTTACTATTGTTGCAACATTAATAAAAATAAAGGGGTGAAATTGTTTGGGGGTTTCCCCTATCACTGTATATTATTGTGTACATTGCTTTATGAGTACTTTTATGATATCACAAAATTGTTAATGAAGTTTACTTCTGCTACTTATGTTGAACCTGTGTTATCGCATAAATTTTGAATGTTAATGAAGTAATTAAAGAAGTGAATTGAACTTGAAAAATTGGCTAAGTATGTAGTGTTGAGAAGTAGGTGTAGTCCAGGTGAGAGTAATTGTATAACTTGCAACGAAATATCGTCGATACCGCATAATGACCACGGTGGACTTAAGGAAGCCACAATGTGGGGTCGTGTTAGATGGTATCAGAGCCTACTTTGTGCGGATTGGGGGCAGAGATACATCTTCCCACAACGTGAACATATGGTATCAGAGCTTACTTTGTGAAGGTGGGCACTTGGAGAATTTTGGAAGAACTTTGATCAAGTTTGTGAACAAGTTAAGAGTTGGGAAGTATGATGGCAGGTATGTAAGAGGACTGCAATAGACTTATGCAGCTCATGGGAAGGTTGGGCTACATGAAGGAATAGAAGCCACTATTGCAAGAAGAGCTTGATGTTTTGGAAGAAAATGTTAGAAGGGAGCTTCTTCATCTTGGTTGGTTGGTTGGGTGAGTTTAATCTACTAACCACGATGAAGGATAAGTTGCGATGTATTAAGAGAAATTTGATCCGATGGTCAATTGCGATGTAAGTGTTTTGAACATGGCGTTGAAAGAGGAGGAGTTTGGTGGGATTATGCCTACCACATCTAAACCAGATTTGGGCATGTCGTAGCCATTGAAGGAATAATTTGACTATGGGTATGAGTATGAAGAAGCAAGTGTTGTGATTGTGCCAACAAAAGAGAAAGAAATTGGAAAGATGAGGCTTTCTGAAGTTGTACCAGGTTCATGCATACCGCAACCATAGAAGAAATATGAATTTGTTGATGGAAGTCATATGGTGGTTCCCCTTGTGTTGATCAAGAGGAACATGTGAAGGATTAATTTCACTTGGAAGGTTGAGTTATGTTGGTGTTTGATTATGTGATGGATGATTTTGATTGTTGTAGGACTTGTTTGGGTTCTATTCGACCTTAGAGAAAAAGGTGAAAATGCTTGAGACAAGGGCGGAACACGTTGATCTTATGTGATGAGTGAGTCATGCTTAGCCGAAAAGAGATTTGGCTAAGTGCCCGACATGACTCATGGAAAGAGTGAAGGAAGGGCACACCAAATTGTAAAAGGAAACATAACACATATTTGGGTGGACTTCATCATTAGAGCCTCATTGGGCAAGGGAGAAGTTTTTGGTGAACCTTTAGTGGGGGAGGCAGTGATGATGGAAGATACTTATGATAACGATATGAGGCTAGAGCGACCGAGGGCACTAACTTGACCAAAGGAAATAATGTGTTAGTTCTACTGAAGTGGACGAGTTGGGAAACATAAGCCGTGTATATTGAGTAGAAGAGAAAGGCATGGAAGACTTTGTGTGGGGGAATCAAATAAGGCTCTGGAAAAGGATGTCGCATATGGGCATCAAGCAAAAGTTCCAAGTGAGGATTTTGTGCAGAATGGAATTTTCGTGAGCACATGAAGATATTTTGGAGATGGAACGATGGAGATGTTGGGCGCATTTGAAAAACAAGGCTGTGTTCTTTTTGAAGACATGGGAAACTTATGGGGGCACTCATGCAACAAAGAGGGTAGAGGCAACTTGCGATGGGACCTGCAACTAAGACAAGTGTGCTTGCCTGAAGTGTTTAATGAATATAGTTCATAGGAGCTTATGACGACTTCAAGAGAGTTGCAACCAACAAATACTTCATGTATGGTGGTCTTAGAGTATATGGTTCATTGAGGAGGTAAGGTAAATTTTGAGACTTAACTTTGATGCGATATGGGGTGCATACCTTGGGCACAGTATGGGATGTGTTCGTGAGGAGTGACTCCATGGATATGATAGGAGCAAGATGCCTTGGAGTTGGATGGTGGTTGCACTAATGAAGGTGCCTTGGTGGGAGCACTTAGGCATGGGTTGAGTTTGATGAGACTTAACCATTTTTATGGACATGGAGGTTGTTGGTTTATGACCATGGATAACACATGTACGAGATGATGAGGCAAGTGAAGACTTTCCCCTGTGACAACCTTGATGAGAAACATATCGCAGATGATATGGAGTTTTCTTCCTGGACCTGGATATGGCACAATGTGTATTTGTTGAAGGTCTGATGGGAATATTTCTTGATTGAAGTTGAATATGTGACGAAGTGTTGAAGAAACAACCAAAAAAGGCATGAGGAGGTGCATTATCATGGGTTGGACGCGACAATTAGATTAACTACCCAACCAGTTCATGTCATGGGGGCATGTAGTGCACTGAGATATGTTGGAGTTGAGTTGGAGCATGGAAGCATCAGTTCACATGATGATGATATTCGGTGGATTGGAACGATATAAGTTGCAACCAAACCAAGCAGCCGAGTTAGAGGGATCAATCTTTCGTGAGTTGAGGTCATGTGGAGGATTGTGACTAGTTACGACTGATAACCGTGATATTCAGGAGTCTTACCCACATAGAGTCATGAGCCTTGGTGAAGTTTTGTGTCATGAAGAGAAGGAGTTCATGCAACATGAATGATCGATGCTGGAATTTGTGGAACTTTGCAATAGATGGACTTGGCGATGGAGCTACTAAGCGGAGTTATTTTCAAGGACGACAACCATTTTGAAATGGGGTAGGATGTCAGGGCCCCGAGTTGGCACCAAGGCCAATAAATGCTCATCATGGGCGATGCTCACTTGGTGTCAAAAAACTAAATTTTGGAATCGAGTTTGGGAGATAGCATGATGAGGCGTGGACCGAACAATGCAGGGCACCCACAAAAGTGACGAGGAACAACTTGGAAAATACTTGGCACTTACAACACAAGAATGCCTAGTACGACGGGCGTGCCCACACGAAGTAGGGGCACCGAGATCTACATGGAAGCGTGCACGAGTTGAGGGGAATTCTTATCCTGGGTGAACTTGCACAAGGAAAAGGTGTCAAGTGCTGCAACAGACACGATGTAGTGGGCATGCCACGATGAGCACACCTTCCCACACGACAAGGTAGAGAAAATTGTGAGTAACCAAGAAAGCAAGATGACGGGAACACACATGACTTGGGGTCGACACAAGTTGGCAAGGCTCATGCCCATGGGCGTTCCCACACCAAGGTGGGGCTCCTCGACACCGTGACATGGAAAACTTAGCATACACGACAAACAAAGGGGCACTGTTGTGGGAAATAATTGGAGTATGCGATAAGCAAGGGGTGCACGACCACAAGTAGCACGTCGTCTCAAGAGTTGGGAGGGTGTCTTCCCAAGGCCAGGACTCCCCAAACACATATGGGTGTGAAGGCGTAGAGCTAAGTAAAATTTCAAGGCAGATGCACGAGAGAAAATGGCAAGTATACAATATCAAAGGACAAGGAAAAGATTGTGATATCGTAGGGAAATGTGATTATACGATATCAAAGATTTTTCTAAGGCAGTGAACGGGAAGAGGCAGCGAACATGCAGCAAGACGTAGGGGCATGTGCTTTTCTACGGTGAGTTGGGAAGTCTTGTGATTAGTGTTTCGTTGGGTTTCTATAGACAAGGTGAGCCATAGGGCACCCTAGTTTGGCTGTAAGAAAATTTTTATACTTCAGAAAGTGCGAGCTTGAGGTTGCACGAAATTTTCCTAAGTGTTGTGGTAGTGAACCTTTGGGGTTCGACCCAACCTTTTTTGTACTACTATTTCAACATTAATAAAATTAAAGGGGCGAAGTTGTTTGGGAGTTTCCCCCTCCCATTTTATATTACTGTGTACATTGGTTTGTGAGTACTTTTACGATGTCGCGGAATCATTAATGAAGTTTATTTCCAATGTTTATGTTGAACTTTCGATATCGCATAACTTTTGAATGTTAATGAAGTAATTGAAGAAGTGAACTGAACTTGAAATTTTGGCTAAGTATGAGGTGTTGAGAAGTAGGTGTAGTTTGAGTTAGATTAATTATATAAGTTGCAATGAAATATCGTTGATGTCGCAAAACATCTAGGGTTGACTTAAGTCAAACACAGGGTGGGGCCGTGACAATTGGGTAGTCATTGGTATGACACTTATTGCCCCGAGAGGTGCTCTCCAAATCAATATGGGAGAGATGTTATAATGTCCTATCATGTCATAGACTTGGTCAATTTACATTAAAAAAAAAAAAAAAACTCTCTAGCCTAATATGGGAGAGATCTTACAGTTGTAAGTCATTTGATAGGAACAGACAGTCTTACAGCTCTTCAAAGCTTTCATGGTCTCTCTCCTAATTGTAATGATGATCAATTACCTGCTGGTAAAGCTAGAATGCCTCAGAACTGGGCTGGAAATCTCGAGGCTACGGCCTCCATGTAATACTATTTTTGTATCAATATAGAAGTAGCCATATTCAGAAAAAAAAAAAAAAATAAATAAATAAATAAAAAAAAATAAAAAAAAATAAATAAAAAAAATAAAAATAAAAAAAATAAAAATAAAATAAAAAAATAAAAAAATAAAATAAAATATGGGAGAGATCTGCAATTTTTAAGATTTTGACTGAGTCAAATTAGATAAAAACAAAATAAAATTTAAATTTAATAAACACAATAAAATTAAATTAAATTAAAAAACTAATGACTATAATTATTAATAAAACATTTTAACTTTGTATAATTACATAGAAATAAAATATTAAAGTAAGAAATAATAATATAAAGATAAAATTATTTAATTAAAATTAAATATCCAATTTACCCTTATGAAACATTTTGACTTATCGTTTTCACAACCCATGGTTTTTTTCCATGGTATTCCTCTCTAATCTAGACTATTAAAATATATATATATATATATATATATATATATATATATATATATATATATATATATATTTAATTAAAATAAAATAGTCAATTTACCATTATGTAAATATTTTGATTGACGGTTATCACAACCCATGGTTTTTTCCCATGGTATTCTTCTCTATTCAATCCCATTTAAAGGCATGAAATTCTAATGATTTTTCCACATTTGTTGTGCCAAATTTACCCTTATGAATCATTTTGATTCACGATTTTCACAAACCATGGTTTTTCCAATGGTATTCTTCTCTAATCTAACCTATAAAATAAAATTAATAAAAATTATTGCGTCGAGAGGCGCTCTCAATCCCATTATGGAAGAGATTTGTATGCCTTAAGGCATTCCCTTTGAGAATAACTTCCCTCTCGCTCTCTTGTCATCACTTTGCGTTGATGGATTATATGTTAGAAAATTGGAGTATTTTCCATCGTTCATCATAAGCGAAGATAGTTGGAAGTATTTCATTGTCAAGGCAGTTATAGAGAGGCCCTGTTGACTGGTCAATCATCCCCATCGAGCACGAAAAATTATTTTCTACCCCAGAGCCTATGCAGGAAAGTATCCTACCCTCGCACATAGAGTCCCTGGGCCAAGACGACTGGCAACAATATGAGGGAACTCAAATTCCAAACCTATGCAAGTTGTCATTGTCTACCAAAGTAGATGCAAATTCCAGAGCTAAAGAGATCATCAGAGCAGCTATGGTTCTAGATTTAGACAGAGCCAAACATACCCGTTTTCTCTCCCAAAATATTCTTGACACTTCTAACCATGATGCTAACGTCACAACCACTACTAAAAAATACGTGGAATTCACAGCCTCTTTTGTGGCTCTGATTATGAAAAGCAGTGCTTCTATAGGAGTGGAGCAAAGGATTAAATATGTGAAAGCATGGTTGAGCGTAACACTGGCTTATGTTTAAAATTGTGTCTATGATCTCAGGTATGTCAATACTACACAGAAAATAAGCATTGTCATCCAATAGGTCGATAGGGTTACAAACTTAACAAGTAATGCTCTAAGTATGGTCGATGCCCTGGATACTTACAGGAAGGATATTGTCCTATGGAGGTTTCCTTAAATAAAGAGATCATATAAATCCTATAGTCCTGCACAATATTACTATCTTCCAAATAAAAATTGGGATTGGGATGTATCAGAGGTGGATGAAATGGTCCCTCGTGTTATTATGTCAAACGTGGATAAAAAATCCTCTATTTCAAGAATTCAACAAGTTGTGAATAGTGCGCCAAACTCAATTTATGACATCGCCAATATTGGTAAGTCCCATTTTTATTTCTCCCACCTTCTTAACATATTTGTTGTGCTTCTTAGAACAGTCTAGGACTAGAAAGGTGTTTATGGATTTTTTCATGTAGGAGTGAAAGGGGATGACTTCATAGCCCGTGACATAACATTCCAAAACACATTTCCAAGGCCACATAATCATCAAGCCATAGCTATGAGATTAGATGATTATTTTCCATCTATAGCTACGCTTTCGATAACCACCAGAACACACTCTACACACACACACACACACACTCCATCAATTCTACAAGAACTGGAAAATAGAGGGCACCCACGACTTCATCTTCGAAAACGTGGCGACCTTATTCCACAACTGTTCCATTCTCATGTGCCCCCGTCAGCTTAAATCAAATTCTAGAGACATGGATCACATAACAACACAGGGTCGGACGAACCCTGCTCAGTCAACAGGGTTGGTCTTCAAACATTGCACTGTGGATGGGACCAAAGAATACAAGAGGTATTTCAATTCCAATCTGTATGTTCACAGAGTGTAACTAGGAAAACCATGGAATATGTATTCAAGAACGATTCTCTTGAATTCTTATTTGGGAAAACTCATAAGACCCAAAGTCACTTTCAAATGATACAAATACTACCCACCCGCATACATTATTACATTTTTTCCATATAATATTCCTCTTTGATGGGATTTCTAAAGGATATATGTATGGCTCCCATGAAGATTCTTCTCCTAACTAGTAAAAATTCCAACCATGGTTATATGAGACACATCATAAATAACAAAGGTACATGGCACTCTAGTTCTAGCTCATGGTGGTAGCAAGGATATTAGTCAGTCTAAGTCACAGGGGCCATCTTCTGGATTCTACAACATTATTCCATGCTAGCTACCTTTGATCTCCTCTCTTCTCTTTGTTATTTTCCTTTTCTCTTTAATCTTGGGAATTTTTCTCTTTATGCCCTCCTCTTATATTAGTTTTATGAAGGCAATTAAATTGTAATGCAGTCAGAGTTTCATGGTATTATTCATATTAAGGAATACTTATGCATTTACTGTATTTTCATGTGTTTCTATTTTTTGTCATGTATTGACATATGGTTCTATTTTGTTCTAATTTGAGTTGTTAAGACTGCCACTGGTATTTATTTAAAAATATATTCATTCATTAAGGGTTATGCCAAAAGAAGATATATTATAGTATTGATGGGCCTCTAAATTAGACATAAATTAAGGCCCATCTAACCTTTCTTAGGCCCATCTACCTTTATTATGCACATAAAAAGATATATTAATTCTCTCCTTTTTCACTTAATAATTTTTTCTTATGCTTTAATATTTTCTTAGGAAGGTTTAAAGGTAATTGCATATGTGTGCCTAATATTGGTTATTTTCGTAGAATATTGTGAGAATATTGGGCAGATTATGCAGATTTGGAGAAGGAGATAATTTAGGGACTTGCTCCCTGCCACTGGAAGATCAAGATATAAGAATAAATGAGCACAATGTCAGAAAATTATGGAGAAATCTTGGAGAGACTCAAGGGGTTTTCCACCCTCCTTAACTATCAAAGGCAACAAAGCAAACTGAAGACGAAGTGCACTCAATCTATGGTTTACTTGGAGTCAAAGTGGACTCAATCACTATGTTTAGGGAGTTTTTGGTAGCTTCCCTTTAAGATAAATAAAGCTGATCAAGAGCTAATTAGGGGCTATTGGATTCCATTAAGAACTTTTGTTGCAAACTTTTAAGCTTTTTATTGTACTCAATGATTAAACTTTAAGAAATGTAATGAGGCTATTATCTTCCTGAAATGAGAAAACAAACTCCATTTTATTGATTTAGTTCCAAAGATCTGGGCTCGTGGGTTAGGGCCCAACCAATGTGCCTTAGATTCTATGTTGTTTTTATCCTTTCCTTTCTGTCATTTAGCTAGTTTTGTTTTTGCCATTTGGTTAGTTTTATTCTTGAACAATTAGTTAGTTTTTGATATTTCATTGTTGTTATAGTTTGTTGCTGTAGATTTAATCTGTTTATTTGCGCGGTAGAATAGCTGATGAACTCCATAAAACTATGAGGCATCCTTCCCCTCTCATCTCAGCTCGAGGAGGGTAGACCTTCCCGTAGACCAAAAATTCTTTCTGAGTTATGATTCTCTATTTCTGGGACTAAACTAGAACTTTTTTTATCTTTAACATGCAAGGTCCATCTTTCTTTCATAAATCAGAAGTTTAATTGCAAGCACAGGTAGCCATGGAGAAGTTCATTAACACCTCCCGCTTCATCTTCCATCTCTATTGTTACGGCTCTGAAACCCCGTTGTTACGCTTTTAGTTCTCCTTTCCTTAACAGCTGCCGCACCCTTTTTTTATTCACAAAAACCATCAAAGTTCGACCTCCACCTTTGCTCCTCGAATCTCCCGCTATCGCATTTCACAACCTTTTTCCTTTTCCTTTAAGACTTACCGCTCCAAACGTCGATTACAATATTGCTCTGTACTTTGCCACATCGCAAATCGCATTTCGCAATCTTTATCCTTTTCGCAAATCACACTTCACATATTTTTCCTCTTTCCTTTTAAGACTTACCACTTCTATTAGCCGATTGCGATATTGGTGTCGTGCTCTGCCATTGGTCCCACCGCCATGTCATCTGACTCAACACAAACTTTGGCCTTTTCCCAAATCACACTTCGCAACCTTTTTCCTTTCCCTTTAATACTTACCGCTCCAAATGCCGATTGCGATATCGCTTTGTACTCTGCCACACCGCAAATCACATTACGCAATCTTTATCCTTTTCGCAAATCGCACTTCGCATATTTTTCCTCTTCCCTTTTAAGGCTTACCGCTCTTGTCTTCCAATTGCAATATTAGTATCATGCTCCACCACTGGTCCTACCACAACTTTTATCCCGTTGCATTTCGCACTTCGCAGTTTTTATCCCCATCGCATTTCGCATTTCGCTCTCGCTCCCAAAAAACACTTCCGCTATCCCTCCAACTTTGCGATATCGCATATCGCATATCGCACTTCCGTCCTCCATCACAACTCCGCCATCGTACTTTTCAAATCATTCCGCTCCGAAGAATTTTTGCGCTATAATAAAGTTTTAATAAGGTTCAAACCCCCTAATTTCACACCTCTAATCCTTGTCCCATCTGTTCAAGCCCTCCATTAGCATCTTTATCCAGTTTTCCTCCAAACTGCAAGCCACACTTTGTCAAGTCTATTTTATCATGAATATTTGCATGGTGAGAAGCATGATAGCATTGTAAATAGATCAAAGGATAAGTAGGGTGTGTTTAGCCGATTGGCCTAGCTAGGTGCAACTTAGTTTAGTTTATTTTCAATCATTTCCTTTTCTGCAAATTAAATTGGTTTCATTCCTGTCATTTCTTTTTAGCAATTTAGTTTAGTTTCCCTTCTGTCATTTCCTTTCTACAATTTAGTTTAGTTTCATTGAAGTGTGACAGACTTCACTGAGAACCCCTAGAAGTAGCACTCTTTCGTAGTGTTACATTCATGTAATTCACAGTATCACAAGGTGACTAATTATTTCCTAGATCTTTCATATTGAAAATAATATTCCATGGTCGTCATTTATTTTCAAAAAAAGAAGGGAAAGCCTGACTGTCAAGAGCTTCAAAGGAATCGATCTGCCTTTCAATTCAGTGAAGGAGGGAAGTGTTGCTGAAAAGTGTAATGGTGAGAAAAATTCTTTTTCTACCCTCATTTCATATCATTTACACTCTCTTACCCTTCATTTTTTCCAAATTCTGAATTCTAACACCTGAAACCCCCTTAAAACCATTCAAATCCAAATATATATATGCTTTCAGGACTTTATCACAGCCCTTCCCCTCACATTAGGTCGTTTTGCTATATATATATATATATATATATATATATATATATATATATATATATATATATATATATATATATATATATATATATATATATATATATATATATATATATATATCTACATATATATATACATATATATATCTATATATATATATATACATAACACATACATATATATATATATACATATATATCTACATATATATATATATATATATATATATATATATATATATATATATATATATATATATATATATATATGTATGTATATGTATATATGTATATGTATATATGTATATGTATATGTATATGTATATGTATATGTATATGTATATGTATACATACATACATACATACATACATATATATATATATATCACTTTCTGCACTCAAACATATAGAAACCCTTACCTTTCATTGCAATCACTGTTTTTCACTCCAAAATTCATATATAGCACAATTGTCGTCTCCTACAAAACTCTCTGAAATGCAATTTGCGGGATTGGCGGGACCCATATTTCCCTTGTATACACCTCAAATGCTTTGAAATCCTTTATATTATGGTTCGGGCGGCCTTTATCATATTACCATTTCTTAACTAAATTTTCACTGCTCCACTTTGAAAAGCCTGTAATGCGGTCCATCACCTTTTCACATCGCAAGTCACAATTTTTAGAGAATAAGTGCGAAGGGATCATGTTATAATCGCCGAAGTGTGTTGTGCAACGTTGGTGGGACCCGATCGCAAATTGCAAATCACAAATCGCATGTCTCTAAGGATAAGTGTGAAAGGGTCATGTTATAATCGCCGAAGTGCGATGTACAATGTCGGTGGGACCCGATCGCAAATCGTAGGTCCGAGAGAATAAGCGTTAAATGAAATGTTAAAAACCCTGAGGTGCGAAGTGTGATATGGAAGTGGATGCAATGTGATTCAAATCTCAAATCAAAAGGAGTTGAGGTATGATTGTGTGGACCCAAATCATAGCTTGCAAGTTCAAAAGGATAGCCGCTAAGGGATATGTTAACAACGCCGAGATGCGATTTGCGATATGGGTGGGACCCAATCGCATATTGCACCCTGAAAAGCTCAGGAGGACAAGCGCCGAGTATATGTTATAAACGTCGAAGTGTAGAAATGCGATATTGGTGCAGACGCGATGCAGGTAAGGCCTGAATCCTAAAGGATTTCCGATCCAGGTGCATTGGGTCGATTACGTTATTTTGTGAAGAAATGGGGCTAAAAACGATAGCAGGACTCGGCCACAAATTTGAATGGTTTTCCACCATTTACCCAAGAGAAGGGAATTTCTACCAATTGTTAAAGGAATAAAGGGTTTATGCTTTAAACTCCGCCAAAGCTACCAGGATTGAAGATTCATTCAAAAAAAGCACGAGCAGAAAAGGTCGAGTCAGGCTAAAAAAGTAGATTCGCAGGGCATAGTGAAGCAATCAACACAACAAATAGATCAGGTCCTCAAGCAACCGTTTCAGCTGAAGTAGAGCCACATGTCAGTATGGTTTCAACGCTTCCTTTTTGACGTCATACTAGCCAGTTTTTAACCGCTCTAAAATAAATAATGAACTGTTGCAGCTACCATTTTGTGAGGTTTATTTTATCATAGCCTCTTCGTGATCCCAAAAGGAAATTTATTCCTCACTATGTAATAAATAACAGACTGCTAAAGCCACTGTTATGGCCAGACTTGTCTTATCACTGCCTACATGGTTCCACTTGGAAAAGTTTTAGCTCTATCATTAAAACAGACAGAGTAACCGACTTAAGTTTTTATATAAATGTTGCATGCATTAGCAATAATAGGGAGGCCTAGAAGGGAAAAAACCATTATAATTGGATCATCTGGTTGTAAACACTCAGTTGGATGAATGAAAGATTATGTTGATTTCCAGATTCTTGCGTTATGATCCGTGGTGAAGTGAACCTTTTATTGTAATCTGTCATCTCTAGTTTTACATATTGTTTTCTTTCTCTACTATGGATATAATTTTTATGTAGGATTTACCATGGGGTACCTTGCTCAGTCTCAAAACAGTACTTTATGTTTTCCTCTTAGACCTAAATGTAGAATTCAAAGACAGTCTGCTCTGCATTCACGTTGAACCTTAATCTCCTCCCCCTTTCCATTTCATAAGTTGTTAAGATCCATTGGCATGACTAGCTTGCATGGTTGCACCTTATCTCGGTTATTCATCCTTTTGAATTTGTTTACACCTGTTTGAATCCATAGCCCAATGGCCCTCTTCTACTGTCTCAACCACAAATTCTCAAACAACCCCCTTTGCTCTAATAGCTAGCCTAAAATTCCCCTATAAACAAAGTTATATCTAACGGAGATATCCCTCTCTGATTCTAGCAAGGCTAGGTCCTAGAATCCAAAGCGGTTTGATGTTGCCTCTATAGTTTTGGTTCAGCCTCGAAATTACAGAGTGATAACATATTGGTGACTCCGTTGAGGAACGAAATTTAACTTCCTCAGAAACTACATCAAAGTTCAGATCTGATTACTGATGGTGGAAAGTGACCAGACAATAGAAGGCTGCATTATTCACCTAGCGACACCATGATTCAAAGAACCCAGCTTTTGAGCATTCATGACGACTCCAAAATATGCTGACTAGAGTTCTTGCTGAAAAAGTTGACAAGGTTTGTGGCAGATCTTTTATCTCGTGAATATTTAAATGCATTCAGGAATCAGTTATCAGAATTTCAGCTTGATGAAGATTTGCTAGAGGTTGTCTTTCTTATTTTGAAATCAATTAATTTTTTTCCTAAAGCTAAAACATGTTTTCTGGAGGTAGTTATTGAGCTATATGAAAATGGCATTGAACTTTTGAATTCTCAAATTTAGTCATATAATTTCCGAGATCCTAAAGAATTCTTGGAAAATATTCCTTCTCCAAAGCAAGAGGAAATTGTACTACCTCTTGACTTACATATTGAGGATGATTATGCTTTTGAGTACCAAACTGAAGATGTGGTTTCAAGGTTTAATACCGCGGATACAACTAATCAACTAGTCATCGAAGGCCTAGAAGAAAATATTATACATCATGCTTTTATTGGTCCTATAGCAGATTATATGGAGGATATTTTTAGCTCAAATTTTCAAACATGTACTATCTATAAGGATCAAATACATCATCAGTTTCCATTTAATATTATAACTTTGATTATGTGGACACATAATCAAGTTATACTTCTGATTTTCCTGACAAGGAGTCAAGTTGTCCATTTGTTCTAACTGCTACTTGACTCGCTGCACTGGTATTATTGTATCATTTAGAACAAGTAGTAATTTCAATAGGGTAGGGTAGGTAGGTGTGAAAATAATCTCAATACTCTAAGCATCTTTCCAGTTTTAGTTTCAGATTTCTTTCTAGTTTTCAGTGCAAGTATATTCCTGACTTTATATTGCAGAGAGTGTTGATTTCAGCTTGAATATTGTTAGCCACAGAGTTTTTGTAGCAGATTAAGTTTCAGATTTTGGATCAACCCAATGGATCAGGCCACTACTCTACGATGTTCTTGACACCTCCTGAAGGAGCTGCCATCCCCCAGCTGGAGCCACTGTTAAACTCCTGTAATTCACAGTATCACAAGGTGACTGATTATTTCCTAGATCCTTCATATTGAAAACAATATTCCATGGTTGTCATTTATTTTCAGAAAAAGAAGGGAAAGGATGACTGTTAATAGCTTTAAAGGAATCAATCTGCCTTTCAGTTCAGTGAAGGAGGAAAGTGTTGTTGAAAAGCGTAATGGTGAGCAAACTTCTTTTTCTGCCCTCATGTCATATTATTTACCCTCTCCTACCCTTCATTTTTTCCAAAATTTGAATTCCAACGCTCGAAACCCCCTTAAAACCATTCAAATCCAAATATTTATGCTTTCGGGACTTTATCAGAGCTCTGCCCCCCACATTAGGTCATTTTTCTATATATATATATATATATATATCACTTTCTGCACTCAAACATATGGAAACCTTTACCTTTCATCGCAAACGGCGTTTTGCAGACCAAACTTCATACGTAGCACAATTTTTGTCTCCTAAAAAACCCTCTAAAATGCGATTTGCGGGATTGGTGGGACCCATATTGCCCTTGTATACGCCTCAAATGATTTGAAATCCTTTATATTATGGTTTGGGCAACCTCTGTCATATTACCATTTCTTAACTAAATTTTCACTGGTCTGCTTTGAAAATCCATAATGGTGTCCATCACCTTTTCACATCGCAAGTCGCAAGTTTTAGAGAATAAGTGCGGAGGGATCATGTTATAATCGTTGAAGTGCGATGTGCGACGTCGGTGGGACTTGATCGTAAATCGCAGATCGCAATTCTCAAAGGATAAGTGCGAAAGGGTCATGTTATAATCGTCAAAGTGCGATGTGCGACGTCAGTGGGATCTGATCGCAAATCGCAAGTCCAGGAGAATAAGAATTAAAATAAAATGTTAAAAACCCCAAGGTGTGAAGTATGATACAGAAGTGGATGCAATGTGATTTAAAGCTCAAATCAAAAGGAGTTGAGGTCCGGTTGTTTGGGCCCAAATCACAGTTCACAAGTTCAAAATGATAGCTGCTAAGGGATATGTTAACAACGCCGAGATGTGATTTGCGATATGGGTGGGACCCAATCGCACCTCGCAAAGCTCAAGAGGACAAGCGCCGAGTATATGTTGTAAACATCGAATTGCAGAAGTGCAATATTGGTGCGGACACGATGTAGGTAAGGGATGAAGCCTAAAGGATTTCTGATCCAGGTGCATTGGCTTGGTTACCCTATTTTGTGAAGAAAAGGGGCTAAACACAACAACAGGACTCGGCCAAAAATTTGAAGGGTTTTCCACCATTTACCCGAGAGAAGGGGATTTTTGCCAATTGTTAAAGGAATAAAGGGTTAATGCTTTAAACTTCACCAAAGCTACCAGAATTGAAGATTCATTCAAAAATTGCATGAGCATAAAAGGTCGAGTCAAACTAAAGGAGTAGATTTGCAAGGCATAGTGAAGCGATCAGCATAGCAAACAAATTAGGTCCTCAAGCAACCGTTTCAGCTAAAGAAGAGCCACATGTCAGTATGGATTCAATGTTTCATTTTCAGCATCATACTAGCCAGTTTTTAACTGCTCTAAAATCAATAACAAATTACTGCAACCATCGTTTTATCAGGTTTATTTTATCATAGCCTCTTCGTGATCCCAATAGGAAATTTCTTCCTCGCTCTGTAATTAATAACAGACTGTTAAAGCCACTATTATGGCCAAACTTGTCTTATCGCTGCCTACATGGTTCCACTTGGAAAAGGTTTAGCTTGAATGTAATTAATAACTATCATTAAAACAAACAAAGTAACCAACTTAAGTTTTTATATAAATATTGCATGCATTAGCAGTAACAGAGAGGCCTGGAAGGGAAAAAACCATTGTAATTCGCTCATCTGGTTGTAAACACTCGGTTGGATGAATAAAATATTATGTTGTTTTCCAAATTCTTGTGTTATGATCTGTGGTGAAGTGCTCCTTTTCTTGTAATATGTCATCTCTAGTTTTACATATTGTTTTCTTTCTTTACTGCGGATTGAATTTTTTGTGTAGGATTTACCATGGGGTACCCTGCTTAGTCTCGAAAAAGTACTTTATGTTTTCCTTTGAGACCTAAATGCAGAATTCAGAGACGGTCTGCTCTGCATTCACCTTGAACCTTAATCTCCTCCCCCTTTCCATTTCATAAGTTGTTAATATCCATTGGCATGACTAGCTTGCCTGGTTGCACCTTATCTTAGTTATTCATCCATTTGAAGTTGTTTACACCTGTTTGATTTCATAGCCCAATGGCCCTCTTCTGCTGTCTCAACCACAAATTCTCAAACAAAACCCTATGCACTAATAGCTAGCCTAAAATGCCCCTATAAACAAGTCTATCTCTAACAGAGAGAGCCCTCTTTGAGTCTATGAATGCTAGGTCCTAGATTCCAAAGCGGTTTGATGTTTCCTCGGTAGTTTTGTTTCAGCCTTGAAATTACAGAGTGATAACACATAGAGCGGAAGAGGAAGACAAGAGTAGAATGCATCTATTATGTATATAGCACTGTCACCTACAAGATTTTACAAACCCCGGGTTGATAAAGTAAAGTAGGGCAGCCCTTGGGAGTTGCAACACTCTTGGTGTAATATGGGCTCACCAAGTACAATACAAACACATGCCTAGGCTTAGCATAAATGTGCAATTGGTATGTTAAAACAGTTAAGATATCCACGATTGGTTATTTTTAAGTTGTTTTTTGCGTGGTATTGATAATGGAATAATTATGAAAAACTAGTAAATAAAATATCCTTAGTAAATGATTTTACAGGGATTTTATCCTTGAGAAATGCAAGAATTCCACCTGTGACTGTAAAGTACAATTGCTTTTCACATACTCTTGTTCTAAATGATCATACATGCTCATGTTAGATTTGGAAAACTATGCTAAATAGTTGTTGGCCTTGTCATAAGTAACCAAGCCTACTCATTAAAGGAGAATTACACGTAACTCTCACAAGCAATATTATGTGCCTTAGCAAACAATCAACATTGTCACAAAAACAAGTTTCACATTTGATTAACTAAGTGCAAGTGTAATGACATCACACAAAATGGAATAAGTTTTTTTCATTTTTTCCTTTTAATTAAAATGAAACAGAAAACTATATGATTGTAATGTTGAATTTGCATGTTATACACATATTTTGCAGGTCTTTCAATTTAGCTCGGTCCCATATGAAAGATATTGTCCTTTCCATATATAGATATGCATATGGTTGATCGTTATTTTAAAAATATATACCACATTCTTTCCTATGTATTTATGGATGTTTGTGGATATGTACATACTCATGACTTTAAGTTTCGGGAGGTTAAACAAAAACCTGATCCACGAGAGAGACAAAGATACTAAAACTTAGGATACAAAACTCATATTATCACTGGTGATTGGATTTTTTATACTAATATCACACAAAATTGGATCAAGTAAGCATAATTTCATTTTATTGAGAACAGGTTAGGTGTGCCTCCAAAATCAACCCTACTCTTATTTCCGCCTCCATGGGCAGTGGGGGTCTTTCATGTTTTCCATTGAAGCTCCCAAAGATTCTTTTGGGCCCAATCCTCAACAAAAATTTATGTAACTTCTTGTTAGAGTTAAGATAGGTATCTTCAGTTCTTTCATATCAATCTTGATGGTTATTTTCTATTGAATATGATGAAGCATTACACTATCTAGATTTGTCCCCAACCCAGGATGGGATATTGCCTTATCTCATACTGTCAAAGTTTGGGTCTTGAAGTTGAAATTGCCATAGAAAGCATGGGTTTGTTAACCAATCAAGAATGAAATCTCATTTTACACATGGTATCCATTTTTACCTCTTGGATTTTCACCCACATCAGATGTGATATTTTGCTATATTATTTGTAGATGGATAGGTGGCCTCATTCAGATCGAGGTCTTATCTAAGGATTTGTCCATATGTATGAAGTGTTATAATGATTTCATCAATATTGTCTCCATGAATATGGAAATTGTGTTCTCTTAATATTTCCCACAAATATATCTCATATGGTCCACCCATACGTAAATTACGCTCTCTTAATATTTTCCAAAAATAGATCTCAAATGGTCCACTCATCTACAAATTTTAATTGCAGACTGGAAAATTGTTTATTTTCCATTGGTCTGTTTAGGGATCTAGAGGGACAAGGAAGAGGGAATCATATCATTCCAAGTCACTTGAATTGTCTATTTCTTCTTTTCCCAATGACTCCAATTTGAGAGAAAATTTTCTAAATCTCAGGACACTATTGGTCAACATATGTTTTAGTCAATTCTTGTATTATGTCATAGTAATGTAAACCTCCAGAGCTGGAATTATTAGTAACTAAACACTTACTTTTGAGTCTGAGGCTATGCCAAAAGTAGTTTTGTTCTAGGGAATAATGGGGTAGGGAAGAATATGTGTTTCTCTTCTTTCCAGATGTGAAAGGCATGTGACATGCATTGGGATGATCATTATCAGGGTCACCAAAGTTCTTTGATTTTACAGATACCATAGTTTTGTTTTTAGGATAACCATACATGATGAGTGAATATTGAACAAGAAATTAGAGGAGGCCAATTATGTGCAAATCCTTGTAGTTTGTGAATTTCTCAACCTAAAGTGGACTTGGTTTAGAAGAGAAAACAAACTACTATGCTAGAACCTCCAAAGTGAATGCTTATGAAAACCTCACAACACACTGATGGGCTAATATTTCCAATTAAATAGGGGAGGTTCAACAACAACCTATTTCTCACATGGAAAGTGTTGTTATGAATGCGTAAGCCTTGATGGTATAATCTCCTCTCTAGAACAAAAATAACTAGGGGGTGAAGAAGAAACGGAGTGCTTGAGACTAATTCCCAATAGGAAGACATTGCATGTGTTTTAAATCAAAATTTGAAGTAAAATTTTGAAATAAACAAAGGGCACTAACCACAACCCTATTTTTTGCAGAGTATAAGTACTTGGAGACCCAAGGGAATGTAAAATGAAGATATTTTTGATGAAATGTAATTTCTTATTAGTATTGAATCTAATGTGTTGATTCTAAAAGTTATAAGTAGAGTGACAAGAAAATCAATTTGCATGTAATGCTTACAAATCAAGTTTGCTAATATTAATGAGAACTGCATTTTTGGCTCTATATCCAAATTCATGAATGACATTCTGAAATTTTTCTTCATTTTTTGCATGCATGCACACATTTCTCTATATAAATTAGTTATGTCCTAGCCATATTTTATCGAGGATGTTCTATAAAATTGTAATATTTGTACCAGATGTCACATGTGTCCATACCCATATGAAGCTTAGCAATTTACTTATGATTTCCTACCACCTGCGCATTTGTAGGTGAAATGTTTCTTACAACCTTAGTGGGGATTATATTGAATGATTACAATGTTGTATATAGTATAGACTGCTTCAACCCAAAATTTGTTTGAGAAGTTTTTTCCTTGACAATGCTCTTTTCCATCTCAGCAATGGTCTCTTTTCCTCTCTACAGTGCAGTTATGTTGTTCAAATACCTTGAATTTTGAAATAGTTGTAGAAGTAATTAGAGTTTATTTTCCCAAACTCTAATTTATGATAGCCTTAATCTTCTTATCAATTTTTCTTTTGATTTTCAACCATTGCTTTGTATTCCCTCAATGTTATAAGAGCTAATGACTTGTACTTGAGAAATCGCAACCATTTTTTTCTTGGAAGAGCATCGATGGATGTCATAAAATAATTTGGAATTGCTAATGACTAAATTCTCATGGGACCACAAAGCCCACTATGTGAAATTTCACATGCATGTTTTTTTTTCATCCAATTTTTTTGGTCAAATGTATCCTTATGTTTCTTGTATAAAATGTGAAATTCACAATAACTCGTGCTTAATTGGAGGAAAAACATAAAATATATTAAATTTCTCTAAATGATCTGAATTCTAGACTCAAGATATCCATAACTTTGATGCCATAGTTGGTTTTTGGAGCTGTTTTCAGCCACTAATGCTTCTTTTCCTATAGTTGCAACTGTATACCTGTCAATATCTCCTTCAAAGACTTTTTAAACAATTTTGTATTTATCCCTATTGAAACCCTTTCCATCAAATTTAATCTTGGAATGATGGTTTATAGTTTCTTCTTTAGGCCTAGTATGGACATAATCCACATCTTTAACACCTCCATTAGGCACTTTCATCAAGTTTTTTCCATGGCCTTTGACCATGTGTACCTTCTCATATCTTGAAGAAATTGTCTCTTGGTGACTTTTATGATCATTCAATTACGCAAACCACTCATTTTTTCGTGTCATGTGGTCTATCTATTACCTCCCTAAGAATATTTTTGGTCGATAGTGAAGTAATAAAGAGCCTAAGATCTCTCTTCTCTATAGTATCACAATTTTGACTGGACTTATTTTAATACAAATTACTTGAATTCCCTTCACACTTCGCATGAGAAAATTCATACTTCATTTCTACAATCCTTCTCATAATGACCAGGTTTTCCACAATAATAGCACTTTCATTTGATACATGGGCTGAAGTTTCCTCTTCTTTATGCTTTGAATTTTTTATCACTTTGGCTTCGTCTCTTATCTCTTTGGGGGGTCAAAACTTTGCATTACTTTTCCCTTGTCCTTTAACACAAAGGCATGTTCACACAACTCTCTTCTTCATCATATAGCTTATTTTTTTGCTCATCCGGTAAGAGAAGTCTTCTTACCTTATTAAATGTGAAGGACATAGCTCATGTTGATAAGTTGAGTCTTGCTACAAACACTTAAAATAACAAGGAAATTTAATGGCTATAGAGACAAGATCCATGTTCTCTATCTTTTCACATCTAGTAATAAGTTGATATCTTATATTTTTGACACTAGTAAGATGCTTATGTGGATCTACCAACATGGAAACTTGTAACAAAATAGCCACCAAGAAGAGGGGTTAGAAATTGGCACCCATTTTGTATGCTCATTGCCATGAAAGTAGTGCCACATCAACATCTTAATCATTCTCCGTGTTGAAGATAAAATCCATAAAATTATTTAAGTTGATGTAGAGCATGCAACCTTAATAACATAAGATATGCACACAATTTGCAGGAACTGTTGTCAGTTAGGGAGAAGGTTTTATCAATGAGAAATTTTTCCATTAAATTTGTTTGTTTTAATATGCTAGATTCATAAAATGTTGAGGATTTGTTTTTTTTGTAGTCTCCAAGTTATCTCAACTTTGTGGTTGTATTATTAATATAATTGATATTATAAAGGAATGAGAGAGTTCGTTTGAGAAAAAAATCATGTGGTTTGATTTTTCTTTCATCTACTACTATTTTGAAATTTAACACCTTAATATTTTTTTATTTCATTTTCAACTTTCATATTTCATTTCCTTGGACCTTACTTGGGTTTTTTAGATTAATCAAGCAGAACCAGTTTCATGGTTTAGCATCTTTGTACTGTCAGCTATGATTTACTGGATCTATTTTCAATTTGATTGGAATAACTCTTTCATGTTTTTACTAGTCTGATAGATGAGTAGGTTATATAAATTTTGGGGCAATTATTTTAAAACCAAGGTGAGGTGAGGTCTTTTGATGTAAAAAAAGAAGAAATGTTTTCATTGTGCTAATTATGGATCACACTTGCTTGATTTTCAAGATAAATTGGTTTAAGTGTTGTTGAATGATATCTACATTATTTTCAACTACATAACATGGATTAGATTTTCTTGAGCAGAATCTATTGGATTAAAACAAGAGCGTGGGAGACCCCAAGGAGATTAGTGCTAAAGAGAAATGTGATATTTTGAATATTTTAACGGATAATGAAGTAAATAATACAAAGGTGAATCAAGAGCCAAAAGAGAAACACATGCAATTTTCTCAAGAAGAGGTGCAGTCGATGCTATTCTTGGGTTCAATTTCAAGATTGGAGATACATGAAGTCTTATTCAAGGATAAATCTTAATTCACATAGAAATTCAAAATTTATTTACGAAATTGTTGTAGTCCTTTGTAGACACACTTTTGAAACTACAAAAAAATTGCTTTGTACTGATTAAGGCTCTCTATAGCAAGAGGAAGTGATCAAGAAGAAATATGGAGGAATTGTACCAAAACAACTTTTGTTTTCAAAGGTAGAAAATCACTATCTATTTATTTATTTATGAGGCATTCATGTTGGCATAATCAGAAGAGGCCTTTAACTTGAACATAGAACTCATGATTTGTAAGGTTCAAGGAAGCAGTATGGCAGTGATATTTCATTGTAGCATGGTCCTTTCCTTTTGTTGAAATTTTTATGTCTTTCAATAGTTGTCAAAGAAGCATTAATTAGTGTTATATGTTATCGCCTTATGGTGTTTCCTTTGCAACATCTGGTGTTATTACTTGTGTAATCTCCTATATTGTCCTGTCATGCCCTACTAAACATTTTGACTTGGTCAAATTACATAAAAATAAAAATAGAAATAAATTTAAAAACTCTCCAACCTAGTATGAGAGAGATGTAATTTTTAGGATTTTGACTCACTCAAATTACATAAAATCAAAATAAAATTAAAATTTAATAAACATGATAAAATGAAATTAAATAAAATAACTAATGGTTATAATTAAGGAGTTGTTTTTAAGTGCGACTTTTCGGAGTTTCCTTGCTAGAATTCGGTGAAATCTTGATTTGTGTTGTTTAGACTGATTTTTTGAGTGCATATATGGATTCAACACCCTTATGAACCCATGCAAAACTTCTATTGTGCATATTTCACTACTCAAACTTCTGATTTCAATGAATCTCTGACCAAATGTTTTTTCAAAAAGTCGCACTTAAAGACAACTCGTATAATTATTAATAAATTTTGACTTTGTATAATTACATAAAAATAAAATGATAAAACAAAAAATAATAATGTAAAAATAAAATAGCATAAAAAAATTATTTAATTAAAATACAATAGCTAATTTACCCTTATAAAACATTTTGACTCATAGTGTTCACAACCCATGGTATTTTTCTCTAATCTATCCTATAAAATAAATAAAAATAAAATTGTCAATTTGTCATTATTTAAATATTTTGATGCGAGGTTTTCACAACTCATAGTTTTTTCCCACGGTATTCTTCTCTAATCTAGCCTATTCATAGGCATAAAATTCTAATGAATTTTTCTCATTTGTTGTGCCAAATTTAAGCTTATGAAACGTTTTGACTCACCATTTTCACAACCCATGGTTTTTCCCATGGTACTCTTCTCTAATCTATCTTATAAAATAAAATAAAATAAAATAATTTAATTAACATAAAATAGTCAATTTACCATTAAGTAAACATTTGGACTCAACTTTTTCACAAGTCATTGTTTTTTTTCCATGGCATTCTTCTCTAATATAGCCTATTTAAAGGCATAAAATTCTAATGAGTTTTCCACACATAAAAATGTTCAATTGCCAATTTATTGTGTCAAATTTGAATTTATTTTTTTGTGTGAGAGCCACATATAAGCACACAAATTCACAAATCGATTAAGGGAATAGGACCTTGAGTTGTAAATCTCACAAGTGGCTATTATTGGTAAAGATAAGCCTCCCCCTCCAAAACACCATACAAAGTTTAAGAAAAAATATGGGGAGATTTTGATAAAGCTTTCTAATTATAATTTCTTAATTTAAAAATAACAATAAAAATTTTGTTTTCTTCTTGTTTTTTATTTATTTTTAATTATATTTTAAACATGTTGTGTAAATTAAAGAAAAAATTCAAACAAAAAATACCTCTATTTTTGTACGAGAGTGTTTATAGGAAAGCTTTTAAAAAAAATTAGGGAAATTTTGATAAAACATTTTTCATTATAATTTCTTAATTTAAAAATAAGATAAAAAGAAAAGTTATCTTCTCTTTATCTTGTTTCAAAGATTTTGATTCATGTATCTATAGTCTTTATGTATGAAAAATACGGTTTATTTTTGTATCAGAGTGTATTATAAACAAAGTTAAATTTTTTTAGGAAATATGGTTTCAATGATTTTGATTTATGTATCTATAGTCCTTATGTCTGAAAATTTATGTTTTACTTTTGTATAATTATTGTTGTGCTACAAGATGAGAATGTGTTACAGAGCAATTTGTCACCGTCCTTGTACTCCTTGTTCCTTGATCCTGTAGGACCCATACAGTGACCCTTGTGTACTTTCCAAGCATGGAATACATACCCCTGAACCACATTTTGTCTGCAAAATCATCTCCCTTTACAAATTTTCTGGAAGATCCCTATAAAAACCTGGTTTTCAAGGTCGACGCTCTCTCAGTGTCTGACCCGTGCCGATAGCAAAGATTTACACTGAGGCCCACGCTGATCGACGCTCTGTCTTAATGTCAGAACTGCACAGATCCTCTTTTGGAAAGTTTTTAAAATAGAGCGAAGCTTCCATGACTAGACGCTTCGCGAGGCGGTGAGCTGGAAGTTTATTTTGAGGATATGGCCGAATAATTCCCCTTTGGGCTTCTTGTTCCCAATAAATAGGAACTACTCCAAAGGATAAGCTCTTTTCCCATTATTTGAGGGCCCATAACCTCCTCCTTCATTGTTATATAAGGAGAACTCCTTCAGCTCTACACCCTTAGTTAGTGATGATAGAAAGGAGAAGAAATTATAGCTTCGGGAGAACATAGTGAAATCTTGGACCTTTGTGTGTGAGAGCGTTACAAACGCGCTTGGATACGGACCTGCCGAAGGAGAGCCTCAACATCAAGGCTTGGTTGTAAACTCCCCTTGTCTTTATCATAATAAAATACAACTGACGTTTATCTTCCACTCTTGTTCACATTTATAATGAGATTTCTAGCATTCCTTGATCAGTTAGATGGTTTGTAATTGTTTTATGTTTGTCGTGATTTTACGCTTGTCATGGTGTCTTGACTGTCTGTACAGGTAATCGAACGTTGGCAGCAACATGTATCAAGCTTGAGAAGAGCGATAGATCAAGAAGCTTCAACGGAAGACGACAACATAGCATCAGAACAAGGTAGGTCATCTTCTTTTCTCTAAATTTCATTTACAATCTAGGAAGGTAAATTTTAGTATGTTCCCGTAGTTGCTAGACCCACTCTAGGGCTAGAGGGATCGTCTCTATCCACAGAGAGGATTTACCTGGACAATAGATTGGCGACTCCACCGGGGAGTTTCCTTTGAGTTTGTCACTCTTTGAGGTCTTCGTCATTCGACGAGTTTAGTCGAAGGACCATTTCCCTGTTTTCCTATGTTTTTCATCAATTACGATCTTTCATTTTTTGCTTGAAGTGGTGAGTCTGGTCTTGGTTAGGAGAAATTCTTTTCTTTTTCTTTTTTCAGGCATTGGCGCTTTTATTTATATGACAGTAGCGTCGATTGGTGCTAGTTGTCAGGTAGCAAGTCACGCCAGTTAGTGCTACTTTCACCCACAAAAGTCGTGCCAATTCCAGGGTGTGTGAAAAATTAAGGTTTTTCCCTAAGTCCTTCACCAATGTGTCTTTCCATTTCGGTCCTTTTCTCTGTATGATTTACATCTTCTCTCCTTCACTCAAGCAGGTTTGATTGGCTTGTTGGTTTTTTTTTTGGTTTTTTTTCCTGTTAAGACGTGCATCCTTACATCATAGTTTTTTCTAAGATCGTGCATCAATTGCCTGGTTGCATGCTTCACGGGACATCGACGTGCTGATTGAGTAGTCTCCTTGCTTGGTGAGCCATCTCTAGTTGATTGCCTTTTGCTTTTTGGTTGATTGAGGGTTCAAGTTTCAAGTGTTTGTCTGAGTTCATTTGGTCTGCTTGCTCACTTGTGAGCATAGATTACATTTCTCATTGTTCAGCTGAAAAGTCTTATGTCTATCATTGCTTCAAGTAAAGGGGAGTGAATGCCTTATTTTGAGCCCACACTTTGGAAGTCCTCTTTTGCTTGAAATCATATGTCTTGTAGCCTTTTGAGGAATTTCGTCACAAAGTGTTTAAAACAATGATTGCATTCTTAGTGTTTGTTTGCATCCCTTTTGCAATCATCCTTCATTAAGGAAATTTGCGTTCATTTAGTTTTCATCTCAGAATTTGATTTTTGTTAAAATGCATTAGATCACATTGCATTGAAAAGTCTTTTTTAAGATCCATCATTGAACTTAGATTACATTGTTTAATGATTGAAAGCTAAAAATTGCATTGAGTGCATTCTCTTTCATTAAAAGCATGCATTAAGTAGATTCTCATTTCTTCGAAAAATGCATTGAGTGCGTTCTTATTCTTTCAAAAGAAAAAGGAAATTGTGCATAGATTACAATTGCATAGTTTTCAAAAAAGAATAGAATTTTGCATAGATTACACTGCATAATTCACATCGTTGAATGTTTTAGATTACTTTTGGATAGTGAAAGTCATCTAGTTAGGAAAAGTTTCGTTTGTAGTATGTTGCATCATTGTTTGAGACTCTTCCCTTAACTAGATATCATTCATCTAATTGAAATATTTCTTTCCTCATATAGCTGCATATAGGAGATTGTCAAATGGCATTTGATAGGGCCTTGAAACTGAGACATAATTAAAGATCAACCATAAAATTTATTCAATCAACCTAAGGAAGCATTGAAACCTAACGCAAGAATTTTTAGAGGTCTAGGCTAGTGACGTGTTCCAGCGTCGTTAAACCTAGTAGTTGTTGTTCGCCACCTGGATTTAGACAACACTTGTACGGACTTGTGCTCCCCGTATTGTTGTGTATATAATGGGAGACCCTCATAGGCTCAAATCCTTTATCCATAGGAAGCCGAGTTTTCTGCCCCGTAACTGTGATACACCGAACACAGCATTCGGGGAGACTACCTGCACGTGCGTCAAGTCCTTGGTCATTTCTCTTTCATTTAATCACCAAGGTGTATATGGAAGTTCATGGAAACTTGGTACACCCTCTTGCTTAGATTACCTTAGTAGTCATTTTGATCTTTTCATGACTCCTTAAAAAGTGAAAAGATCCTCAAGCACTTGTCCTTTCACGCTCGTTTCAACCTGAAAGTGATAGAGTCACCTTTTGTCTATTTCTCGACTCTTAAAATATGAAACGACAGAGTTTTGTTTCAGTGTCTTAAAATATTAACTGCCCACAAAATATTCCTGGTTAAAGTTATCTTCCTTAGTGTTTTTTAGGGTTGTTTTCAATGGCAACATTTCCGGAGTTTACCAACCAAGGAATCCCCTCAGAAGGGAATCCTGGTCATTTTCCTTCTTTTGGGAATGTTGGTGCTCCTTATATGGCAACATTGTCCCTTCCTGGGTTAACTGCTAGTTTTCCCATATGGTTATTTTTGACCTCGGTGGTCCCGAGTGTCCCAACCTCTATTCAACCGTCTCCTTCGCCTGAACAACATCATGTTGATCCTAATGTTGGCCCCTCACCCTCTTCACCTATTTCTTCACCTCGTTCTTCCTCTTCGCCTGGTGAAATTCTAGATTCTAGTAACTAGGTGGCTAAGAAGAATAAGAAGAAATAAAATAAGCTAGCGGGGAAATCAGCAACTATTGCTACCGATACAGCTATTATCGAGAAACCTCCCATTCCGTCTCGCAGAGTCAAATTCCCTTGCATATTGTGCAAAGGTGACCACTTTCTTTGAGACTGCCTTAGAATTCCCAAGGTGCTTGAAATATGGTTCGACGGTCGTCCGTCGTTACCTTTGGCTTCTAGAAGTCATATTGGTGGCACATCTTTGACTAGCCTTGATAAGACTCATAAGAAGCAGGGTAAGGTTACGACTCCCTGTAAGTTCTGTGAAGGGCATCATCCCATTCACCTTTGTCCATACATGGATGAAGCCACAAGAATGTTGTAAAACCCTACTGTTTCTGCACCCTGCCTTCCAGCTGGTTACTAGAAGCTTTCTTTGAGTCCTCCGCTAGTTGATTCAATGATCGGTCAAGATTCATCCTTGGTCGACCCCACTCCCCCGAAAATTCAAAATCACGAATCCATTCTTGACCAACCATTGGTTGAGGAATCGGTCGATCTGATCCCGCCTGTGATTCATCAGGTCTTTTCCTTCGAGAGTGGATCTCATCCCCCTCACGTTCTTCTTGTTTCTTCATATTCCTCGGACTTGGAGAAATATTCTCCTGTCCCTGTAGTTCAAGAAGCTGCTCCTCCTGCTCCCATGATGGAGGTCCTGGAGGATGCTCCTCTTGCTCCCGTAACACCAAGGGATGACCATCTCATTTCTATGGTACCCCCTCCAAGTAGTTTGGTCACTTCCTTCGATTGGATTCGATTCGCAGGATACCGCCTTCCTTCTTATATGCCCTTTGAGATCACGGTACAGGCCTTCAATGTGTTCATACCTAGCACCATTATAGATGAAGGTGTGTCTGTTAGTGTTCTTTCTTTAACTACTTGGAAATATTTTGGTTCTCCACCGCTTTTGCTTGTTATGCAGAATCTGTTGGCATTTAACAGAAGAACTAGTCAACTGTTAGGGATCCTTCCAAAGTTGCCTATTACTTTGGGAGGGAAAATTGTCTATATAGATGTGATGGTTGTTCCAGGCCCCTTGGATTTCAATTTACTCTTGGGGCGCAACCATGCTTATGCCATGGGTGCACTTGTCTCTTCCCTCTTTCGTGTGATTCGTTTTCCACACAAAGGTCGGATTGTGACCATTGATCAAATTTCATTCTTTGGTCCTGATGTGGCAGCTGGTCCACCATCATCTCTTCTGGATATTTATCTGCTAGTTGTACCTTCCCTTCCGCAGGTTAATTATGTGGCTACCTACCCCGTGCCCGCATTCAATGATAGTGTCGTTGTGCATCGTGTGCTGGGGGCATTGGGTCCTAATTTCCAATATGTTGTTCTCCCATCATATGTGAACCTCTTGGAAGCCATGACCTCTTATTTTTCATGATGAGTTTTCATGTGGAGCAGAGTTCATTTTCTTCTGTCAAGCTCCTTAAAAAATGAAACAAGGTCGTCGGAGCATAGTTCGTTTTCTTGTGTCAAGCTTCTTAAAAAATGAAACAAGGTTATCGGAGCATGGTTCGTTTTCTTGTGTCAATATCCTTAAAAACGAAACAAGCGCTTTTGAGGATAGTTCGTCTTCTATGTCAACCTCGTTAAAAAATGAATTAGCTCACAAGGATAATTCTTTTAATGTGTCAACCTCGTTAAAACAATGAAACACGTTCCTGTTCAATTCGATTCTTTGATACGATCTCGTAAAATCCCAGTCAAGTCTTTCTCTCGATCTCGTAATTTGAACCTTCACTCCATCATATGGACTGAAGCTTGGGGGGCATGTACCTTGAATTGAGTCACCATGCTGGGGGCATGCTCGTTTTTCCCTAATTTTTAAGCATAGTTTATCTTTGTTTCAAGCTTGTGTAAAAATGAAACCAATTTTCAAGCATAGCTTATCTTTGTTTCAAGCTTGTGTAAAAATGAAACCAATTTCAAACATAGTTTGCTCCCGTTTAAAGCTTGTGTAAAAATGAAACTTGCTTCAAGCATAGTTTTCCATGATTTCAAGCTTGTGTAAAAATGAAACCATTCACATTTTACTGCTCGTGATTGCCATTTTATCAGCCTATTTTTCCAGATGAGCCTTGGTTTTCTCCTTCCATCATCACCATCTTCTTGGATGATTATACGCTTTCACTTGATTGATTCACCCAATCCTGAGGAACCGCTGCAATGAGCGGCACTTTTAGCTTGCCTATTGCCCTTTACTTGTTCTGAGTAGTTCCACCATCACCGGAACCAGTTGCTACCCTTAATACCACTCATTCCTTCAAAAGGAGTCATATTTAAGCTCTTTTCTGACTCTCTAAAACTGAAAAGATTGTCGAGACTCTTGTCGTTTTGAACTTGTTAAAATGGCTGTGAAATGATATCTACCCAGTATACGTTTACCCCTATTTCGGCCTGGGATAGATTATTTACGAAAAAGGAATACCTTAGCCTATCGCAACTAAGAGGTTCTCTCAGACATTGTTTTCTACCTTTTCGGATCTGTGAGACTATCTACGAAAAAGGGACCTATTGGAGTTTTCTTTTCTGCTTCTTATCAAACTCTCTAAACATGAAAAGGTGTCGATTCATTCCTTTGTCAGACTCGTTAAAACTAAATGGTATCAGAAATCATCACCACAATGTTCACCGAGTTCCTCCTTCCTAGGGCTCGTAAAATGTACTAGGATGGATTTGTCCGAAGGAAAAAATTATATGACAAGAATATGCTATCCTCTTCAAGCTTGTGTAAAAATAAAGAGGTACTCACCAGAAATGGTGGGGGGAAATGGAAGTTATTTGTTAGTTGTGTCAGAAATATGTCACTCTTGAACATGACACTTATCTGTAGTTCGTGTCGGGTTGGGATATATTCACTTTGTCACTTTGCTTCCATGGGTTTGGGAAATCCATTTGCCTCTCATTCGATTACCAATTTTTTCAACATGAACTCTGATCCTATTTGAGTCAAATGCTGCCAAATTCCAGAGTCGTGTCGCGGATATGTTCAAGTGCAAATCCTTTTGCAGTTTATAGATTCCTTGATCCTCTATTTCAGTCATGGTTAACACTCATATCAAATTCTCTATTTCGTGTCAATGATGTGGGATTCATTATAACCCTCCTTCGACAGATCCCTTCCTGTCGACTTCAGATCATTATCCGAGAAGTCGATCTAGAGACTCCTTTCTGATACCTTAGAGCTTGCATGCCCTAATGGCAAGTTCTTCGCATTCGACGATAGGATCACATCATCGGCCTTCGATTGGGTGATTTCACGGGTGTTCGACTTCATCTCACTACTCACATTTCATGGATTGTACTAGTAGTACCTTGAGAGCCATTGACATTATGGATGGTTTCTTTCGCACTTGTTAACGGTTCACATCATTGACCGATAATCAAGTGATTTTCTAGCATGTTTGACTTCAACACGTCTATTCATAAGTTGGAATTTGTACTTTGATCGGGTGGTGTTGGAGCGTAAGACCCTGAGCTTCGATCACAAAAGTCCAAGTTGCGAGGAGTGATGAGTCATTCATGATTATAAACATGATTCTTTATATGGATGGTTGCGACCATACCATGGGTTCTCTCATTTTGATCCTCTCTATACGGATGGCTACATCCATGCCGTGGATCTATTTGATATTATCCCTTCAGTCGGATGGTTGCGTCCATGCCGAGGATCTGTTCACATGATCCTCTTCTTGATGGATAGTTGCGCCTATACCATGGATTCATGTATTTTCATCAGAGATTTTAGTTATGTATATGTATCTATGCTTGATTTGCAGGACTCCCGACATCAGCGTCTGGTTCCTTACACGTACTTGTAAAGCATTACACCCCTCACTCATTTTTGGACTTCATACTTTAGGGGGCATCTGTTATAGAGAAATTTTTCACCGTCCTTGTACTCCCTGTTCCTTGATCCTGGAGGATCCATACAGTGACCCTTGTGTACTTTCCAAGCATGGAATACATACCCCTGAACCACATTTTGTCTGCCAAATCATCTCCATTTACAACATTTCTGGAAGATCCCTATAAAAACTTGGTTTTCAAGGTCGACGCTTTCTCTCAGTGTCTGACCCGCGTTAATAACAGAGATTTACACTAAGGCCCGTGTCGATCTGTGCTCTGTCTTAATGTAAGACCCGTGCTGATCCTCTTTTGGAAAGTTTTTAAAATAGAGCGAAGCTTCCATGACTTGAAGCTTTGCGAGGTGGTGAGCTGGAAGTTTGTTTTGAGGATATGGCCGAAGAATTCCCCTTTGGGCTTCTTGTTCCCCAGAAATAGGAACTGTTCCAAAGGATAAGCTCTTTTCCCATTATTTGAGGACCCATAACCTTCTCCTCCATTGTTATATAAGGAGAACTCCTTCAGCTCTACAGCCTTAGTTAGTGATAATAGAAAGGAGAAGCAATTATAACTTTGGGAGAAAAATGCAGAGTGTGATTGTTTTTGTGTGTTGGGAACATAGTGAGATCTTGGACCTTTGTGTGTGAGAGTGTTACAAACTTGCTTGGATATGGACCTGCCGAAGGAGAGCCTCAACATCAAGGCTTGGTTGTAAACTCCCCTTGTCTTTATCATAATAAAATGCAACTAATGTTTATCTTCCAGACTTGTTCACATTTATAATGAGATTTCTAGCATTCCTTGATCAGTTAGATAGATTTTAATTGTTTTATGCTTGTTGTGGTGTCTTGACTGTCTGTACAAGTAATCGAACGTTGCAGCAGCGTGTGTCGAGCTTGAGAAGAGCAACATATCAAGAAGCTTCAACGAAAGACGACAACATAGCATCAGAACAAGGTAGATCATCTTCTTTGCTCTAAATTTCATTTACAATCTAGGAAGGTAAATGTTAGTATGTTCCCATAGTTTCTAGACCCACTCTAGGGCTAGAGGGATCGTCTCTGTGCGCAGAGAGGATTTACCTAGACAACAAAGTGTTTTATAGGCAACCAAGTGTCGATATGTTGTGCCAAATTTGATATTTGAATCCTTTTATGTGAGAGTATATATAGATACAAAAGATTCATTCACGGATTAGGACCTTGACGACCTTGAGTTGTCAATCTCACAAGTGGTTATTATTGGTAAAGGTAATATTTCTCTTGTAGAACACCAAAATAGACTTTATTTTTGTATTATAGTGCCATATAGGCAAAGTTTAAAAAAAATAATAGGGAAAATTTTGATAACTTTTTTCATTCTAATTTATCAATTAAAAAAAGTTTATTTATCTTCTTCTTTTTTAACTATATTTTAAATCTTTTGCAAATAGTTTGTGTAAATATAAGAAAAATCACAGACTAAAAACACCTCTATTTATTTTTGTCCTCTAGCATGAGAGTGTTTTTATGAAAGTATATTAACTTCTTCCTTTCAAGCATTTGTGAATGGTCCTTATGTTTGAAAAGTTGGGCTTCATTTTTGTATGTCTTATAGGAAAATTTTTCAAAAAAAAATTAGGCTATCCCATGTTAATGATTTTGATTCATGTATTTATAGTCTTTATGTCTCGAAAATAAGGTTTATTTTTGTATCAAAGTGAAAGTTCTAAAAAAAATAGGGAATCTCGTTTCAATGATTTTGATTTATGTATATATAACCCTTATGTCTGAAATTTATGCTTTACTTTTGTATAATTATTGTTATGCACGAGCATGAGAGTGTTTTATAGGCAACCAAGTGCCAATATGTTATGTCAAATTTGAGATTTTAATCTTTTTGTGTGAGAGATATATATAGATACGGAAGATTCACAAAGTGATTAAGGGATTACGACCTTGAGTTGTCAATCTCACAGGTGGCTATTATTGGTAATGGTGATCTTTCCCTTATAGAACACCAAATTAGGCTTTATTTTTGTATAGTGTCTTGTAGGCATAGTTTTGAAAAAAAATAGGGAAAATTTTAATAACTTTTTTCATTATAATTTTTTAATAATAAAAAAAAAACAGTAATTTTCTCTTTAAAAATGAAAATAAAAAGAAGAGATTGAATATAGATACAAAATATTCTCGAAGTGATTTAGGGATTAGGAAAAAAATTCATAACTTTTTTCATTATAATTTCTTAATTTAAAAGTAAAAATAAAAAAGAAGACTTATTTTCTCTTTATTTTTTTATTTATTTTTATTATATTTTAAATATTTGGCCAATGGTTTGTGCAAATAAAAGAAAATTCTCGACCAAAAACACCTCTTTTTATTGTTGTCATCTAGCATGAGAGTGTTTTTATTAGAGTGTATTAACTTCTTCCTTTAAAGCATTTCTCAATGGTCCTTCTGTCTAAAAAGTTTGGCTTTGTTTTGTATGTCTTATAAGAAATGTTTTCTAAAAAAATTATGGAATCCCATTTTAATGATTTTGATTTGTGTATTTATAGTCCTTATGTCTAAAAAATATGGTTTATTTTTCTATTAGAGCGTATTATAAGCAAAGTTCTTAAAAATATTTAGGGAATCTCTTTTCAATGATTTTGATTTATGTATCTATAGTCCTTATGTCCGAAAATTTATGCTTTACTTATGTATAATGATTGTTGTGCTCTAGCATGAGATCGTTAGATAGAAAATCAACCATGAATATGTTGTGCCAAATTTGAGATTTGAATCCTTTTGTGTAAAAGCTCTATATGGATACAAAATATTCACGAAGAGATTCAAAGACGAGGACCTTGAGTTTTCAATATCACATGTGGCTATTGTTGGTAAAGGCAATCTTTCCCCTATAGAACACCAAATTAGGCTTTATTTTTGTATCAAGGTGTCTTATAGGTAAAGTTTTAAGAAAAAAATGGGAAAATTTTGAAAATAGAAAATAAGAGTTATTTTTTCTTTATTTTTAATTTTAATTTTTTTGCAAATGGTTTGTGTAAATAAAAGAAAATTCTCATACCAAAAATACCTCTATTTGTTGTTGTCCTCAAGCATAAAAGTGTTTTTATGAAGGTGTATTAAATTCTTCCTTTAAAGCATTTGGGAATGGTCCTTATGTCTAAAAAGTTGGGCTTCCCTTTTTATGTCTTATAGGAAAAGTTTTCAAAAAAATTAGGGAATCCCAATTTAATGATTTTGATTCATGTATTTATAGTCCTTATGTCTAAAAATTTATGCTTTATTTTATATAATTATCTATTATGTAAACCAACGTAGATCCATCTTAACTCTATATTTATTAAGCACTGAGAGGGATCAAATCTCTCAAGTGCAAAACTTTCCTCAAGTTCATTGTTTAAACCTCTTCTTTGAGTGAAAAACTTGAGGAAAGATTTGCACCTTGGGAGATTTGATCCCTCTTAGTGATTGATAAATGTAGAGTTAAGATGGATATATGTTGGTATAGAGCTCTACATAGTCGTGTTCTTCCACTTGTTTGTCATGATCATTAAGTTTCATCAAAGCACAATTCACTAGCCAAAGCTAAATTTATGTTCACATTGTTCACTTACCATTACTCACTCACACTTAAAAAAGAATGTCAAATTCATACATTTCATTCAAACATTTGCCTCCAATGTTCCCATGTTAGTCTTTGCTTCTTCCTTTTTTCCATGTGGAGGTATGACGCCTTATGCCACCCTTCCATTACTTTGCAAGTTCCCTAGAGTCGATTCCATGCCTTAATTATTCATCGTGTATCTCCTTACCTTGTCTTTCTTAAAGGGAATCATCATTGCCTTTCTTATAACAAATATATTCCTATCAATATTGAGATAATTCTCTTTGGGAAATTAGTTTTGAGTCTTGGTGCCTTGAGTTATACTTTCCTCATTGATGTGATTCCTCTCATTTGGTATTGGACTATCATCATTGGTCACTTGCTAACTTGTTCCTTTTAGTGTTCACATTGATAGGATTGTACTAGTAACTTGAGGCTTATTTCATTATTTTTAGGTTACCTAAGGTCTAATAGGAATTTTTTTTTTTTTTTTCACTAGATGGTTTCTCTGTTTTTCAACTTCATCTCATTGTCACAACTAAAGAAACATGGTCACTGATGTTAGTGCTCTAAATGTTGGATTTTGTAGCTATGGTCAACCTTCAAAATTTATATTTTAGTCCTTGAAATATATAATGAAATTGTAAGACATGTTCTTCATGTCACTTTCATTGTTTATCCCTCAATAAAATTATTAGAGGACATGTTCTTCATGTCGGTACCTAAAGAGAAAATTTCAAGATTTGAATTTTTTTAATTTTTGGCTCCAAACTTGCCAAGTCGTCCCGAGTAAAGAGACACGCCCATTCAAACAGGCAGAACATTATTTATAGAGCATTTGAACACCTCCGCAAGGAACCATTCAACCTCACACAAGACAAGATCTATTTTGGGCATCCTAATAAAGAAGAAGAAGGATTAATTCTTCTCAAGCACTTTTCTCTCTATCCTTGACTTCGCACATGTGACTTTTATAGGAAGAATTTGGGCAACAAGTCTTACTTCTGGGCAGTAGGGTCAACATTCTAGGCAAAATGTTAAGGGAAATAGAGCCAAGTTTTTGGGAGTATTTTGGGAGGCTGAAATTCGGCCTAGGAAAATCAGAGAGGGTTGAAGTTGAAGGGTAGAAGATTGACTTGACAAGAGGGCTATTTAACCAGGTTTCGCCATAACATTGTTGGTCTACTTTACCTCATAGTTGACTACCAAGATTAGGTGTATATCTTGTTGAACTAAAGAATTTATATAAGGAAAACGTTCATGGGGTCTTCCCCCAAGTGGGTTTTTCCAAGGTAAATCTTGTGTTCTCTTTGTGCATTGTGACCTCCATTGTCCTTATGCATTTATGGTTTAATTTCTAAAGTGTAATTTATTAATGCTAAACTGGAAGTGCTAAAAGAATATCTATATCATTAGAATTAATTATTAGTATTTCAAAAATTATTGTTTGTATCTACTGCACTTGAAAATTCAACAATAGATTCCTCCTAATACCATGAAAAAATATGGTTCGTTTCAACAACTTTGGAACCCTGAAATGGAACTCTTTTGAATAACATTTGAGTTATTAGCACTTTTTTAAATACCTTTAGCTTTTTTGCATTGCCTTCTTCAATTTTGTTCCATTTAACTTGGGCATTTTATTCCATGGATGTTGGATGATGTATATTGACATACTTTGGTATGTTCATTTTCTGCTTGAGCAATGGATCCATTTTTGTACCTATTGAGGCCAGTTTTGGCAAGAATATTTTGAGAAATGTATAGGTTTTGGGACAATTTTGGAGTTGTGTGTTGTAGGAAATAACGAGGAATATTACGCACAGAATTGGCACAATAGCATCTACGCTCAAAATCATGACAACAAGAAAAACACACAGAAGGGAGTAGCGCACGAGGTGATCTAAGTGGAAATGGTTAAGTTTGACTATGTCTTTTGTACCAATTTTGATTGGGTCAAGCATATCACCGAAAGTTTACTTGCCCATGGTAATTATTTTCTCTAGTATTTCCCATGGTATCAAGGTCAGCTTGGCACCATATGATTATGTTTAAATAGATGCAAGCTCAGAGGATTCGAGTTGGCTCGTTGTTGGTCATTGGTTGCTTGGTTGATTTTATGTTATTGGTTTGCACTATTTTTTTGGTCTATTCTCTGACGTTGTTTTTGCGTTGAGTTGGTTAAATTTCTTGTGTGGGAAATATTGTAATGTTGTGGTAATTAGGTTGGTTAGTTGAAACAAGTTGGATTGGTTATGTTGTAACATCATGCTCAATGCTCTTTTGGTATTAATGGAAGATAGTTGAAGGTTGATTTGTCCCCATTTATGTGTGTGTGATGTGTTGGTTGAATATTGAATGTAGCTATGTTTATGGTTAATATATCATAGTAAGGTCTTGAATCATTTTCAACACACTAAAGGTGGTAATGTATGGTGTTTCATTATGTATAAAAATGCAGCCCCTCTTTTTTAAATTTTGTCAATATCTTAATATGGGTAATGGATATTATGGATGTCTGGAATTGGAATTAACACCAGTGAGCCTCATATGAACCCCGTAGAATGCTGAAAAGAGTAGCTATCATGCAGATTTTGAATCCCTTCATCACTACAAAAACCTAGTTCATGTAGTCCTCATAGGTGACTTTGGAGAGACTTCACCTGATTTATAGGCGATGTTGAAAGGGTCGGTGTCTAGTGGGGTTTTGTTGGTTGAACTTTGTACATTAACTCGAGTCAAACTATGATCCCCAAAGCCAACAAATGGTTTTTTTTCCGGGATCAAGATTTATTATTTAAGGGAATATAGAATCCCACCGAGGAGGAAATCAGACAGTGGATTGAAAACAATGAGCAGGAATTTGTTGCCAATGAGATTTAATTTCGGTGGATAAACATAAGAAAATGGCTACATCGGTATGTCTTTACTGAATCTTATGAAATTTTCTTTGTCAATTTTCCACAATTATTAGTAGAGTGGATATAAAGGTTAAATGATCATAATAGAAATTGGCAACATGTTGAGCCAAAGCGATGGACCCTTGAGTTGGTTTCGCAATCGAAGGTTGTTAATAATAAGATTTCCTAGGTAATATATCATTGGTTTGAAAGTGTCTTAGACAGGTGCATTACAGAGTTTTCTATTGAATCCATAGTATATTATAGTGTTGTCAAAAGGAAGTTCTTTGAAGCGACTGTGTGGGAGGTACATTAGATCATTAACAAAATTCATCAAGAGGTTTTTACATGACAAGGGAGATTTGAAGATGGAATCATATAATATGTGAAATTAAACCCCTTGTGTGCAAAGGGTGAGCTGGGGGATAACCAGGGAATGGTCTGAGGGAATAAAGCCTGGGGCGAAGAGGAAGGAGGTAGAGAGTGAATAAACTATAGGAATTGTAAGTTAATTTCTGGAAGGCATGCCAAGGTGTTATAGAATTAACAACGTGAAGCAATGAAGGCAAGGAAGAAAGTGCATGGTAGAAAATCATGACAAATTTTTAGAGTGGAGCCCTGTGTAGTGGAAAAATGTTTCAATGTGGTGATGAGAGAGGAGACAGATTTATGTCAGTACCTGCAATTGACACCATCAAAAGAAAGTGGAAAAAGGTCATAGGAGAAGAAGGAGCAATGGAGATCAAAGAGGGAGAGGATGGAGGACTCTTATAGTATAACATAGGAGTATTGGAACTTGTGCATCCCAAACATCTTGCTCAGATCATGCCCTATATTGAACCCATAACCCTATGTGCATCAATTGATCTAGAGGTAACTTCACCTAGTATTTTTTTGCATACTTTAGTTATTAAGAATATTTAAAGTACTCAAGCTGACAGTAGGAGTATACCTAGTCAATTGAAGGGAAGTGGACGACATAATTCCCTAGTAAAGAAATTCACAAAGTGTGTCATCGCAAATAGTGAGTATACCTAGAAATCCGTTATCAGGATTTGATGTGAAAAATAAAATGGAAAATACTTCAAAGATGCATGTCTTTCATGGTTCGGGGGCTGAGAATCTCAACAAAATTTTGTTCGTATGTGCGCATGTTTGGATTGTGAATTAGGTCCAAGATAATACTACTAAGGAGGAATAGTTGGAAACTACTTTTAGAGAATGCACATTGATGTGGTATGTGAAATACAATAATACTTCTCAATATATACAATTGAGAACATAAAGCAAGCATTGCTAGAGGAGTTCCAAAAGCCTAATTTTGAGTTATAGTGCATTGCAGATTTGAGGGAGACGAAGCAGGGACAAAACGAATTTGTGTGGGAACATGATAAAATATTTAAGGTATTGGTTGTCATAGTGAAATTTGAGGTTCCAGATGCACAACACAAGAGGTGGTTCATTGTTGGACTACTCCCCCATATTTGAGTACCATTAACCTAGTAGAAGGTTCCATTATAATTAGAATCATTAAAGATCACGCTGAAATTTGAGGCATCTATAACAAAAAATGGAGAGAGTATTGGCATGTCCTCAGATTAATAACAGTTAGTCATGTTGACATTCTAGTTTTGGAACTTAGACAAAGGGAAGGAGAAGCACGAGAAGGTATGGTGCACAATATGCAAGAAGGAGGGGCATCGTAGGAAAGAATGTCCTACATTAACATATTTTATGGTGAAAAACACAACCAACCCATAGGTGCAAGGAAGGGATTTGCGATGTGTGGTTTGCAAAGTTTGGGGACATACCCCCTCAAACTACCCCATGATGTAGAAACACGAGACTTTTTTTAGGACCCTATTTTGTGATTTATGTAAGTCAATGGGGAATGAGATTCATAAATTCCATGAATTAGATATTATGAGGAGCACATTATAGACTCTTACCATGTGCAAGGAGGAGAGGGACATGAAGGAATTTCACATGCTTATAACCAATCTAGGTAATTTTATCAGCAAGAAAGAGGTCAAGGGATGATGGGTAGAGGACCTGGAGGACCAGGCCAAGGAAGATGAGTGTTTATAAGAGGTAGAGGATCGATTATCTGCTATAACTGTGGAAAAATAGGAGATCTCGCAAGAGATTGTCTCAGTCCGTGTTAGAATTGTTCTTATTGCACAACCCTTGATCATGAAACAGAAGAATGTCCTCAACTAATTATGAAATGGAAAGAGAAGAAGGATAAAGCATTCAGATGATAACTGTCAAACAACATAGAGGCCAATTTCATATGGGTGTAGTTATGCGTGGAGCTACCAAGATTGGGATAGATGTTGAAAAACAAGCTAATACAAATCAACAGTGGGTGAGGAAACCTACAGATCCTCCATCGAAGTTTGATCTACTATAAGAGAAGATGGCCTATAAAGAGGCACATAGAAAACTTATTGCATTAGAATGGGATATTCCATAAGAAGCCATGGTATATGATATGCCTCTATTTTATGCTAGAAAAACAACCAAAGTCCCTAAAGTTGGAGAAAGTTCTATTAAAGCATTTTAGAAAATTTGTTTATACCTGATCTAAGATGAAAACACTTTGCAAAAGCTTTAGAGATTAATAAATCAGTGCACCAAGGAACCATAAGTAGTCGCAACATATACCCCCAGACGCATAGAGAATCAGGTGGCCTGCAGGAAGAAGACAAGTTGGGAGTTCAGATTCAGCGTGCGTGTAGGTGACTATGATATGGATAACATCATTATGGAATTTGGATCATATGTCAAAATTTTTCTAAAGACATGGGAAATGATGGGAATGTTGAAACTGACTTGGTCTCATATTCGATTACGGTTGGAAAATCAATATCTAATATTCCTTATTGGTAGGTTATTTAATGTGGAAGTGGATATTGATGGAGTAAGAGTTCTTTAGATTTTGAAGCTATAAAAGTTGTGGATGACATAGATCCATATCTTGCGTTGTTAAGCATTGACTAGGAATTTAACAATCATGTTATTATTAACTTGAAGAAAAGATAGATGATTATTGAGTTTGGTGATGTAGAAGTAATTGTGCCATTTGATCTCGAGTAAGGGGATAGATATGTGGAACCTGTACAGGATGAGTTGGATGCAAAAGTGATCTAGGGATCAAAAAATATATTATAAAATCAAAGTGCTCAAAATCTCCCGAAATCAGTGCCAAATCATATATCTCGTCATTTTGATTCCAACGATGCTTTAATCTCCTAAAATAGACACCATCTAAGGAAGTTATCCCGTTTTGAAGTTTAAATTTCCAGGTTAACTGGGCAGACCATACGATGATGTGGCATTGACATCAGCAGGGTGACTGTGCAGTACGGTTAGATGGGACAATCAGGATAGGACAAGTGGCGAGTTTCTATTGGTTGTGGTAATTGTGGTTGGGCCAACCACAAGCCACCATGTGGCCTTATGGAAGGCTGCCACGAGGCTTAATAGTCGGCACCAAAATTTTGGTTTATGGACTAACAAACCTTAGCGGGGTTCGACCCCATGATCTTCGGCAACACAACTGGACACCTTACCACTACACCATGTAGACAGTTCTTGTTATGTATGGGCAAGCAGTTATATTTATTGTTAAAAATTCCATCATTTTTTTTTTGGGGGGGGGGGGGGGGGGATGGGGTTACATGTATTACAATGTGTCGGTGTGGAAATGCATAAGGGCGGGGCATGTGGCCCTCACCCTGGGCTATATGGTAACCCACATAACCACTAGTGGGAAACACAGGAGGGGTGGGTGTATGGTACCCTACCCGCACCCCAAATCGTAGCTACATTACACTCATGTGACCAGGGATAGAGGGATAGAGGGTGTGTGGCCTTTGGCCCGTGCCCCGAGTCATATTATTTCCATGTGATATTACCGAGGGGCGGAAGGATAGGGGTACAACCTTATTGGCACGCCTAACTATCTAATAAAATGCACCATAATCAGTGGAATTGTAGTTGAACCTGCACAAATTTTTCACCTTGCATATCTGCCAAAGATAGAATTCGTTGCCAGTTTTGACAAAAGGTTGAATTCGCAAAACATATAGGAGGGAAATGGAGAAGGAGGCCTATCTTGGCCATTTTTCAACCTTTTTTAGCCCAGGAAGAGCCTACCCAGGGGTTTTTGGGTGTCCTGGACACAATGGCATTGTTATTTTTGAAATTTGAGAATTGTATGTTGAGGTAATTTTAAATTTGAGCATATAATTTAAAGGGCCAACATTGGACCCAGAGATGTAGCCTGGGAGGGGTAAACTCCATCATCAAATTATTGTTTTATGATGTTGCTTGTTGTCTATTTTTCACTATTAAAATATGCAAAACTTAACCAATTTTACTAAGTTTATGTGATTTTTCAATTTCGATCTATTGCCCATAAGACATAAACTAGCTTGCAAAAATTTGTAAGAAACTTTCAATTTTAATTTCAGATCAAGAAGCTTTGGACAACATCTATAATATAATTGTGCAACGGGAAGACTATATTAATATTACTGCGGCTGGCGTGTTGATTTGGCATGGCATCGATTCCTGCTCGTCAGACTCTGCAGAGGGTTTGGAGAATTAACATAATAGATTACAAGAAGTTCGAACAAGTAGGTGTGGGCATATTACGTGTGTAGTGCGTTAGATCGGGGTTGAGGTGCAGGACCCTCCAAGGTATGATGGTTTATCTAATGTTTTGTCTTTTGTCTGAGAATTTCAATTGAAAATATCTTAAAATTTTAGATTATTATTCTTGGATGTTGTTTTGAGAGAAACTCTACTGTGATGTTGGACCATGCGTAAGAATGTTATAGAAACTTGGCAACAACGTAATAATTTTCTGTGTATTTTCTTTGGTTCAAAGTCAGATGTTAGGGGTGCGAAGTACACTAGGATTGATTATCCAATGACCCATGTGAAAATTTATGTTTCTACCTTGAATAGAAGAAAGATCCACAGGAGGAGTGGGTTCATAGGTTTGTACAAACTCTAGATGTTATTCCTAAGAATTAGTATGTTGATTTGGAAGTGTGTCTAAGAACAGTGGAATGGGATGATAATGATACAAAATTTTAAATCCACATTCAATTTCGCAGTTGAGAATGGTGCGCTTAAAAAATCTTCGAAGGTTTTGAAGGAAAATACCTGTGTGCCAGAATGTTATATTGCGCATAGAACGATACCCCTGTGTCCAATGCATAAACCTTTATGATAGGTACATGAATTTATGAAGTGTTATAATATTACAAAAGGATTTGATGATGAGGAAGACCTAAGGAATTTGCACATTTTAGAGACAAAAGGCAAGCGCGCAATGTAAGAGCTCAAATTGGAGACAAAATATTATTCCAAGCCTATTAGGACAAAGAAAGTGGATGTTGGTAGTATACATGACCTCAAATTATTTTTTAGGGTTGTCGTAACAAATCAGAGTTTTTTTTTTTGTCACAAAAGAATAAGTTTGTTGTGTGAAGGGAAATACTATGCACATATGAGTGTATTGTGCGGATTTTTCATAGATTTGTGCAACACATGGTGTCAGGGGAAAATGTAGCTAAGTGGAGGATAGTTTTAACACTACTATATATATGTGTGTGTGTGTGTATATATGTATATGTATATGTATTTATGTAATTTGATTGTTGACCACATTGGTAGGGTAGTTCGTTCGAGTAAATATGAAGGGATAGTTCCTTAACTACTAAGGAATAATTTATCGCATAAAATCAATTTGGACTGTCAAAATCTATTAAGGGGGATCATAAATGAGATGTTTACAAGTTTGGACCAAGTACCAGGGAAAGATATTTTTCCGAGGAGTTTGATAGGAGGTCATGTCATACAAGCACCGGGGACACTACACCTAGACCTAAAATACTATAAATAGGCAGTGGAGGGCTCACATTTGTTTATTTTGCACTTATAAATTTCCACTTGATTGTAAGGAGCCAAGCATGAGTTTTGAAGGAGATGGTGCATCTATTTGCGAGTGATTCTTGTGGGTGGTTACAATATTTATATAAGGAGTCATAGATCAAGAAGATGGTGTGAATTGTAGGAGCCCTGATAACATGAAGAACTTGCAAAAAACAACCCTCCATTGCTACACAACCCCAACTAGAGGAGGTGGGTGTAATAGAATAAAGTGGAGCAGAGGTTTTTGGGTCATCATCGCAGCCAACAGGGTTCGGGCTAGGAAGGAAATAAATCCTGCCTAGGAAAGCCACAACTAGGCAGTATAAGTTACATAAGGATCCTAAGTATACCATCACTTTGTCATCTATCCTAGCTAGTGTTTTGACGCAGGGTAACATGTTGGGTTATGTTAAGAAACTCATGAATACATATCATAACATCACAAACAAGAAGAAATTCCCAAATCTGACCAGTTATTTGTAGCGACCACCATCTAGGAACCCTAATATTTTTTAACTTGAGCCATAGGGATGGGAATTGGGGTTAGATAGATTTAGTATTTTGAACTTGTTAGAGATCCCACATTTTAGGCACAGTCCTAAAATAAATAATGTCACAAAGCTATTCTTGAGTTGTGCGCATGGTAGTTACCTGTGGTTAGATTGTTCAGTTCAGATTAATCGACAAGTGATAGCGTTCATCATCGCCTTGTTAATTTTTGTAGAAGACCCAAAGCCCCTATTCAACGCTAAGACGCAGAAAAAAGCCTTGGGAGTGTGAAAATTTCAAACTTAAAATCCTATTGCAATATCTAATATTATTTCTCCTACTTATTATTTAGAAATAAGTAATTTACATAAATATCTTTAGTATGTATTGAAATAAATTCAAATATAGTCTACACCATACAATTACTGAGAAAAATTATAAGGGAATACTAGCACAACAATGACACAGAGGTTTTTGGAAATTTTTCCTCAGAAAAACCCAATGTGGGAAAATCGGTGCAGTAGATGAGGGTTTATATTATTCTTCAGCAAAAATATTCTTTTACAATTTACAATCAACAGTAATGAACAGAATTCTCTGTGATAAAACCAGAGGAATATCTCACAAAATTTCTTGATGAGAAATTACCCCAAAGGGACCCTCCTGGGCCACCTGCATCACCACTACGTTGGCTTTGCATGGGTACTGCACAGAACTGCGTCACCCCTCTGCGTTTTTCCCTTCCTGCCTCCGCGTTGTCTCTTCCTTTCACTGTGTCACTTGCTCCTACACCCCGGATTGATGTTGAACCCTCTTTGTCTCTCCTCCACCTACGACTCTCCCTTTAGATCGGTTTTCTCTTGCCGAATTTCAGCCATTGATAAAATCGATTTACTTGGGAAACTAAGTATCTACACTGGTGTGTCTTCCAAATGAGCCTCAAGCCTTCCTTTATAACCTTCTCGTTGAGATATAAACGACCAAGAATAGATCTCCAATCAACGACTAAGATACTTGATACATGTTTTCTAGAATATTCACACTCTGTTTTATTAATACCCTTTAATTATTTAATTTTCATAAGTTTAAAATTAGGGTCACAGTAAAATAATTAATTATTTTAATAAAACACATTCCGAGTGGAATTTTCATAGACGATTTATGGGTTCTTTGGAATACATGTGCCTTAGCCTCTCCACAAATTTTGAGACTTAGAGCACTTCCGATGCTACCAAAAATCAACACTCCCTCTTGGCGAGGAAAGTGCTCTAACAACATGCTTGCTACATATTGTTTTGAACCTAAAGCATCCTCTACGTTGCTGATGTTTAACAAGTTGTCCACCAACCACTGCGTTGCTGCTGCAACTGTACTATTTCCCATGACACTGCCATTGCCACTACTACATCCGTATTATAGCTCCTTATCAAGTGTTTCATCATCTGCTTCTGCTATTGAAATGAATTTTCAACCATACCCATCTTTTCCCTGAAGTGAACAAACTTTGTTCAACCTAGGGACTTGGTGAGAATGTCTGCTACCTGATCTCCTATGGGAACATAATGTAATTGTACTGCCCCCTCTGAACACAGTCTCTGATAAAATGACACCTGCTGTTGATGTGCTTCAACCGATCATGAAAAACAGGATTCTCGGAGAGCGTAATGCAACTCTGATTATCAGAAAAAAAATTTGTCGCCTCCAGCTTCCTTCTGAATAAATTCACGAGAAGTTTCCTAAGTCATATGGCCTCACATGAAGTTGTGCTAGCTGCCATATATTCTGCTTCATCTGAGCTCAGTGCTATAGAATTTTTCTTCATACTGCACCAGGAGGTCATTCCTTATCCAATATTGAAACAATATCCTATGGTACTTTTCCAATCTACCGAACTTCCTACCCAATCTGCATCTGTGAATCCACTCAATCAGATATCATCACCTTGGGTGTATTTTAATCCATATCCAATTGTTACTCGCACATATCGGAGAACATGCTTAGTAGCTGACCAGTGCACCCCTTGGTTCTACCATGAACTAACTAAGGGAATTAATAGCATAGTAAATGTTTGGCTTGGTGTTGACCAAATACATGAGAGACCCTATGAGCTGCCTGTACAAGGTGGGGTCTACTTGTTTATCTTTAGATGCATCCATTTTCTTCCAATTGGTAATCATTGGAGTAGTCATGGGTCTATAGTCCTGCATTTTGAATCTCTTTAGAATTTATGTAGCATATCTCCCTTGCCCAAGGAATATTTCTCCCTTTTGCTTCCAAACTTCCAATCCTAAAAAATAATGCATCAGGCCCAAACCCTTCATGTCTAATTCTTCTGCTAGATTCTTCTTACAGTCTTTGATAAGCTTAGATGATCCTATCAAAAACAAATATATACATACAAAACCAAAATCAGAGGCTCATTCTCTAATGTGAGATAGTAGATATTGGGATCAGCGTCACTCTTGACAAATCCCATTTGCTGCAAGTAACCATTAATTCAAGCATACCATGCTCTAGGTGCTTGTTTAAGCCCATATAAGGCTTTCTTCGACCTGCATACATAATTTTTCTTCTCATGTGCTTCGAAGCCTTCTGGATGTTCGATGTAACCCTCTTCTTCTATCACCTCGTTCAAGAATGTAACCTTGACGTTCATCTGGTGAATCTCCCATCCCATTTGTGTTGCAAGGGATATACTGGATGTGATAGAGGTATATCTTCCTACAGAGGCGAAGGTTTCTTCATCGTTTATCCCTTCCTTTTGATCATATCCCTTAGCCACGAACCTGGCCTTGTACTTCTCTACACTACCATCTGCAGCATATTTGATTGTGTAGATCCACATAGAACCTACAACTAATATGTCGTGTGGTGTAGGTATGACTTCCCAGACATCATTAGTCATGATAGAGTTGTACTGCTCTACCATAACATCCACCCAAAATTGATGATGTACGGCTTCCTGAAAACTAGAGGGTTCTTCAACCTTTGCTGCCAATGCTTGGTATCTATCAAGTTGTCTACGTTGCCTTTTCCCGGTTCTAGGAGCCCCAACAAACTCCTCTGCATCCCTAAGCACCTGCCATACTTCTCTATTAATTCTGCCACTGGTGGTGGGTGGCTCAATCAATTCTTCTTCCTGTTGTCCCATTTACTGTGAGCTACGTGTATTTTCTTCTCCTGAAGAAATACTAGTATTGGTCACAATTCTAGACCCTAATGGTTGTCCATCTATTGGATCTTCTCCCTGTTGCCGCTGGACAAGAGGTACATCCTCAGACTACTCTTCGGAAGGCATTTCTCGAGATTTTCTGAAGGCTCAGTCCTCCATGAATTTCACATCCCTCCTTGATACAATTTTCCTATTACTCGAAATGTAGATTATGTATGCCTTTGATGTTTCACTATATCCTATGATATACCCATTCTCAGCAGGCTGGTCTAATTTTCTTTGTTTCTCATCTTAAATGTGACAATATGCCACACTCCCAAAATCCCTGAAGTGACTTACCTCTAGCTTCATCCTTGTGAAGACACTCTCGGGCGTTTTCTTGCCTAATTCTTTGTGAGGGGTCCTATTCTGGATATATATAGTTGTGTTGCATGCTTCTGCCCACAGAAATCTAGGCAGAGCTTGGTCATACAACATTACCTTTGTTGCCCCAACAATATTCCTATTCTTCCATTATGCAACTCCATTTTTCTCTAGGTTATAAGGAGTTATCCATTCTCTTATGATGCCCTCTGTCGCACATAAATATTTGAATTCCTTATCAATGTATTCCCCACCATTATCTGAACGCAATACTTTGATTTTCTTCCCGGTCAGGTTTTCTACCATAGCTTTAAATTCTCTGAACTGATCAAAGACCTCATCCTTGGTCTTTAAGAATTCAATCCAAGTCTTCCTGGAATGGTCATTAATTAAGGTGAGAAAGTATTCACCACCACCAAGATATTTAGTGGACATTGGTCCGTAGATATCTGAATGTATTAGTCCCAATAAACTCTTTGCCCTATCGTTGCTTCTGGAATATGTTTCTTTAGCATACTTCCCTAGTACGCACCCTCTGCACACGTCATCATGCTTGGTGCTTAGGACTGGAACTCCTATAACATTTTCTCTGAGCATTCTCAGAGCTCCATGATGTAGATGCCCCATTCGTCTATCCCATAGCTCATTCACACATGTTTCGCCACTTAGACTGTTGTCTACCAGTTCCATTAGAGACTCGAGATGCAACTTGTATAGTTTGTTGCCTTGAGTTCCACTCTGAGCCTTCTTCTTCCAACTTGGATGTTTGACGTACGCTTTCATTCCAATGAAGTATACATCATATCCTTTGTCCTGCAATTGAGACAATGAAATTAAGTTCATTCCCAATCCATGTAGATGCAATGCATTTGTGGCTCGGAGACTATCTCATGCTTATGTATGAAATGCTACGGTCTCCTTTCATACAGTGGTACACTTTGTCTCGTTTCCGATGGTAATTTGGAAGTCCATACGTTCTTCTGATAGCTGGAGAAATTATCTCTTACTCCAGCCATATGGTTTGAAGCCCCGCTATCAATATACTAATCATCTAATGATGCAGAGCTAGATAAATATGCACATTCCCTTTCCAGCCTCGAGGCCAACTCTAAAATAACGTGATCTTCCATCTTCTTCGTGCTTTTCCTTTTACTGGCAGCTTCTCGGAAGGAATGCATAAGCCCTCAGGAGTTCGATTTGTTGTTGGAGCAGCACCACGAGTTCCCTTTAACGTAGACCTTTATGCTTTCTTGTCCAACCTTGCTCTAATAGCATGTGAATTTTTCAAACTTGAAATGCTACTGCAATATATGATATTATTTCCCTACTTATTATTCAGAAATAAGTTATTTACAGAAATCTCTTCAGTAGATATTGAAATAAATTCAACTGCAGTCTACACCATACAATTACTTAGCAAAATTATAAGGAAATACTAACACAAGAATGACATAGAGATTTTGAACAATTGTCCTCAGAAAATCCCAATGTAGGAAAACTGGTGCAACAGATGATGGTTTCTATTATTTTTCAGCAAAAATCTTCGTGTACAATTTACAATCATCAATAATGAAGAGAATTCTCTTTGATAACACTAGAGAAATATCTCACAAAATTTCTTGATTATAAATGACCCCAGAGGGACCCTCCTGGGCCACTTGTGCCACCATTATGTTGGCTCTGTGTGGGTACTACGCAGAATTGCGTCACCCCTCTACGTTGTTCCTTTCCTGCCTTTGCGTTGTCTCTTCCTTTCACTATGTCACCTACTTCTACACCCCGGATTGATGTTGAACCCTCTTTGTCTCTCATCCACCTGCAACTCTCCCTTTGGATTGATTTTCTCTTGTCGAACTTCGGCCACTGAGAATATCATTTTACTTGGACAACTGAGTATATGCACTGGAATGTTTTCCAAATAACCCTCAAGCCTTCCTTTATAGTCTTCTCATTGAGACATCAACGACCGAGATTAGATCTCCAATCAACGACTAAGATTATAACTAGACTTAATCCATGTTTTCTAGAAGATTCGCACTCTATTTTAGTAATACTCTTTAATTATTTAATTTTCCTAAGTTAAAACTTAGGATCACATTAAAATAATTAATTATTTTAATAAAACACATTCCGGTGGGAATTTTCACAAAATATTTATGAGTTCTTTGGAATACATGTGCCTAAGCCTCTCCACAATTTTTGAGACTTAGAGCACTTCCGATGCTACCAAAAATCAGCAGGGAGAACAAGTGCAAAAAAAATAAAAGACAAAAAAGGGAAGGAACGAATTCTTGATCTCATGAACAACGGACAAAGCTATCTAGTTTTTGACATAGGTGATGGCATGCAAAGTACCCATAAAGTGCAAAAAGGATGAAGTGCTATCAGGATAAATTATAGCAGCAACAAAGTGCATGCAAGGCGTACAAATGAATTATGCGACATTTTTTCTTGACTAGTTTTTGACGGATTGTTTGGAGGCGCAAGATAGCTGCAAATACTTCCATTATGCCTAGTTACTCATCTTTTTTTGCTTTCACTGACTGAGAGATACCTGATGATTTATAGCTCGTGGATGGAACCAGTGCACCTATTACAGTTGCAAGCTTTCAACATTTATGGGCATCCACAATTACTTGTCGAAAAATAGATATCAACATCAATTTTTATATTTATCAGGAAATGATCGAGATGGTGATATAGAAGACACCTAACATTTCAGTTGAAGTTATTGCCAGGTATGGGAAAATCATGTGATTCAAGGTGAATCCTCACTTTTTATACATTCATGCTAAGAGGGATCCTTACCCACAAAAACGAAGTTACCAAGCAAACGAGAATTGTAACCTCAAAACGAGAACTGTAGCAAAAAAAAAACCCAAAAAACATGAAAAAATAGCCCAAAAACGAAAAGCGTGTATGTTGGAATAACAATTTTTTGGTAAAATTTGAATTTTTTTTTTAAATTGTAGTAGAAACCAATATTTTTGCACAAAAAACACCCTAGAATTAAAAGGTGTTGCTGCAAACATAAACACTTTTTTTAAGCTAGATTTCCAACATTTTTTAGGAACGGCATTAAAAAAAAAATACCATGACTCTAAAAATCATTAAAATTCCAATAGTTTTCAACAATACATTGAAGATAAAATATCACAACTACAAAAAACCTAAAAATTCCAACAATGTTCAACCATGGCATTAAAAAAAAAATATCATGACTAAAAAAAAAAAACTTAAAATTTCAACATTTTTTAGCCATGGAATTAAAAACAAATATCATGATTATAACAACCTTAGATTTTCAACATATTTCGAAATCAAATATCATGACTAAATCAAACCTTAAAAATAAATACCCAAATAAAAAAATCATTATACCAAATGCTAAAATTTAGTTCTTTTAAAATTTTATCCTAAGACAACTTAACACATTGTAATGAAAACTTTATCAAATTGACACATAGTAGGGGCATGTTTGAACCATTGCAATTGAAACTTAAAATCAACTATCAAATTAACACAGAGTGGAGGCGAACTTGATTCGTTGTAATGAAAACTGAAAAATCAACTATCAAATTGACACTAGTGGAATCGGGTTGCTAATCTAACATCGACACGACCCCTACAACAAAAACTTAAAAAATAAATCAATAAAATAAAAAACAAAACAAAACAAAAATTAATTAAATCATAATAAAATAAATTAAATATTAAAAAAAAAAAATCATAACCATAATAATTAGTAAAACATTGAAAAAGATAAATTAAAAAATAAATAAATATATATATATATATAAACCTAATTAAAAAATATAATAAAATTATATATATTAAAAAAAAAAGACAAACATAATTTTAAAAAAAGAGTCACACACCACCTCCCGAAAAATTTGTTGGGACAGGCTTCATTCCATTCGAAAGGGTAGGTCTTATTATAGGAATGAGACCAACCCTGCCCAGTCACCAAGGGGCTGCATGTCAGGGTAGCAAGAGTTGAACCTAGCTCCTGTCACCGTGGCTTGTGGTTAAGCAGGGGTGGGTCAATTCCCAGAATCAGGCCTACCGATCCCAGCCGCCAAAAGACTTTGAGGGAAATAAGTTATTTTATAGATTATATATATATAATTCATTTTCTTATTTTATTTTATTTTAATAAACTTTTATTTGATTGATTTATAATGTTTGATTTTTTTTTCCTTTTCTTTAGTTTTTTTTATGTATTTGTTTTAACTTTTTTTTAAAATAATTTAAAACCATTTAGTTTTAACGTGTTACTTTGATTTATATTTTAAAATTGTATTTTATTTATTGTCAATATTATTTATTATGTTATTTTTATTTAAATTTTTATATAAATTATTATTTTTGAAAAAAAATCAAAAGGTTATGATGTTTAAACACAAAAATCATTAAAATTGTTATTTTTCAACCTCTTTTTTTAATTTGTTTCAAAAATATTTTTTAATTTTACATGTCATTTTTAGAGGAAATGTATATATATATATATATATATATATATATAAACTTTAAAATATTTATTTTATTATTTTTTTAAACTTTGCAAAAGGATAAAAAAATTATTATAAAAATAAAATTTTAAGGAAAAAAAAAAAACACAAACTTGAAAACCCCTTTGCAAGCGAGCATCTTAGGAAGAAAAAAAATAAGAAGAAAAAGAAAACTTGAAAAATGGTTAAATAACAATCATTTAAAAAAAAAATGCATACTTAAGGTACAAAAAAATTTAATGTGTAAAAAATATGCCTCGAAAAAAAAAAGGTTAATGCTTTTCAAAATCTGCAAGAAAATCAACAACATTTAAAAAACAAAAAATTATCCATGTTTAATATATCAAAAAATTTAAAGTGTCAAAAATACGCCGAAAAAAGAGAGTTGATGTTGCAACAACTCTTTTTGAAATCAACATGAAAAGCACTAACATTTTAAAAAAATTGTTCATTAAAAAATATTAGTGTAAAAAATGTGCTCCCAAAAAAAAGATGTATTACAAGTCGAAAATTTTCAAAATCGTGTGATTTTTTTCTATCCCTAAAAATGTGAGTGATCGGTTCACTTCTTGTTTGATTGGTAATTGTTCAATGGGAAAGTGTCCTTTTCAACCGATAGTAAAAAACATTTAGGTATTTGTCAATGTACGAGAGGTTAATTGGAAAGGACCAGTGTAGGGAAAACCAGATGTGGAGAATGCGGAAGCTACACAAAATCAAGAAGAGCAACTAGAATCACAACAATGGGGAGGAACGACACAACCTACCCAAGTACATGAAAAATACAAGGAGCCATAACAAGAAAAGGTGCAGTCTCCATCCAAGGAGACAAAGTCAGAGGAGATCAAGGACACATTTCATGCAGGCAAGAAGATAACCCAAACAAATGGTGCCAGAGAAGGGACATCCCATGCTCAGAAGAAGTACTAGGAAATGTGAGTAACCACCACTCAAGTTACCTCACTATTGAAAGATGACATTGAGCGAATTGTCAAGCAAGTGGATGAGAGGACAAAAGAGGCACTAGGTAAAGTACAACAGGATCAACAATGCTCACTAGAACAACTGGAGCTATTGTGGTAGTTTCTAGAGGCTAGCAAGTTAGCAGTTGCACGACCAACCACAACAAAGCAAATCATGTTGACATAATATCAAAGCATGCATGGAATACTGGAAATGTGATCAAATACATATGCTACATATGGAGATCATTGAACACACCATATCTCATAGTAACCAGTAGAGTTCCCAATCAAAGACCTGCAATAACGTGTCAAAGGTTTGGCCCGTATTAATTTAATTTTGTCTTAGCTGTCATTGTATAGTTTACACTAGTTGCATAATAGTGTTACCATGGAGTTGTAGTCGCACGCCATAACAACAACAATGGAGTTAGCACATGTGAATACAATGTTGGAAGCATTGTTGATTTGTAAAGTGTCATGGATATTCCACTAGACAATTTGTCGAAACAAATATTATAATATTATATTAAAAATCTGAAATTGTACACAATTACAATTTTATTAAACTTCAAGATCTATAGATTTTATTGTAATCAGTGCATGCATACGAACGAAAATTATGAATAAAAATAGAGAACGACAAGATAAGCTCCCACACACACACAGAAGACACAATATGTGCTATGGGAAACCCTTTTGAGAGGAAACCTAGCTGAAAGGTGAGGTCGCTTCGCTCTCTTTCTCTATCTAGAAATATAGTTGTAGGTACAAAGAAGTATGGTTTGTGGCTCGTGGGATCCTACAGTGTACAAATCCTCTCTGTGTGTTATACCTCCTATCCCTCTTAGTTATCTTTACTCAGCTATGGAACAAATGCTCTCGAAAGAATGGAATGTATCTTCCTCCTAGTGTCTCGGTTATAATACAAATCGATAGCCTACTAGTGGTTTTTTTACTACCTCAAATATTTACCATTGTTACAATATAGACTCTTCTAGATTCGTTTACATCACAATCACACGGCTAGCCCCTTTTACATGAATAATGAGGGCTGACGCGACATCTTCTCGAAGTGGTAAAAACGGGAAGGTCAACTTCTGAGTGGCACGATTTTCGTTTACAAATTTCGATTGACGTGATTCATACGTTGTTGGAAAGGTATCTATGTGTAGAATAGCATGAAAAAGTGTCAAAATATAGAATCAAAGTTTTACTCCCAAAAAATGTCATTTGATGCCTCAAAATGCTCCAAATAGGTTTCAGACCCCATTTTGCCAAACTGGGTCTCCTTGGTAAAAACGGTCTTGTGAGTTGATTCGTCAACTTTTTTCACTCCAAATGTATTAATATGGATGAAAAATAATATAATTATACAATATGGATCACACCTCACCATTTTGGGAGACTTTTGGTCCCCAAAAGCTTCTGCTAAATCAGGTGAAGAAATTTTTCCTCCACCTTCTCTCTGGTGTACCATTTAGCTTTGCATGGAAGTTGTCCCTTCAACCCAATATTCCAAAGGTCGTGATGCCCCTGTTTTGTAGTTCTGGACCTATTCTGCAAAATTGTATCTTTTGTCAACTCTTCCTAAGCATTTTGCACCAAATCCTCCACAAAAGGTAGGATTTGTTCCTCTTACCGGTCTAGAATGGAAGGCTCATAGAGTTTCAAATTATCTACATTCACAACTGAGTAAATGTGCATATATGGTGGTAAATTGAGTCGATAGGCATCATCACCCACTTTTTCCAGTACCTCAAAGGGACCATACCTCAGAGCCTTAATTTTCTTACCAAGCCCATGCAACCTCTCTTTGTTCAACTGTAGCCATACTCTTTTGCCCACCTTGAACGATTTCTTTGTTTTGTGTTGATCATGCCTATACTTGTTCTTCTCCTACGACTTATGCAGTGTTTCTTATACCTGTAGATGGATCTACCTGATCTTCTCTATAAAAAAATTATCCCTCAAAGCATCTCCTGTAAGATATTCCCTCAATCCTCCTTGTAATGTCTGGTCTGATGTAGATTACTTTGGGCCTACAAGTACTATAACGGATACTGGTGTGTGTGGATTATTGTCTCCTTTCCCACCAGATATTGCTTCCACTTTTTCACAACTTACACCATGGCATAGATATCCCTGTAGTTAGTAGGGTAATTAAGTAATACCCAATGAAATAGCTCATAATGGTAGTGTACATGCCTTCCTCCCTGCATCAAGACAACTTCCGTAGCATACCCACTCACATATGTCTCCACTTCAAAGGGTCGTTTCAAGTTTGGTAATGCCAGAATTGGTGCTTAATTGATCTTCTTCTTTAGCTCCTCAAAATTCTTCCACTAACCTTTTCCCCACTGGAAACTCTTGCCACTTGTTGTTATGACATGGAGTGATGTTGCTACCTCTGAAAATGAGGCTATGAATTTCCGCAGGTATTGTGTTGCCCCAATTAAACTCCTGACCTTAGAAACATTAGTAGGCACTGGTCATTTCATTATGACCTCCATCTTGGAAGGATCTATCTTTAGTTCTCCTCAATCAACAGCATACCCTAGATACACCAAATATTGTTGCGCAAACTCGCACTTCTTGATATTTGCTAGGAATTGCTGCTTCTTCAATATTTCTAGCACCTGCGTCAGATATGAAATGTGCTCCTCCCAAGTACCACAATATACTAGTATATCATCCAAATAGACATTGAAAAATGAATCTATAAAAAGGCACAATACATCATTCATTAATCTCCTAAACATAGTTGGTGCATTACATAGGCCAAATGCCATGACTAACCACTCATACAAACCTTGTATGGGTTTGAAGGTGGTCTTCCAGGTATCTTCTTCTTTAACTCGAACCTGGTGATATCTTGACTTCAAGTCCAACTTAGTGAAGTATTTTTCTTACTGCAACTGATCCAAAAAATCATCTATCCTAGGTAGGGGGTATCTGTTCATGATCATAATTTCGTTCAATACCCTATAATCTACACACATCCGCCAAGTCCCATCCTTCTTTGGCACAATGATGATGGGTGACCCACATTGTGATGTACTCTGTCGAATGACACCTTGTTCTAGCAACTACTGCAACTTTTTATTCACCTCACTTGCTTCTATAATAGACTTCCTATCCAACCCAATATTTGGTAATAGGGAGTCCGACAATAGTTGGAACTCATGCTCCACTTTTGTCTTAGGTGGTAACCCTTTAGGCTCTCAAAAACACATCCCTGTATGCATGTAACAACTCCTCCAATTGTTTTTTATGTTTCTTATTACACCCGCCCGGGGATGCCTTTCCTCTTATTTACTCCTCTACAAAATGACTTTCTCTTAAAAACAATAAAACATACTTCTTGCTAGAACTGATCAATTTATGGGCTTGGTTGGAAATTTTCAGTGAAGTTTTTTTACTTGCCTTTGTGTGTGTTGATGATGAACAATTTTCCATCCTTGATGAGAAAGTATTGTTTGGATCTCCTCATAAATATTTCATCTCACATGTACATGTATGGACTCCAAAACACGACTCCACATACATAAATGGGAACTAGACGTAGATCTACTTCATCAATAAAATCAACATTTATAACAAATATAATTTTGCATTGTTTTGTTACCTCCATATCCACATGCTTATTTACCCATCCCAGTGGATATGGGTTTGGATGATTATGAACTTCCTGCCCAAACTTCTTGACCATCTCTACTACAATGAGATTCACCTGCGATCATGAGTCATGCAGAGCATCAATATTTGTCTTCTTGACTTGTATCTTTATATGGAAGAGTTTGGTCATTTCTTTTTCTTCCTGCTGTTGAAGGCTACTTAGATTCACCTCCTTATGCATTGATGTACATACAGTATTCTCATCCACATCTAAGTTACTTTAAACTTGGATGCTCAAATCTATGGCCTTGAGGTTCTTCTTATTATTATCTTTCTTCTTATTCTCCAGGTTCAGCTTTGGATGCAACTTCCAACACTTCTCCTCTGTATGGCCATCAATCTTGCAGTGGTTGTAGTGGTGTGTTTTGGTTATTGTATTTTTATTCCCCCCCCAATTTTTACTTCTTATTTCCCTCCTTATAAGCATCATGCTTCTCTTTCTGCTTCGATCCACTTGATTGCACTCCCCTTAGGCCAATGTTCTCTAGGTATTGCGCCTATACAAAAGCCTCGTCCACCAATTTGGGTTTGAACAACATCACTTTCTCGCGCAGATGGTGGGGCAAACCCACTAAATACTTGAGGACTACATATGGGTTCTTTAGAGAGGTACCCAACATGATAATCATCTTTATGAACTCCATGGTGTACTCTTGTATGCTTTGGCCTGACATTGCCCTGAAGTAGTGCCACGAGATCCACTAGTCCTTTACGTACCCAATGAGATAAAATTGTGACTCAGTGATGGTTTTGAAGTCCTCCCACTTAGTCACTAGAGGTTCCCCATCCAACCTCACAGTCTCCATGTAGCTCTCCCACCAAGTCAATGCATGGCCTTCTAATTTCAGTCGCACAAATGAGATCTTTTGTCCTTCCTCAAATTGGTGGACGTTAAAATAACTTCCAGTTGTTGCAACCAATGGTTCGGCTTTAGAGCATCAATATTTCCATGGTATGAATTAATATCAAATTTTTCTTCCATCTTAAACAGGGATTGTGATTGGTTCACAACACTCGAACTGGGTTGATGTTTTTTGGGTTCTTTCTTCGGTTGTTTCTTTGTTTCTTCCCGATCGATGGATCACCCTTCTGATTTTCCCTCTGCATTTCAACCCTCATCTTCTCCAAACATACCAAGATTATTTCTTAGGGCCACCATGAGGAGGTTTACAATGTGATTTATATATGCGACTTGTTGTTCCAGTCGTGAAAACCTCACCTTTGTAGGATCACGATGGTCATTTACATATTCGTCGGCCATGATTAAGGTTTCACAATTTTTGGCCCCACCAATTTAGATTGCCTACAAATCTCCATAAAATACCCAAAGAAACCTGTTATGATACCAAATGATTTGTAAACTACTGTGGATATTCCACTGGACATTTCGTCATAACAAATTTGATAATATTATATTAAAATTTTGAAATTCTACACTATTACAGTTTTATTAAACTTCAATATATGTAGATTTTACTGTAATTAATGCATGCATGTGAATGGAAATTATGCAGAAAAATAGAGAATGACAAAATAACCTCACACATACACATAAGACACAAGGTATGCTATGGGATACCCTTTTGGGAGAAAACCCAACTAGAAGGTGATGTCGCTTCATTCTCTTTCTCTGCCTAGAAATATGACTGCAGGTACAAAGAAGTATGGTTTGTGGCTCATGGGTTGCTACAATGCAAAAAAATTCTTTGTGTGCTCTAGCTCCTATCCCTCTTTGATATATTTTCTCAGTTGTGGAATAAATGCTTTCAAAAGAATGGAATGCCTCTTCCTCATAGTGGTCGGGTTACAACACAACCTGATAGCCTACTAGTGGTTAAGTTTGACTACCTCAACTCTTATCCAGAGTTACAATATAGACTCTTCTAAATTATTTTACATAATAATAACGTGGCTAACCCATTTTACATGAATAATTAGGGTTGATGTGACATCTTCTCGAACCATGGTGGTGAAAACAGGAAGGTCAACTTATCAGTGGCATAAATTTTGCATATTGAATCTGATTTACGTGATTCTTGCATCGTTGGAAATGTTTCTATGTGTAATATAACATGGAAATATGTCCATACCAAAGCAACAAAGTTTTACCCCCAAAAAACATCGTTTTATTCCTCAAAATGTTCCCAAAATGTTTTAGACCATGTTTTACCAAACTGGGTCCCACTGATAAAAATGGTCTCGTGAGATTATTCCTCAACTTTTTCCACTCTGAATGCATAGAGATGGATGAAAAATAATATAATGATGCAATATGGATCAATTGGAGTGCAAGAAGATGCAGTTAGAAGAAGAAAAGTAGAAATTTGTGGATAGAGAAGTCAGACTGTGCGTAACAGTTGAGGAGCTAATAGAATTTGATGCCCCAACACAAGGCTAAGTTATCAAGATTGGAGAGGTTTTTCGAGGACTAAAATCATAGGTCGAGGAGTTAAAAGTGCAACAAAATTCATCCACCCCGCACAAAAGGAGCTAGCGCTGAGTAGAAGAGGCGAGGGCTATCACCCATCTTCCGAAAATGAAGAATTTGCAAGAGCAGTGTAAAATTACATATGAGGAAGGATTGAACTTATGGACCAACCTATTGCAAAACTAGGAGTTGTAGCGTATTTCTCATAAAGTAGGTTGTTGAAGAAAAGGTGTAAAAAGTTGTTTCCATCAAAGGGAAGTTGCAATGGAAGAGGGGATAAAATAAAGGAGGGATACACAATAGCAAAGGCATGGAATGTGAAAAATATGCTGGAGGAACTACTACGGAGTACCAACGAAGTTGGGTCAATACAACAAGAAGTTAATACCATAGTAGAATAAGGGGAGTAATGGGTTACCATTGCCATTATAATTAAGGTATCTGTCACAATCATTATGCATGCTACTCAAATGCATTATAAGGTTTAAAGTGTGCACAATGCCCTCAAATTATTGAAAGAGGCAACTAAGAATAAAATCCCCTTATTGTAGGCCAAATAAATGGCTCAAGAGGAGCCAAAGGTGAGTGTTGGGGACTTGTTGAGGAAGTTTTGGGAATAAGCTTTGGATAAATGTTTGAATTTTTTAGATGGTTTTGGAGTTACATGCAACATTAAAAAACGAGGAGTATTGATGCACAAAATTGGCACAATAATATCCACGCATAGAATTGTTGTTGAAGGAAAGAACGCGTAGTAAAGGAGCGATGCGCGAGGTGGTCGAAGTCACAGAAATGGTTAAGTTTGAATGTGTCTTTTGGACTAGTTTTTATTGGGTCAAGCATAACACCAATAGTTTACCTTCCCATGGTAATTATTTTCTCTAGTATTTCCCATGGTATCAAAGTCAGCTTGGGACCACATGATTATGTATAAATAGATGCAATCTAAGAGGATTTGGGTTGGCTCGTTGTTGGTTATTAATTGGTTGGTTGATTCTATGTTATTGGTTTGCACTATTCTATTATTCTATTCCCTTGTGTTGGTTTTTTGTTGGGTTGGTTAATTTTCCTTTGTGGGCAATATTGTGATGATGTAATGTTATGGTAATTAGGTTAGCGAGTAAAAAAAAATAGAATTGGTGATGTTTTGACATCGTGCTCAACTATTTTTTGGTATTAATGGAAGATAGATGAAGGTTGATTTTTCACCATTTATGTGTGTGTGATGTGTTGGTTTAATATTTATTCTATCTATGCTTATTGTTAATATACCATAGTATGGTCTTGAATCATTTTCAGTGAACCGAAGGTGGTAATGTCTAGTGTTACATTGTGTATAAAAATGTAGCACCCCCTTTTTTTAATTTTGTCAATATCTTAATATGGGTAATGGGTATTATGGAATTAACATATGAGCATGAAATGAACCATGTAGAATGTTGAAAATAGTACTTATCACACAAATTATGATTCCCTTCATCAGTGCAGAAAATTGGTTCCCTCGATCCCCATAGGTGCCTCGGGTGAGACTTCACCTATTTTGCAAGTGATGTTGAAAATACCAATGTCTAGTGGGGTTTTGTTGGCTAAAATTTATGCATTAACCTAAGTCGGACTATCTCTGGCACCAATAGTATCCAATGTATTGTAGCATGACCATCCTAGTTTGTTATGCCACAAACCCCTCTATATTGTATCTTACATAAATTACACATGAGCATGGTTATGTCCAACTCACGAAAGAAATGATTATTATCTTACATTTGGATGTGTTTATATGGGGTTTTTTTTTCCTCTTTTCAATAATGACTTCATCCATCAACTCTTGAAAATTCATTTGGATGAATATAGAATATCATGCATTTTGATGATGCAAGGTTCTATTGATCTCATACATTAGAGGGAATATGTTATTATGGAACTCTGTTGCATGTGCTAAGGAATCCTGACCTTAGAGTGCATCATTACATGGTCTATTTTGCATAGAGAATCTTAATTTGTCTTGAAAATTTGGAAATGTCATCAATTTTCCTTGATTTTGTTGATTTGTACAAATCTCCTTTCGGAATCTAAACATAAGACACGGTAATAAAGCTACTATGCATGAATATCCTATTGATTTAGTCAAACTTGATCAAGGAGTGCACCATGGTTGATTTAGTCCACTTTGATTTCTTTTGGTGTGCCCAAAGCATGGATATCTTGGGATTATTATAGAAAGTGGTCCTACTCTTCGTGTAAAAGCCCTAGAATGAACAAGAAGCCCATAAAACTATCTTTGTCACATAATCGATGATTTTGGATTCGATATATATAGATTTAATTTAGACCTATTGGATTGAAGATTGATCTTAGATAGAGTTTTTTTGTCATGCAAATGAATGTCCAATTTCTACATTTGTCCCCACTTGTCCAATCTGCTTATGGAGGGAGAGGAGGACTATTGAACACATTGAGTATTGATGGACATGAGAGAGCCTTTAAAATAAATAAATCTAAGGAGAAAGGATCTCGAGTTATCTAGCCACTCTAGGCTATGGATGCATGGATCTAAATTTTATAACTTATGATATGATCTCCATTTCACACCCCATTGTATTGCTTGCATTAGTTTAACGTTGCTTACTTGAATATATTTCTTTACTTATTAAAATAAGAAAGTAGGCCTAGTAGGTTTTTTACCTTACTTTGAAAGTTATACTCAAGGCTTTCCTACTTATGGAGTAGGAAAGATCTTTTTTATTACCTTATGTAAAAGATTCTTAAAGCTAGTCATACTCTTCTTATTCCACTTGAGATTGAGAGATCCATCAAAGAAAGAAAGTTATAGACTCCTTTCTTTCATTATTTACCAAAGCCTTAGCTTCTTTCTTGCTTGCTTAGCTTGGTATAATAAAACTTGAATTTTTAGTCATCTGCCTTCAAATCAACTTATGGAGATCTAATAGTACATCTCAGGTATAAATTCTCATTTATCTAGTGTATATTACTTGTTGAGAAACAAAACACCATATTGTAATTGTTGTGTGCAATTTCTCAACTTAATTTAATAAATTTGATACTTTTTCTTGAACAACAATCCCCTTGCGATAGTACACTTACACGCGTAAAAAAAACTTACCACAAAAAAAAAAAACACCTTTAATTATTATGACAATAATAATAACTTACTCTCACGAATCTAACGAGCCCCCTTTAACCAAATTATTGTTATAATAATCACATTATTATAGAACCTAATTTTCACACTCAACTAATCCATTGATTAAAGATACACATAATTGTTCTTAAAATTAAACTTGGATTTAACATTAAAACATAGGCAATTTCCTATTATGTTAAAAAAAAAATTGGGTATTTCCGATACCACATCTCCCACCCAACTAATCCACTAATTAAAAATTCACACCTAATTGTTCTTAAAATTTAATTTTACGAACAAACAAAGAGAATCTCCTATTATTTTATTTTTGTCTTTATCTAACACCACATCACTTCTCCGAGCAATAACTTATTGCACTGGACCATAGTGCAAATTGGAGAGCCTAGAATTTCTGCCGTGCGTAAATCTCCATAAATAATGGGAAAGAAAAACGAAACGAGGCCCCTTATGACCGTGCAACACTAACGAGGCCATGTCAATGGAGTCAACAAGCCAACTCACTCCACCCGGGAAAAGAAATAGTTCTCGAAAAAATAAATCATAGTCCATTTATCAATTTTGTACCTTAATTCAAATATAAACATTTAACACCCCAACTCCAAGTCTACAATCTATGCAATTTTTCCCATAAAATTAATATTTTAAAAGTTTAAAGTATATATATGTTGTAGTCTAACTCATAATAACTTAGAAATTTTAGTTAGATTATGAAAAATTCAGGCAAAGATTTTTTAAAATCAGGGTTATAGTCGTTAAACTTCAGTATTTTGGGTGCCCTACGGGTTTTTTATGGTGTTGAATCCATTTTCACCATAAAAAAATGCAATTCAAACAATCCAACTATCTAATTTTTTGAAAATTTGTTAAACTTCAGTGTTTTGGGTACCCTAAGGGTTTTTGATGGCGTTGAATCCATTTCCACCATTAAAAAATGCAATTCTAATACTCCAACTATCCGATTTTTTGAAAATTTGTTTACCAAATTGCAGCAAAAAACTATCATCGAGACTATTTTGTTGCGTCTGTAGACAACTCTTATATATATTCTATGAAAATAGACGGATACTTCTACCTACCTACGTATCTTTAACTTTATAGTACAATTCCCCGAACTATTATAATAGTTTTTTATTTATTGCATTAAGAGAAATGAGATACAACATTAAGTATTAATTTGATATTTAAATTAATATAATTTTATTATTATTGTTATTATTTATTGATTTATTTATTTTTATTTTTTTATGTATATTCGAAAATATATATTTTAGGAAAGTTTATTAGGTATTTTTTCTCATTTTGAGGATGGTATCAAAGATAAATTAAATTTCATAAACATTCGAGGTTTTGTAACATAGGGTTAAAGGTCATTGCAACAATAGACCCATTAAATGTCCGAAATGTTACTTATAATAATTGAGCCTAGGTGTTGTGGAGGTAGGGGCGGGAGGGGTTATCCTTCACCCCAATGAAGAAATAGAGACTCAATTTGCATGGGGTTTAGGAAGGTCAACTAATAATCAAGCAAAATTCCTAGCATTATGGCAAGGTTCGGAGACAGCAATAGCAAGGCAAATTTGACATTTGGTGGTTTTTAGTGATTCCATGATTGTCATCCAACAAATTCACAAAATTAAAGAGAAACCATAACATGATCTCTCCCTATTGATACTCATAATCAACTTACAAATTCAGAAGTTTGAAAGTGTGGAATTTTATCATATGAAGAGACAATATAATCAGGTGGCGGACTTGTTAGCAAATCTAGGAGCCAACCTAGAACAAGGTTTGATCATTCAGGATAAAGGAGCTCCAACATTAAATGCATACCATGATTATAATCCTTAATAAATATTGGATTTTCATAATCCAAATCTCGTGAATACAGAGTCTAGTTTATTGTGAAGCCATGCGCGTTAGGCTATTTAATAGTCATAATAAGCAAAGAATTACGATGTAAGAAATTCGACGACCATTATCTAAGGTGAGAGGCATTAGTGGTTATGACAAATGGATTTCCAAGGTGAAGCATGTCATGCACCTGGACATGTGGTGGATAATCTTTGATGTTTTATTAGGTAAGCTTACGAATGAACATGATTATAGTCCACTAGCTCGAGGGTCATTAAATGCGCACAAATTTTGCAATGGAAGGGACGATCCAGTTATGGCTTATCTCATTTGGCAATTGGAGAGACAAGATTCAGGCATTGAATGCTTCCAAGAACCCGATGGGCGGAGAGTGGATGGAATAAGAAATTCTAAATGGAGAATCATCGAAATGGACTAGTCATCGATGTATTGTATTATTTCAGAGGTTATCTTCAAATCAATGGAGTGTTCAACTAGTTTGGAGGCAGTTGTTCAAACTCGTTTTTCATCACAACTAACCATCAACATGGCCTTTCTCTCTTCTTTCATCTCCAAACAAGGTGAATTGGTGGTCACTGAGGCAAGAGTGCATTTCTCCTTAGTGAGTCAGGAGCTCAAGTTGTTGCATGCAAAGGTAGAACAATTGTAGGTCACAATGGGTAGTTTGAGTGTTAAGCTGGATAGTATTGAGTTGATTGTTGAATCAATGACTATTGGAATTCTTAAAAAAGTCTTTAGAGTAGTGAATGATTTGTTAGGTGAATTGATGGCTCGACAGGAGAATGTGGTACCAATAGTGTGAAGTATGACTGACGCTTCTCCCTCTCAGGCAGGAATTGTCTATACTGAACATGCCAGTAGCTCTGAAGAAAGAAAAAATGGCCATGGTTAGCTCTACCTAAGTGTTTTAATTTATGTTTTGTAAGCACATCGTGTATCTAGGAGTCCTCTAGAGACTCTATAAAATAAGTTCATTAAGAGTCATAGCTGGTAGATGGCAGGGTAGGAAAGGGTGTCTTGTTTTGAAATTTTGGAACTTAATGGATGAAGATCTTACTCTGAATGTAAAGGTGTTGGCATGCAAACCAATTGATTTAATATAAAATAGTCGTTCCTTAAAAAAAAAATGAACCTAGTTGGGGAAGACATCAATCCCCTTTGCAACCACCCAAGCTAGACACAATCTCAAGGATGGTGTCTAGTGTAAATATGTTGATGTTGATTATTTCCCTCAATTCGATGGGGGCATCAAGTAAGACACACAACAAAATCAACCAACTTGGGGGATTAACATCGAGACCTTTTGCATGAAACTCAAAGCGTTCAACCACTTAAGCTAAGTGTGTGTGTATATATATATATATAATTTGTGATTAGTAAAGTATATGTATACAAATGGAACATTTATAGTTGTCTTGGTGTTTTGAGATGCGCCTCCTTGCACTATGAGCTAGGAGACACTTAAAACCATTTTGGTCTCCATGAGCTCAATTTCAACAAAGTGATAAGAGATTTATCATTGCATAAATAACAGGATTCAAGAATAAGGGGGGTGGCAAGTGGCTAGTTTATTACCCCAACAAGGGATCAACCCATGGATGATGTGACCTCGATGGTTGCATTATGAAAATGAATACTTCAGGTATTGGAAATATATTTTTCTTACTCTTCATTTAATTAGAAAACAATAATGAGAGTAATCCTTTATGGACCAAAATCCTTCGTAAGTTTTAGTTTGGCAAGGCTTATTCCACTGAAAGGATCCCTCTTTGGTTGATAGGTAATGTAACAAGTTTATTGTGATTGGTCTAATAGGCATCTTTTTTAATGTTTCATATTCCATATCAAGGTCATTTGGAGACCTTGTCTCCAATAACTGCGAGGAGTCATCTCCTAATATTGGTTTTGTTATCTTGTAGTGTTTATCGTCATGTTGCTTTCTCTTAGATTTATATGCTTTGCATTTTGATTACTTTGGACATAGTTTATTGTGTTTATTTGCAGTTTGGTGTTTTAGCATTAAATAACTTGTTTTTTGAGTTTGATAGTATGTTGCCAATGCTCGAGGAGCCTGCAAGTGCAACTTGTCGTTCTTATATTATTTTTCTTAACAATGAAAGAATGCCTTAATGTTAAAAACAAATTAATATTTAGATTGAGACATTGGTTTTTGTGTTTTGGTATTTTAGCATTATAAAACTTGTTTTATGAGTTTGATAGTCTTTTGCGATGGCTCGTGGAAGCTACATGTGCAACTTGCCTTTTTTATATTGAAATTATGTGGATGATGCTTTGTTAATAGTGAAAAAAAAACTAGTAATCTCAAAAAAATTAAATCAAATATCCATATTGATATATTGACTATTGAAAGATTCAGATAAGTGATTACTTATGTGTTGACGGTGTTGGATACAACCAACATACATGGGGTCTCCCTGATGTGAAGTCCCAATTAAATCTCATACCATATGGAGTAGGAGCCCCATCTGGAGTATTGAACTGACCATCATAACTTAAGGTTTGCCTTGGCTATAATGAGAAACATAATAGATTAAAACATAACCTTTGAAATCAACAATAAAATTGGCACTATGAAACACCAATTGTAATGTGTAAAAGGAGGCCTTCATGAGCAGGAAGACAAGAGTGAGTCTCTAGAATGAGATTAATAGTACTATCCTACAGAGGCAAATAAAAACAATGAAAGATTTGTTAGTTATCTAGTGAAATAGTTCACATATGGGCAATGAGCATCAAAGAAAATACAACACACATTCAACGAGATAAGTACCAAATCCAATCAAGTAGTTCAATTTCCTTAGTACATATGAACATAACATATACCACAAACATCTCAATAATAGTATTACAACATTCACTATACATGCATGAAAATGTATTGGCTCAATGAGCTTCTAAACATTAAGTGAAAGATCCAAGTACACAATTACAATGGTGATCCACTAGCTCCAACGGTGGAACATTAAGTCACTTCTTGCTTATCCAAAAGAATGATCGTCTCTCCTATGCCACGATGAAGAAGCCAAGGCTAGATCTCCAAAGTCTAAGCCCCCAAAAGGCTTTTGCTTGAGTTGTGGGATTGCTTTTATGACAAGAGGAATAATGTTTCACATCCCCGTGACTCTTGAACTCCCCTCATAACTCTTGGAATCCTGGATGACCTTCGAACTTCTATTTGAATCTTTTGTCCACATTTGACTCTTGGACTTCCACAAGACTCTTTTTTCCACATTTTTCATATTCCACATGTGACTCTTGGACTTCCACATATTTAAATTTTGTGATTTTCTTGAAAATACACTATTACAATCCACATGATGATGTGGTAGGACACATTAACACATACGACATTGTGATGACACTTGTACATGCCACAACTTCGTAGTGATGACATGGAACTTCATGATGATGTGGCAATTCCAAGTTGCTCTCTTTGTTTCTTTGTCTTCAACTTCTTCATGATAGGTCTAATCCGTACTTCATCTTCATGAAAGATATGCTTTGTTCTCCATCTTCACCCTCTAAAGGGTCTTGAATCAGTGTTGTAACCTTCAGAGCTATCGTGTAATGTCTTTATTATGTCATGGTACAGTATTTGCTTCATGTATTCATGATATTTCACCCTTATGTTTCTTCTCTACAAGTGCTTCCTTATTCATTCTCCATACTATCCTCCTTGAGCATCACCTTGCCATGTTGAGAAAGTACACCTTCCATTGAAGGTCACTCATAACAAGGCAAATTCAATATTCAAATCATCTATCCTATCTCTACCTTGCTCATGGAAGAAGCTACTTGTGATAGGCCTGTGAAAGCACTGAGAAGTAAGGTCTTAATGAGGATGGCACAGTTGACCTCAATAGTGGCTAAGGAGAGCACCAACGTTCACTATAATTGTGCCATGTGCTATGAGGAGGGGTTCTTCAATGTCCAGCGCAATGGGAGAGCACAAGGGACAAAGGCGATGGGTTTGTTGACTAAAATTACACCATGCACTAGGGTCAAGGGAGTAGGGGGTAGTAAGAGCATAGTTTAACTTGACAATGGATGAGAGGAGGCCTTATTATGCTATGGGATTGCGCCATGTGTTGAGGATGCAAGACATGACAAGTCTTGGGCACAAAAAGCGTCCACAGTCAATAGTAGGAGCAAGAATAAGCACTATTACTGTGCCATGCACTGGGCTCGAGGGAAGGCCTTTATGACAGTGTAGTTCAACTCATTAGTAGTTGATTATTCATTAGGAATGTGCTCTGCACCCTAAGCTAGTGTAGTTTGACTTGACAATGACTGATAGGAGGACTCATTGTGCATTAAGACTGCGCAGTGTGTTTAGAGAAAGGGGTAGGCCTAAGGATAGTGTCGTTTTTCTCAACATTAGCCCATTATCTACTATAAATACACTTTTCACCCTATGCTAATGTATTTTGACTCTGTAGGGACTGTTTGTGAGAGGAGATTGTGCAGTTCACTGAGGTAGGAAATAGAAGGTAAGTCAGATTTCCTAGGAGAGTTCTCACTACATTGTGAGGGGAAGAGGGAATTTTCATTGCAAAATTTGCTTTTGCAGGGGGATAAAAGAGGTACTTGTTGTCAGCTATAAGTTCTCTATCTACTATGGATGGTAGAGGTGATCACAACTCATTGTAGTGAGTTGGTACAAGCAATAAGGGTTAGGTGATTATGCTTTGAAGGTTCTTAACTTGCAATCCAAGGAGATGACCTTAAGAGAGGCTTAGTGCACAACTCTATGATGAAGAGGTATCATTAATGGGGCTCATGAATAGGTTGTGCTCATCACCTGATATGAGGGATAATTCCTTCACCACTCGAAATGGGTAGTAGGACCAAGAAGAGATCCAAAATGGTTAAGTGTGGGACCAGTTGTGTAAGAGAAGAAAATGCATCCGAACGAGACTTAAACATGGATTGAACACATAAATTCCATTGATACAAGCCAAGAAAATTCACAAGACTCATGAACATCAATCACACCTTGAAACAATAACAAAGCGACACTTATTTCTAAGTGCGATAGTTGTAACGTCACATTGCGACACTTCGAATACAAGTAGCGACACAAGGGTCAATTGGGATTAGAAAGTATGCTAAGTTGTAGGAATTTGTCTAGTGCATATTCTTATTATAAGTAGGGCCATTTAATGCAAAAGGGTGTGCTAGAACTACCTCTAGTTATGTGCAAATGTGTGACACACACAAGAGTGAAAACAACTAGAAGTGACACTTGCAACAGTAAGAAAATTTGAAAATGACACTTACAAACACTAAAGAAATTGAAAACAACACATGCTAGAGCGAATATAAGATGAAAACGCCACTTGTTAAAGTGAAATCAAGCAAAAACAACATTCACAAATGTGAAAGCGACAGTGAGAGGGATTGTCAATGAAGAGTGTGCACCCACTGTCGAATATCTAGACTTTCATAATAAAGGTGTGTTTGTGCATTCATCGAGGACCAAGCATGTGTGATCAAGTGACTCTCACACTTAGAATATGAGAAGAAGACTTGAGTGCTTATCAAAACATCAATCGATCATGAAGCAGCTATGGAATGACAGATCGTAAGATACTCAGTAAGCTCCAGAATTCAAGTTTGGCAAAAAATTTGGAGGGTGTTGATCGCCGATGTCAACACTTGGAAACACATTGCTAGAACTCCATATTTTTTCTTCAGGTATTACCCTTAAGTGCAAGGTATCAGTCTTTTAAGAAGTATTGATTCAACATGTAAATCACCATGTCTTTGCTACTTATCTCGGTCAAAGATATAGTCTCTCATTTTCCTTTATAAACTTCAAACACATTTAGAAAGCTAGTCATACCTCAAATGTTTCAATAGGGGAAAAGGATAGTAAGTATAGCGAGATTTTTATAATCAGAGTTTAGCACATTTCCCAGTGTTGCTCCGCTGCCAACAAGCTTGTTTAGTACCCCAATGGAGTCACCTCAAGGAAACACAAGCATCGCTTCGCTTCCAGCAAGCCTGTTTAGTACCCCAATGAAGTTGATTGTTTCAGATCTCTGTGCAGGAAGTCTTTCTCTTCTTCACCCTTTATTCAATTTTCTTTAAGATATGTTTGAAGCATTTATTGAACATTTATATCATAGGTGGAAGATGGACCCTAACTTGTTTAATTTACAAGAGAGGTTGTTTCCTTACTTAGGGGATTTGAAAGATAATTGAATTTAATATGCTTGTTTAAAGTTTTTGCCTTTCCATTCTCTACTCAGTTGAGTCAACATGTCAAAACACCATTCGATACAAGGTTGAGTCAGGAATGAATATCCTAATAATTATATTGGTTTCGTAGTTTGGCCAAAGGCTTTCTATTTGGAACAAATCGTATTTTATGTTTAGACATCATTGACTTTAAAGATATATATACCAAATTAGAGAAGAAGATAATAGTTTAGCTAAGAATTGTTCATCATCACAACTGCCCTTTTCAAGTTTTTCCACGTTGTCTTTTGATCCAAATGGAAAATATTTAATGGAGGGTATTCTTAAGAAAAACACGAAAGAAAAGTCATCATAAAACAAGGAATCAAGACCAAAAGAACAAACTAAGTATAGAACTGAACACTAAGGGAACATGCAAAACAAAAAATAAGAAAACAAAACAAATACATGTTGGAAATGTTGTCATTGATGGCAAAGGAGGCAGCGCTGAAGCAAAGAGGCAGCAAAGAAGCAAATGAAGGCAGAGGAAATGAATATAATAGAGGCAGAACCGTTATCTCAGCAATAGAGGCAGAGGCAGAGCGACAGGAGCAGCAGAGACAGAGTCAGAGACAGAAGCAGAGCCATTATAAAATTCCGGGAATCGCTTCACTCCAGCGGCAAAGAATATATATAAACATATACAAAACTTATTCCAGGAATTGCTTAACTCCAACAGCAATGTAATGCAAATAACACAGAAAATTCCGGGAATCGCATAACCCCAAGCGGAAGGATACATAAAACAAATCTCATTCCGGGAATCGCTACCCACGCAGGAGTATACATAGAGCGCATTACATATGTTCCAATGGTCCAAGGCATATACATTGATATATATTAAAGTGGAGTGTGTTATGATCAATGGAAAGGAAGTAATATAAAGTGGGACCCTCATCCAATCGCAATCGGAGATCGCAAGGGCAGTGGAACATCGCAACAGAAAGTTGCGATTGCGATTGAAATGCCGGACCCGATCGAGTTATGCACCACAGTTAATTGCTAATCGCATCCGAGTTCCAATCGCACGACTTTGTAAAACGCTGCGATTGAAGTGGCGGACCCGATCGAGTTATGTACCACAGTTAATTGCTAATCGCATCCGAAATCTCAATCGCAATCGAAACTCTACGATTGATCGCACGACTTTGTAAAACGCTGCGATTAGGCTTGAGACCGATCGACTTATTAACTATGATTAACAAGTGTTTTTGAGTTCCGAATTCTAATCGCAAGCAGGAGGAAATTTGTGGAAAGTATTTTATTATATATATATATATATATATATATATATATATATATATATATATATATATATATATATATAAAGAAATGGATTGCGGTTGTATTAAAACATATCGCGTGGTCTGTAGACCACGGGCCTCGACAACGGGAGGGCGATTATTAATGTAATACATTTATAATATATGTATGTTCGACTGCGTTCCGCCCCATCAACAAGACATGTGCAAGTATTAAAGGATGAATTACGGTCGGCGAGGATTCATTTATATATAAAACGCTTAGAACGCTATTTATAAAAATAAAATAAAAATACGGTTCATGAATTCGAAATTCTTGTGACGGCCATAAACGAGAAAGGCATACGAGAGAAAGAGAAAGGGACAAAGAACGGGTTAGAGAAAGACAAATGCGCAGCAAACCAAGAGACAAAATAGGTGAGCTGGAATTCATATTGTAATTCGAATGTAAATGTTTTAATTGTTTTTATTGTTTGTGATGCATTGGCAAGTCTCCGAGAGAAAACAAACTCCCACTATAATGTTAAAATTGACACCTACAGTTATAATTTCTGAGTAAGCTGATAAAAGGAGTGAGAAGGCAGAAGGCAAAGAGACATGACTCTCCATTTCGAATTCCAAGTAGAATACAAACAGTCATGTGAGGAAATCTATAAATAATATCATCTTGATATGCAGAGAGATTTTTTTTGAGAGCAGAGGTGAGAGTAAAGAAAGAGAAGGCAGAATACAGAAGAGTGAAGCAGAGAAGATCAAGAAAAGAAGAGCAGAAAGAGGAGCTACAAAACAGAGCTGATATTAGAGGTAAATCAGCAAACATTCGGTTTGTTAAATTGAGGAAGTTGGAGCTTCCGTATCAAGTTGAAGCTTGATAGATGTCAGTTGTAGTTGACTGAGGTTGGAGCCTCCTGTAGGTTGGTGCCTGCAGAAAATTGAAGGGAGTTGGTGCTTCCTTGCAAGTTGTAGCTTGCAGAATTGAGGATAGAGCCTCCTGTAGGTTGGTGCCTACAGAAAACAGTGGTGAGAGGGATTTAGAGCTTGCCTTTGCATCACAACAATAACAAGATGTGGTTTTCTCCCTTTATGGGTTTCCACTTACATCTGCTGTCTCTATGTGTGCTTCTTATGTGTTGATGTGATTATTTCAATCTGCTTAATTTCTTGCTGTTGTCAACTTAAGTATGGTGTCACAATAAATTAATATTGGCTGCAAATAAGATTGTTCACATATTACAGTTGTAAATAACTCTGGTGAAAATTTAAAAGGCTAATGCATGTATTAAACTGATTCACCCCCCCCTCTCAGTTTAATCAAAGATTCAACAATACAAAGACTAGATGGAGAGCAAATGCAGGATGAGTGTACAAGGGAAACTAAAATGCAACTACACCTACTTCTAACCTAACCAGCTAGAAGGTCAGGGCTAAGTGTAATGAAATTTCAAGTGTAGCCAACATAGTTCCCAACCTGCAAACATAAAGAGTACGAGCAATTTAAACTGATATAACATAATGTGAAAGACAAAAGATGTTATGAAACCAGCTCCAAAAATAGAAGAAAATAAAGATCAACGCCTTAGATCACTTCGAGGGGGAAACCTCCTTTACATTAAATAAATGAACAATTCTTGGATGATACAAATGACAAAACCTCCTTTCTATATATAGGAGTCCATGGGGTCACAATATAATCCTAGCTGACCTAACAATAATAATGTATACACAATAATTAAAATATTTTGTTTTTGGTAAGTTGGGTTGCCTGCTGACTCAAAAACATAAAGTTGCAGAGACACAGGCTGGGTAGGCAAGCACGCCACTTATCCCGCATTTGTTAGCACTAAGCCACGCTGGTGGGGACCTCGCCTATTGAAAATTATAAATTTAAAAAACATTATGCGTGTGTTAATCAGATATCTATAACATAAAGTGAACTGAGCAGACAGGCACCGATGATGATCACAACAAAATGAAGAACCAACGCCGCGTAGACTTCTGCTTATCAATTAGGTCCTCTCCACAATGGGGTGTTGTTTCATAGTAGCTGGGGTTTTTATCAAAAACTTCCACTGGACAATACATAGAATGGGGGAGTCCTCGGATCCACGCTTTCAGATTTGTTGCCGTCCATGCCTTCGATTTGTCACCCAAATGTATGTATCCTCGTCATCCTTCTCTAGGACCAACGTCGGGTCGATTTTGCTGTGCTGGGGGAGTGTCTGTGGAGGGGTGGTGGACTTCTTCTGACCACGTCTGCCTCTCTACGTAGAGTGCCCAGAGGCTTCTGCATGTTGCTTAGGTTCAGGACTATGACGCACAAAGGTGCTGGAAGAGGAGCCATCTATCGACTCGAGACGATTGTCCTCGCCATGGTGATAACGGCCAGGGAGAGCACCTCTTTGTCCTCTGCGGATAGTTCGTTGGCGAAGTCTGGGAACCATTTCGCACCAAGGCAAGGGGGAACAATTTAGAAAAAAAAAAGGGGGCACAAAAGGGAGAGCCATGCAGGGGCTCAGGGGAAAGGAGTAGCTGGGGGGCAAATGCGCAGGAAGGAGTGCGACAGCCCAATGAGGACTGTGCAAAGCTACACAGAGAGTAGAGTTGCACAGCCTATGGAAGTCAGGGAGAAGCCCGAGCAAAGAAAGTTAGGCAAAAGACCAAGTAGACAGACAGAGTGTGGAAGTGGGCGGAGAGCTCAACTCTTTAAAGGGGTGGGGATGAGTGCGGTGAGGATAGTAATGATTAGGCTTCAGATGCATCTATGTGCGATGATTGAGAACCTGAGCAGGCTCGAGGGAAGGGGTATGACTACAATGCAGGTTAATCATAAAGGTCATTAATGATGGTGGCTGCGAGGTGATGCTCAGTACAAGATGACACAGTTCCCCTCCTTTCGTCATCATTGGTGGTTCTATGAGTTTTGTGCGAGTAACTAACAAAATGAGGATCCACAACAAATGAAGCTCTGCGTGGGGGATCTCCATTACCCGTGGAGTGTGGGATGTGATTGGCAGTCATATCAATTCTTTCACCCACATCCGGGGAATAACAATATGGGGGTTACAGGGGTACAACAATAACAATAAGGGAGGCTCACTAACATAATAAGGGACTACACTAGTGATATAGGGACCTAACAAAAGATAAGAACTTAAATATCTTGCACAAAATACAAAAGGTCTTGGATAATTCCACAAAGATGTACCATACCACCTAATTCTAACCATTTCACAACTTTACCTTTTCTCATAGAACAACAAACCAACAAACCTCGAAAGCTTGTTGTGAATGTACCTGCATCTATGTTATCCTGCTTAGAAAACATCAGAATAAATCTATGCCTATTATTAACATATGAGCTTGCCAACTAAGATTTATCCAACCGTTCGTGGATTGGATCTCAATACTCAAAAAAACCAATTTGGAAACCCCGAGACTCGTGAGAAAATAAAATTTAAGTCAACGCACTTGAATCACAAAGAGAATCTCTGGTATAACGATCAGATGGGTCGATTAACATATAAGGTTCTTGATTCTAATTTGGTTCCCTTTGCATCCAATTGCATGCAAAACCAACATTGTGAAAGCTTAGGGCATTACAAACAATTGTTGACATCATAAATCCATGAAACCAATTAGGACACCGAGTTGACAAAATATTAGAAACATGTGTCAAATCAAACCCAATATTTGTATCAGCTTGAGGGTTTTGGTCTATTGAATGATTGAAGCATTTGATAACATTAAAGAAGAGAGATTGTGCCAGAAATATGGTTAAATTCATGACATACACAAGAGGGATAAGAAGATGATCTATCTCAAAAGAGTTTGAGAGAAAGAAATCCTCCAACCCAAAATGATTGTTATCTTGATAATCAGAATGACATGCTTTAAAGTTGTAAGGATCCATGAAATATGTTATTTCTAACCCTTGGTATGATATGAAAGATTCACGTGAAAAGTGTTATGCAATCAACTCACAAAACAGAAGAAAAGATAGATCAACAACTTAAAAATTATCCTCTTCGAGGGGGAAACCTCATTTACATTACATAGATGAACAATTCTTGAATGATACAAATGACAAGACCTCCTTTCTATATATAGGACTTTAGGGGTCATAATATAATGAAAGCCTACATAACAATAATAATGCAAGGGCACAACAATAACAATGGTGGGCTTCTATGGGGCACAATGGTGGGCTTCTATGGGGCACAACAATAACAATACGGGGGCTACATTTTTCCTTCTTCGTCAAGTTCTGGCAATATTGTTTGAACTGGGAGCTTGTCACTGATAACCTTCTTTAAGCAAGAAACATGGAAAAATAGGTGTACTCGATAAGATGCAGGCAACTACAATTTGTATGCCATAGTACCAATCCTTTGCAACACCTTGTAAGGACCACAATACTTGGGTGATAATTTATTATCCTTATTAGCTTGCTTGAGGGACATTTGTTTGTATGGTTGTAACCGTAAAAATACCCAATTGCCTATGTGAAAACTTCTTTCACTGTGATGTTGATCTCCTTGTTATTTCATTCAATTCTACGCCATAGTGAGGCTATCCTTTAAGAGTTGGAGAACTTGTTTTTGATGCTCAATGTGATATTCCATAACTTGAACCTTATAATTTTATCTTAAAGATGATGTGATGGACAATGGGTGATATCCATAAAGTGCCATAAATAGGGTCATTTTTGCTGCAGTATGGAAGGAAGTGTTATACCACCATTCATCTAGAGGTAGCCACTTGACCCATTGTGTTTGTTTATCAGATACAAAGCAACAAATATATCCTTCCAAACTTTTTTTCATTATTACAGTTTGCCCGTCAAATTGAGGATGATAAGATGAGCTACGAGATAATTTAGTACCAAGAAAATAAAATATTTTTGTCCAAAAGTTTCCAGTGAAAATGGGATCTTTGTCACTTACAATAATCTTTGTGTTTCCATGTAGCTTTTGAATTGTTTCCATAAATGTAGAAGCAACTGTACTCGCTTTAAAAGGATGAGATAATGCACAAAAGTGTTCATACTTTGTGAGTCTATCAACTACCACCATGATGACACTCTTTCCTTCAAACTTGGGTAAAAATGTGATAAAATTCATTGAGACCTCCTATCAACGCTAACTTGGAATGGCTAAAGGTTGTAACATACTCGGGGTCTTACTTGTCTCAACTTTATTTTGTTGGCAAACCAAAAATTCTGCCACAAAATTCTGAATATCAAATTTAAGGCCCTCCAAAAAAAATCCTTCTTGATCCTGTGATAAGTTTTTAAAAATCTCGAGTGCCTCCTAAGGGGGAGGTGTGCAATTCCAAAAGAATATTTTGTTTGAGTTGGGAATTCTTACCAATATATAAGCGATCCTTGTACCATAATGAATCATTTTTTCTAGCTAAATTTATCAGATGTATTGGGGTCTTTCTGCAGCTTTTGAATGAGTGTCCACACCTCTTTGTCATTATTCCATTCATCCCTTGCTTCATTTATCTGATCAGGTTGGATAATAGAAATGGCACAAAGCAATGCTTCCACATCCTCATCCTTTTTTTAGAGTGCATCTGCAACAACATTTTTCTTCCCTTTTTTGTAGATGATTTTAAAGTCATAACCCAACATCTTTGTGACCCATTTTTACTTCTCTTCTGAAGATAATCTTTGTTCCAAAAAGTATTTAAGACTATTATGATCTATTTTTACCTTGAAGTGTCTTCCCATTAGGTAAGGTTGACATTGCTTTAGTGCGTGTAGCATTACAAACATTTCCTTCTCATAAATAGGTTTGTATAAATACTTTCCTTTGATTGGATGACTTTCAAATCAATAGGTATTCCTTCTTGCACTAAAACGACACCAATTCCATTTCTTGAGGCATCACATTCCATAATAAAGGTTTTTGTGAAGTTTGGCGTAGTTGAGATCGGTGCTTGGCACATTGCCTCTTTAATATGTTCAAAGGCCTTAGTTACTTCTAGAGTCCAATAAAATGCATCTTTCTTTAGTAATGTTGTTGGAGGTGCTATTATTCTCCCATAATTCTTAACAAACTTGTGATAATATCATGTCAACCCGAGAAATCCTCGAAGATACTTTATGGTTGTGGGGATTTTACATTCCTTAATAGATTTAATTTTGTTAGGGTCTACCTTAGCACCCTCATGAGATACAATATTACCCAAATATTCCACCTCTTTCACTCCAAAGAAACATTTGGAGATTTTTTCATATAATTGTTTCTCCTCCAATAGTTTGAGCACCCTATCAACATGTTGAACATGATCCTTCCAAGACTTGTTGTATATTAGTATATCATCAAAAAATACTAAAACCAATTTTCCAACGAAGGGTTTGAAAATGGAATTCATCAAACCTTGAAATCTGGAAGGTACATTAGTAAGGCCAAAAGGCACGACAACAAATTCATAATGACCCTCGTGATTTCTAAATTTTATTTTGATAATGTCTCCAGTCTTCATTCTATTTTGATCATATCCTGAACGAAGATCCATCTTGGTGAAGTAAATTTTTCCATGTAATTCATCCAACAATTCGTCAATGACAGGAATGGGAAATTTATCTTTAATAGTGATCTTATTGAGTTCCCTATAATATGGACACATATGCCATGATCCATCCTTCTTGTGCACCAATACTACTAGAGTAGAGAAAGAACTTTGACTAGGTTGAATTATACTGACCTCTAGCATTTTTGCAACTATACGTTCAATTTCACTCTTTTGGGCATAGGGATATCTGTAAGGCATGATGTTTGGAGGAACACTTCCTGGAATCGAATGAATAAAATAATCATGATAACGAATAGGTGGGAGGCCTTCGAGAGTCTCAAATACCTTCGAATGATTGTCCAAGACTTTTTGGAGATCTAAAGAAATGGATGATTTTGATGTTTGAATCTTTAGTGAGCATAATTGTGCAAATGTGCTTCATTATTATTTATTTAGAAGCTTTGTCATGCCATTAGAGTTTATTATCTTTCATGGTTTCCCTGTGACACCCCTTAATTCAACTTCCTTTCCTTCCCAAAAATATTTCAAGAAAAGTTCTTGAAAATTAAAATGTATCGTCCCCAAAGATAGTAACCATTGGACTCTTAGTACAACATCAACACCACCCATTGGAATGGAAAGCATATGACTATTCAATACATATTCCCCCATGGTTAGATTGATATCATGGCACTTTCTAGAGCAATTTATAGTTCATCCATTTGCAACCATCACTTAACACTTTAGTTGCTGGATATATGAAGCAATTCAATTCCTTGGCTATCTTACAATGAATAAAATTATGAGTACTACCTAAATCAATCAACATTATTACCATTTTCTTCTTGATATATCCTTCTATCTTGAGCATTTGAGGAGTGATAATTCATGTCAATGCATTGCAAGATATTTTTGGATTCATTTATTCCTTCTCATGGGTTGGTTCCTGGTGTATATCCTCCCCTTTTGATGTTTCTTGTTCCTTTTATTCCTCCTCTTCATAATCTATGTAGAATAATTTCTTCTCAGCGCCACACTTATGACCTTTAGTGTATTTTATATCACAATTGTAACAAAGCCCTTTTGCTATTTTTTCCTCCAATTGTTGTGGCGTCAACCTTGTAGGTTGTGGAAGGCTCGGAGCAATAACACTTCCATCTTTATAGTTGTGAATGGTAGACTTCCTTGTTGCCATAATTTTGCTTTCAACTTTTCTTGCCACCCTGAATGCCTTCTCTAATGAATCAGATTCCCAAAGGAGAAACTCATGTTGGATGTTATATTTTAAATTCCCTATGAAGACATCAATCCTATGCTCCTCTAGAATATTAGTTACCTTGATATTCGATTTTTGGAATTCCTCAGTGTTCCACCATTGAGCCCTTTTGTTTCAGATTTATCAATGGGCTAAAAAAGATGTTGCTCTTTTTATCCTCATAATGTGTTATCATTTAGTTCATTGAAATTGACCAAGTGACAAGTGGTTTACGAGAATATATTCATTGATACCATACAAATTGATTAGGTTATAAATATAAAGTTTCAATGTGTACCTTTTGTGCGTTGCACATCATGTAGGTCAAAATATTGCTCCATCTGTAGTATCCATATTACTGGATCCTTGCCACCAAACTTCCTCATATCTATATTTGGAATTTGGTGGTTCTTAAACTCCACATTGGAGTCTATAAAATCCTAAATTATATTCCTTTTTTCCTCATCATGATTTTCATGGAGTGCCTTGACACCATTAGGAACCATTTCTTGTAACAACTCTGTCAAACCTTCCATGTTTTCTTTTAAACCATTATTCAGACCATCCATCCTAGCTTCCATGTCTTCTTTTAAATCATCCTTCAAACCTTCCATGTTTCCTTTCATTTTTGTCTCTAAACCATCCATCTAAGCTTCAAGTTCATTTTTTGTTACTCTTTGCGAGAGCGAAATTTGTTGCATTTGGTTTCATAAATTTAATATATCTTGTTGCATTTCTTCCTCTTCTTCATGCGTCATAGAGGAGATTTTTGGTTGCTTACTATGTGTGTCCTTTTTTTTTTTAATTCGGGGAATTTTAGAATCAACAATGGTATCTATGCTTCGCTATGGCCCATTGAATCACTTCAAACTGATTTTTCAAACAACAATTGTGCCAATTAAAAAAAATATACACACCTTTTTCCTTATTTTTTGGAGCTAGATATTGGAACTATGGTATCTCTGTAATTTAGGCTCCCCAATATCTGAAATTCATTTATGTGGTAGTCTTCTATGTCTTCTTTCCAATGCCACAAGTTAAACCAAATTTGGATTCGTCAAGGTAAAGTTATGCCCAATCTCCTACGATGACCTAATTATGGACTAGTTCACTAGAGTAAACGTGCACGAAGTTCTATGTGTCATTGTTTCTACCTTCATCCTTGAAAATGATACATGAAATACTACAGTCTGTGCATTTTCAGTAACTTATTACGAAATTCAAATCTGATGTTCGTAGAGGAACTTATGATGATTTTCCCAAGGTCACCTATTTGAGATTGAATTCTAGAACATGCAAAAACCCTAACTTCTTCGAACCATATCTCAGAAAATATAGCAAACTGAGATATGAAATTTTAAAAGGAGGTTAATTAGGATTTCTTGTCCAAGTGGTTAAAATTTCAGCTTCGAAACCTTCGTAGAAAAAAGTTATAGCGAAAATTCCAAGATGTCTTGTTTGTAGTATCGAAACCCTAGAATCCAAAGTTATGATACCAAATGTTATGCAACCAGCTCACAAAACAGAAGAAAATATAGATCAACGACTTAAAATTATCCTCTTCGAGTGGGAAACCTACTTTACATTACATAAACGAACAATTATTGAATGATACAAATGACAAGGCCTCCTTTCTATATATAGGAATCTAAGGGGTCATAATATAATCAAAACCCGCATAACAATATATAATGAAAGGGCACAACAATAAAAATAGTGGGTTTCTATGGGGCACAACAATAACATTATAGGAGCTACATTTAAAATAACAATATGGGGACTGCCTATTATTATAGGGACCTAACAAAAAGGGACTAACCAAACAAGAATCCTTTATTTAATCGAAAAGTCTACCTTGAGGATTAAAAATATTATCTTGAAAACGCTGAAAGTGCTTTAAGGATGGACTCACAACTAGTGGATGAATGTTAAGGAAAGAATTATGTGTTAAAATCTGGATCCAACTTATTTTGGAGATCTCAAAAAGATCCCGAGATCCTGACATAACCATCAATAGGGGATGAAGTGTCTCGACTTCCTAACAGGTCTCTTAACTTTCGATGGTGGATCGTCGAATTTGGGTGGCTTAGAAAAATTAACAGGTGAACATGGTCCACTATCGTCAAATGTATTGATGAAAATATTATTAGTGCCACTAGTTTGATCATATTTAATATTATGCATATTAGAACCTTGATGCATAAAGCACTTAAATGCATCAATCAAAAAATTTCCTTGATCAGATAGGGTTGGAACATATTTCACCTGACTTGTGAAAGATTTACAATTGAAAAAATCAGGAATAATGGATTCAAACTTTTCATCTTCTAATTGTAGGATCACACCATCATATACTTGATTGTAGCCATGATCAACTGGATAAAGATCTAAAGGATTTAGAGGAACTGTTGGTATGACTAACTTATCAAACATATCTAGGTACAATGAGTAGCGTGCTAGAGGCGAGGAAGGATGAAAATACCTACGAGGAGGAGTACAAATTTTAACTAAATGAGATTGAACTTGTAAGAATAACGAATCAATATCATTGCCATTAGTATAATGGTCAAAGATAGGCATACCAAAGTGACATTCAGATTGACCAACATACACCAAAGATTCAAAAACCCGACAAATTACCTCTTCATATTTGATATTTGAAGATGTATGGATTAGCGGAATTTGAGGATCATCCTGAATTGAAAGAGTATCCCAGCCCATAAGTGGAGATTGTACGCTATGAGAAGTAGGTTATGAATGGATACCTTGCAAATCCAAGTCCTCATAAGAAGGAAAGATACCATCCGATGTACTTGGGATCTCATCACCATATGTATTAATGGAAACATGGATGTTAAGGTGATGGTTGTCCAAATTCTCAAATTGAATGCAGGGCTCAAAATCATTTTACAGGTCATCAAGGTTACAAGGTCGGTGATTAGCAAGAAAGGCAAGATTTTCATCTTGAAAGAGGGAAGAAAGAGAAGACATATCTCCAACACTTTGCTCCTCTATGTGTGAAATACAACTACCTTGTTATTTATTACCAATTAAAACAATAGGTTGATTAATTATTAAGAGTTGAAGTAGGTGGATCAAGCAGACTAGGGAACAAGGAATCATGATACGTAGTTGTTATAGGTTTTAGGGTATCCCTTGAGGCAACCATGTTTTCAATTGGGTTAGATTCAAGATTAGGCTTATGTACATTGATATGATCTTGAAAAACTAAGGGATAAACTTTCACTTTAGGCTCCATGCAATTACTCGACCATTCCAAGTTCTCCTCAATAGGATTTGGATCATGGGAAGTGGATGGAGGTTGAATGGAAAAATCAACAATTTGATTTTCAGATTTCCCAAATTTAACATCATCAACAGGAGGCACCCAAATTGGTAACTGGAAAAAGGGGAGGACAAGGAACAAATGGAATATTTGGTTCCTCCTCACATATTAGAGGTGTTTCATGGCTTGCAGAAGTTGGGAGAGAAGAATAATTCAGGGTTTCAAATTCAAAATATTCCAAGGTGAGTAGAATCAAAATTTGAAAATTTTCCTTAATGAAATCTAAATCAATCACTACCTCGAGAAATTCATAGCACATGTGAAGAAATCGGTGAAAAGAATATTATGCATATTCATGAGGTTTCATTCTAAGCAAATCAATCCTTTTACAAACATTTGATTATCATACATGTAAAAGGTTTGATGAAGCTCCATAATGAGTTGCTCAAAATAATGAATGGAAGTAGCAGGTAAATTATGACACCATTTCTTAGCTCGAACTTCAAACGTGAGGGTGAATAATTTACTAGCAATATATTCACAATTAATTTCATAATATTCACGGAATTTGAGAAACAGAGATATGTGCTTGACTATGTATGTTTCCCCCTCACCATTAAACTTCAATTGAGACAAGTCATCAATTAATTCCACGAAAACTTTAAAATTTGATCTATTAGAAAAACATCCCAGTATTATGGTTTGGGAAATAACCATTTAAAACAAGAGATTCAAAACAAACTCAACGAGCACAACTTTTCATTTGGCCCTCCTTCTAGTGTGAGAATGTTGACGGTGTTGGATACCACCAACATACATGGGGTCTCCCCGATGTGAATTCCCAATTAGACCTAACACCATTTGGAGTAGGAATTTGATCTAGAGTATCGTCCTGAACACCATAACTCAAGGTTTGCCTTAGCTGTTGTTGAACCCCACAATTGCTTCTTTTTTACACCCTTTTTCACTCCATCTCCTTCTGCATGATCTTCATACTTTCTCATTGGGCATCAAATTACAAGACTTATGATATGCTAGGTATACAATTGTATTTTATTTCATAAAATGATAATGTTATTTATTATTTAGTTTAATATTTACTTCAACTACCAAACTGTCGTGATCCTGCAACTAACACATGGTTCTGTAGCTAAGTTCATGGTTTGATAGGTTTTGAGTTTTCATCTGGAGAACAGAACACATATGTAGGTGGAAATTGATGAGCACAATGATTTCCTCCTACTCTGATGACCCAGATCGATGAAAACAATATCCTAGCAACACGGTCAAAGATGAAGTCAACCTTCGTAGTCAGTGACTCAAGCGAGCGAGAATCGGATTTTATTCCTCATGATTTGTTACGATGATAGCAAATCATGAGAAAATCATGCAATGTTACCTTTAAGAATTAATTTTAGTTTTTTTTTATAGGTATTACACGTATAGATCTGAACAATTAAATGCACAAGAGCTTTATAAATATGCCTCTCACCATAGATGAGGACAAACTGAATTTTATGTTATTGATACTCTGTTTTATAAAAACAAATTTGTTTTCTCAATGAATATTCAAATGTGTGGTTAAGTTCCTGGTTGAGAACATCACAACATTACCTGATTCTCGTGGAGGGCCCCCTCAAGATAGTAAGGTATTTTGTTTATTAACATATCATATTTTAGTTTATGTTTCCTGTAGATTTTCTTATCAGTTCATTTGAGTATTTGCATTCTGATTTCTTTTAGATCTGAGTTTGAAATCATTTTGCTAATCATTACTTTTCAGAGATTCAGATGCACATGGATATAATAGAGTTTAACACTGTAATGAGATAGATATGACTTTCTTTTGTGTAGTTCATTTTCCTTCTTGAAGTGGATCCATTTAAAAGTGTGAAGTGTGATTTCCATTGAAACGAAATTTGTTTCATTTATGCAAGTGTGTGATTTCAAAGTGATTTCTGTTTATGCAAGTGAGTGATTTCTTGTGGAGGCCCCCCTCAAGACAGTAAGGTATTTCCATTCAATCAAGAGCGATTTCCATTTGATCAAAACGTGAGTTCCATTTATGCAAGTGTGAGTTTTTATAAGCGAGTGTGATTTTATTCAAAAGAAAGTGAATGATTGAACTAATTTCAAACAAAGTGTGAGTGTGAAGTTCTATTACAAGGAGAGTGTGATCATTATTTTTAGAGTTAATTTCATTTTGTACGAGTGATTGATTTACTTACATAGCTTTAAAAACACATGTGCATTTTCATAACTCAATTTAACTTGGAAACTATGTGAGTGATAAAGACTCCTAACGCATACAATGCACATACATTTCATCAGTTTACTAGCCTTCGTTGATAATTCATGTAAGTAATTTAACATCAATTAAATTACCAAACATTTTGGCGTCATTTCAGAGGAAGTGTATATAGGAGTTCTTTTTCTTTTTCCTTTCATTTAAAAATAAATAAAAATAAAAATGACATGCATAGGGAAAGTGACTATAGAGGTAGATTTATAGGTAGAGGTAGAATTTTGATTCCAACATCACCACTCACCCCATCACGACCTCGTAGTGATACACCATCCACCCAACCGTATTCCATTCATTGCAAGCATACATAAACTTCCCGAGGTACTTAGATCTGAAATCCAACCTAGAGATTCACCAACTTCATCAACCAAAGCCATAATAGAATAAGAAGATCCTACATCCCCAATAAAAGGAGTAATTTTTCTTTCTTCAACTAGAGAACAACTTCTAGGACAAGAACTAGAAATCTCTAGTTGAGAAGAATAAGAAGAAACATGCTTTAATATTCCATTGATAGAAGAACCAGATGAATTAGAAATCCAATTTTGGAACGTTAAATTAGTTTTGAAGAATCTACAATCGATGTATAGGGGGGAGGAGAATCACACAATGTGAATGGTGAACAACCTAGGATTGGAGGTGGAAGAGGTGAAGGAACAAGAAGAGGATGTGGTAGAGGAGATCCATAACCTTTTAGATTTCCCATCTTTGATGAAGATACCACAGCTACAATGAAAAATATACCACCCTCTATCCTCCCTAATTTCCATGGATTAAGAAGTGAAGCTCCTGAAACATTTCGCTTTGAGTTCGAATTCTTATGTAGATCCTATGACTATTTGCTCGATACTCAAAATTTGAAATTTTTTCCAGCTACTCTTAATGATGCAACATTAAATGGTTTATGGGCCTAGGAACACACTCTATCAAAACACGGGAACAAATGAAGAATGCATTCCTAGAAAAATATAAGGACTATTGTATGCCCCACAACCTTAAGGATGAAGTCTTTAAGATGATGCAAAAATAAGATGAAAAACTTGAGGATTTGATTGAAAGGTTTCGATACAATCTTAAAAGGACAAAATGGAAAATCTAGATGAAGAAACTTTGAAAGCTCTCTTATTAAAATCCATCAAGGACGAATGGATATATCTTCTCAACCTTATGGGTAAAGGGGATATTTCTCAGTTATCATTACCATATATTTATGAGTTATGCATACACATTTTAAGAGGAAAGTCAAGAACTGGAAAAAGTCCAAGAGATACTTTCATTTCTAGGATTAATAAATTTGCAGCCAGGACAATAAGTAGAGCTGAAATAGACAATTTGCTTGATAATTTCAAGATAGATATTTTAGGAATTCTTAGTGAAAAGTAGACACTCTTAAAATACAAAACAAGCAAAAAGTTGAAAATGTTGTTTTATCTATCTTTTGTCCAAAATGTAGAAAAGAACATGTCTTAACAGAATGTCCTCTTGACTTAAAAAGTGTAGAAGCCTGTGTTATATGTGAAGAAAATCATGATACAAAAATTTCCCTTCAATACCAGGTCTTAAAGATGTCTATCAAGAGGAAGTAGTACCAAATCAAGTAGATCCTCTTTGTTTTATTGCTAAAAGACCATGGCAAAATTCACAAACTCAAGGTTTCAACACCCAAACACATGCACAAGCATCATAAAACAATTCGACTACACCTATGCCTTGGCACCCTTGGACTCAACCTTGGGCACAAGTATGGAAAAATCCTTATGGAAAATACCCTCAGTATCCTCAATATCCTCAACCTTATCTTGTTTTTCCACCACAATATTTCCCTCAACCTTTCAAACCTCTTAACCTCAAAATCCAAATCCACAACTTTCATTACCATTTCCACAAAGACCAAACCAACTACCTGCTCAACCACTTCCAAATCCAAACAATAAAATTTCACAACCTGTCTACAATGTGGAAGGACCAAAATTCCAAACTTACATGGTAACTCCATTAGATCTAAACAATGTTCAACTTAGAAATGGTAGAGTGTTGGAAAAGAAGTCACCATCCTTGTTATTTGGGAACTTGAAAAAGAAAACCTCTTTTGGGAAGAGACACCTCTTCTTCAAGAAGAAAATTCTCAAAAACAAACCACCCCCGTATATACCAATGATATTCCAATAAAATCAACTCCCATTGTAGAACAACCTTCTGTTTTTGTGCAAAATCCACCTTTTCCTGAAAGATTGAAAACTGATGAGGGGATAGAAAACATATTATGTTGCCTGATTATGATATAATGGATGAGCTGAAGAATGTTTGCATGAAAATTCCTTTCTTGCGGGCTATCAAAGAAATACCCATATTTGCAAAGACAATTACGAAGTTGAGCATTAAAAGACCTGGAAGAAAAATGAAAGAAGTTAAAATAATTCAATTATTTGGAAAAATTACAGATATCATGATGGGAAAAATAACAATTCAAAATATCTTGATCCAGGAAGCCCCATTGTGAAAACACATTGATTGACTTAGGAGCATCCATAAACATCATGAGTAAACAAACTATGGATCAATTGAAACTTCCTAATCTTTGATATACACCTACACTATTGCAACTAGCAGAAAAAATTGTTATCAACCCGATGGCGTGTTAGAAGATGTGTTTGTATCCTTAGATTCTTTGGAATTTCCTGTTGATTTTATGATCTCGACACCCAAGAATAATCTAGGAGGAGATCCATCGATCCTAGGTAGACCGTGTTTAGCTACAATCGATGCTTTTATAAGTTGTAGATCTGGTGATATGTTTATCTCTGATGGAAATTCAACAAAGAAATTCACATTATATCCTCCTACAAAAACAACAATAGAAGTAGAAAGTGAAGAATGGATAGATGGTGATATTGATATACAACCAATATTTGCTACTTCACAAATGGATGAAGAAAATCAGATTTTAAATCTAATCGAAAATAATGAATCTTCCTCGTGTTGTGAATATAGTCAAAATTTTCAAGAGCAATGTAATATTGAATATCTATCATCTCGTCAAATGTCTTTACATTCTATGGAGAAATTTGACAATTCTTTAATTGAATTGTTTCTAGGGAAAACTTTGAATATTAATAAAAATTTGGAAGAATCTAAAAAAAAAAAAGAATTAGTAAAGGTGCTACAAGAACATTCCTCTGCTATGCATGGGAATACACTCATATGAAAGGAATTGATTCCAATACTTATCCATATTGAAGAAAATTCCACACCAATCAAACAACCCCAAAGGAGGATGAATCCAAATTTAAGGGAAATTATTAAGGAAGAACTGCAAAAATTGTTAAATGTGAACTTCATTTATCCAATATCAGATAGCCAATGGGTTTCACCATTGGTAATTGTTCTGAAGAAGAATGCGAAATGGAGAGTATGCGTTGATTATATGGAATTGAATAAAGCTACTTTAAAATATCATTTTCCACTTCCTTTTATAGATCAAGTTATTGATACATTAGCATGTAAGAAGTATTTCTCATTCTTGGATGGTTTTAGTGGATATAACCAGATCCAAGTAGCTCCAAAAGATCAAGATAAAACAACTTTTACCTGCCCATGGGGAGCTTATGCTTATCGATACTTCCTTTTGGGTTATGTAATACACCTACAACATTCCAAAGGGCAGTTCTAGGCATTTTCTATGATCTAATTCATTATTGTGTGAAAGTATACATGGATGATTTTACTATCTACGGAAACTCTTTTGAAGAAGCTCTTAAAAATTTGGAAAAAATTCTCATTAGGTGTAAAGAAACAAATCTCTCATTAAGCCATGAAAATTGTTTTATGATGTTAACTGAGGGAATTGTTTTAGTCCACCATATTTTAGGGGATGGAATTAAGGTGGATGCATCTAAGGTAGAAGATATTTCTAAATTGTTAGTTGATCCTTCTTGTCAAAAGGATGTTAGAAGTTTTCTTGGATTTTTTGGATACTACAAAATATTTATAGAAAACTTTACAAAGATTGCCTCTCCATTTTTTAAATTACTTACAAAATATTGTGAGTTCATTTGGAATTCTAATTGCCAGAATGCTTTTGAAACATTGAAAGAAAAGATTTATGAAGCACCAATCTTAAGAGGACCAAATTGGAAATTACCTTTTCACATCTCAACTGATGCCTCAGATACAACTTTGGGAGTTGCGTTAGGACAAAAAGACTTGACTCATGCCATTTACTACACAAGTAAAAATTTGACTCCTGCAAAGTTAAATTATACTGTAACTGAAAATGAGTTTTTAGTAGTTGTACATGCCATCAACAAATTCAGACATTATATCACTGGTTATGAAACCTTCATTCACACAGATCATTCTAAAATTAGATATTTAATGAATAAATCAATTATTAACATGCAAAATTACAAGATGGTTACTATTGTTACAAGAATTCAATATTACTATTTTGGATCAACCTGGAAAACAAAATGGAGTTATTGATTTCTTCTCTAGAATCCAAAATGATGATAATGGTATTCCTATAGAGGATGATTTTCTTGATGAATATCTTTTTGCAGTATCTATTAAATCTCCCCGGTTTGCAGATATTGCTAATTATTTGGCTACAAGGAAGTTACCATCATACTTATCTCCTCGTGAGAAGAAACAAATAATTCCAACTAGTGCATCTTACTCGTGGATAAATGAAGAATTGTACAAAACATGACCTGAAATAGTTATTCGAAGATGTGTCAGAGAAGATGAAGTACCAAAGACTATCCTTTGCTAAATTTTATTGGATAAAGGCCTCAAAGTGTTGGACTATAGATTAATCTTAAATGGAGTTTATTCTTCTCATGCAAAGGAATTATTGCTTTGGACAGTTATCTCCATTTTCCCAAATTGCTTATGGAAGTTTGAGAGGAGGATTATTGAACACATGGAAGACCATTAGGCACAAGAGAGTCTTGAAAATAAACAAACCTATTCTAAAAGGAATTGGAGCTACCTCACCACCCAAAGCCGTGGATGTAAATTATTTTACTTGTAGTATAATCTCTTTTTTTAATCTCCATATTTTCTCTCATTGGTTAATGTTTTTACTTGAATACTTTGCTTTATTCATCACACTAAGGAAGTAGGTTTAAAAGGTTTATTAACCTTACTTTTAGAGTTATATATATGGTTTTGCTATCTGTAGTGTAGGAAAAATGTTTTAGATTGTCTTATGTATAGGATTTATGGAGTTATACCTTGTCTTCTTGCTTCTTCCCTCAAGATCGGAAGATACGTCAAGGAGCATAAGCTACAAGATCCTCTCTTTACTTCTTTACCAAAGTCATAGTACTTTCTTAGTTTAGCTTAATAGAATGAAACATGATTTGTTTATTCACCAACCTTCCATCCAATTAACAAGGATCTAGTAGTGCATCTAAACCACAAATATCTTTTATCTAGCATCCATTACTTATTGAGAGGTGGGGCACTATGTCACAATTGTGATATGTTATTTCTTAACTTGACTTAATGACCATAATATATTCTTCTTGAACTATTGTATCCTTGTGATGACACACTTGTCGGTGTTAAAAAAACTTGTCACATGGAAGAATCAAATCTCAATGGTAGGAATAACAATTACATACTCTCACTAACCCAACAAACACCCCTTTGACAAAAATACATACTAAGTTATTATTTTCATCGTACTTTAACTTTAAGATAATCATAGTGAAATGATTCATCACATCATCATACAACACATTTTTCACATTGAATCACACTACTCGTTGAATTTCCAAAAGGAATGGTTTGAAATGTTGAGCTTTAACTTTACCTTAAAACTTGAACAAACCTCTGTTGTCTTGGTTTTTGTTTCTAAATAACACGGTGCACTACTTTTGTAAACCACAACTCTCTCTAACATATTATAATGTGAGTTAGAGATCTTGGAACGCCTATCTTGCCTAGATGTTAATAATGGGAGAGAAAAAGAGAATCACAACCTTTGTCAACCTACTAACACTAACAAGTTTGTAAATCAATGTAATTTCAATGTCATACACTCACAACCATAACTCAAGTTAATATGTCAATCCATATCTCCTTAAAAAATTAGTTGAGGAAATAAGGAGTCATTGTTTTTTTAAGGGTGGTTCACGAGCACCTAGCAGCGCCTACATCCACGGGAAAATCCAGGTAGATCAACCCGAAGGGATCTACCCTTCGGCTAAACTAGCAAGGCCTAACCCCAAAGGCGTCAATGATATTTGATTCCATGATGACCTCCCGATAGGCGAGCCACTTAGCAACAGGAACTCAATCAATTGATCTATCCCTTGGGGCTATTAAGGAGTCATTGTTATTTATTAATTTTGTACATTATTTAAATTGTAAACATCAATGCATTTTAACCCTTGACAAACCCCCATTTTAAGCCTTGAATAAAGTCCAAAATATTGAGTCATTACACTTCTATTGTTACATCAACGACATCAAATAAACCCTTTGTCTTTGATATATACCAGGATTTGTAACTGTACCCATTGTCTCCCATATATACCAATGAGATGTGATTTTCTAATCATATCATCTTCTATATTTCATGATATTATAAACAGAGGTTGGCTCCTTTATGAGGCTTATATTTCATTCTTCTATCTAATAATCAAGGTGTGGAGTTACTTCTATTTCTATTTTCAGGGTATTTGGGAGTTTTTTGCCAAACAACACCCAACTAAGTCCACATTGGTCACAAACCGACCACAGACCCACCCTAAACTAAGGAGTGGAATGATTGTCTACTCCATTTTCTATGTAATTCCCCCCCATCAAATTAATATGCAAAATTCAAAGGACATGATGTTAAAGGTGGTAAAATCTACCACAATTCAATTGTTAATCGATAATGAGGATAGTTATTATTGGTTATTATTCATGAGTGTGGGTTGACTCATCATTGTTATTCAAGAAAATCAAGCCACTTGAAATGACGTGTTAGCGGTCAGTAGGGGGTAGAGTTTCGATTTGACCAGATGTCTCTAGATCTTGGGATGTCAACCTCTTTTCTTACATTAAATGAAGATGAGTTATTTGCCATTAGAAGCAATTTTAGATCTTACTCCATGGCCAAAAGACATTTTAGTGTAGATATTATCTGCAATAAAACTAATATCCTTTATGGTCATCACTAAGGCTACCTTTTGTCAAGCTATGTGTTTTCTAATAGCATTTGGCCCAAATTCAATAGACGGAACTAAATATTGGCTACATTTGCAGTTTAACCACTTTCTTGAGAGGAAAAATATATTTTACAAATTAATGTGAATAAGATGTGATGCTTGCAAATCAAATAAGAAAAAGCAACATAATAGTAAAAAGTAATCAAATATTAACTATAATATATATGATTAACCATTGTAAAATTAAGATATATGTGTGTGTGTGTGTGTGTGTGTGTGTGTGTAAACCCATTTTAATTTGTGGTGTTTTTTAGGCACTAACAATTTTATAACTTACTAGCATTTTAATCTTTCTCAATATTTAATATATCTAGATTTAAGATATATCTATATTAATTTTGCACACACACACACACACACACACATACACACATAAAACACCTTTATTGATTTAGGCGCCATAATCAACATTGTTGCATTTACATTAGACAACATCCACATAAAATAAGAAGTGTCTTTAGGAAAATCTCATGGGAAACCCTTGAGCACTTTCCTACATTTTGTGGATGTTTCCTAGAGTAGACACAACAATTTTGATTATGGCACCTAAACCAGTAGAGATGTGAAGTGAAGCACACAATAGAGGTAGGTGGCCTAGGGGATCGACCCTGAGAACTCTTGCAAGAAGATAAAAGCACTCAACCACTAGAATTAGTATGCACACACATACACAAAACTAAAATAATTATAATTTGAGTGGAATAAAATATTTATATGCAAATAAAGCATTTATGGAAGTTTTAAAGTTTTGGAATAGGCTTTCTTGTAGTACAGACCAAGATACATTTGGCTTATTTTGGTCTCCATGGACTTAATTTTGGCAAAGTGACAATAGAACAATCACCATGTAAACAATCAAGTTTGAGAACATAGGGAGATAAGGAGAAGATAATCTCATGCCACAACGAGGGACCAAGTCATGGATGATACTCCATCAATAATGACTAGATGAGGCATTGTCTCCAATATCCATGAAAACTGTTCTCCCATTGTTGGTCTTGTTGTTTTATAATGTTTATCATCATGTGCCCTTTGATCACGTTGCTTTGTCTTTTTATTACTTTAGATATTATTTATTGTACTTTAATTTGGGTGTTTTGGCATTAGCCAAACTTTTTTCAGTTTGATTGTCTTCTGCCAATAGCGAAACCTACCTATGCAACATGCCTTCTTTTTTTTAATACATATTGAAATTTACATATAAATGTTTTCTTGATAGTAAAATAAAGTTTTAATGCCAAAACAATTAATATATAGTCATTTAGACATTTTCTATTCAAAGATTTAGATTAAGCCATCGAATTTGTTTATTTAATAATTTACTTATTTATTTCCCATTAGAAAGCCACACCATAATTTTGTTGTTTTACAAGATTTGGAAAAGAATCTCCAAATCTTACATTTTATTATGAAGGATCATACCCCAACCCCTTTTTCTTTCTTTAATTTGATTTCAAACTAGTTTCCAACTTGTTTAAAGACTAGTGGATCTTTGAAGGGTACCAATTTCTTTGCATTCTCCTCTTTAGTCCACGAGAAAATACTAGTAATTGTTTGTAACCGTCATTAACATCTATAAGGTTGATTATCTCTCCATTTTGAACTATCCAATTCATGCCTTGACTTGCAATTTCCAAAGGAGCAATAATTCAAGGAAACCAAAGGAAGAGTCATTATGTCATGAATTATAATCACATCAATGTTTTCAATGCAACTCTAAATGGATAAAACATAAGCATTTGTTGAAATCATTAACTCATTTTTTTTATAAAAGTTCCATTGAATTAATTTAGAAGTCAACAATTGACATGATTTTTTTTCCCTAAATGTATTTATTATTTATTCACTTAAAAGACCAAAAAACATAGCCCTCAAGTAACCGACAATCACATGCCTATACTAAAAACCTTATTTACATATAAACGCTACATTTCATAATCGAGTGATTAAGTCCTTTTTTTTATAACTAGAATGAGAGTTTGGTATTTATATGCAAGTTTGAGCCTGGATCACAACAAATACATCGGGTAGTGCATGGCTATATCTTCAAAAAAAATTCTTTATCCCTCTTATCCAACAAAATTACAACTTTTTCCAGAGGGCTCCAAACGAGACAACAAAAAATGACATTTTGTAGGTATATACCTTATAAAACCAACCCACTTAAAAATAAAATTTACATGTCATATTATAATTGTTTGATAATGCAATTTTTCGTAATGCCAATCCATTTAGCTCTAAGGAATAGGAGAAGACCTGATTCATCCATTGAATTTTTAAATCTCCTAACCTTAATTTACACCCTTCATTAGCATATATGTCTACATTTTTATTGAGATCACAAAGAACATGGAAATATGTTATTGAAGAGAACCCTTCCGCCGCTTTCTCAATTCTTTTAAGAAGATTTTTTAATGTTTTGTCCCTTGGATAGGATCACTTCACCAAATGATAAATAAGGAGGGAGTCTCCCAAAACAATGAGATAACCTACCTGTTTTTCTTTGGCTAACTGAATCCCCTAGTAGAGGGCATAAGCTTCAACTTGATTGTTTATAATGCACCCTAAACCCCATAAATACTCTGCAAATTTAACTTCCTCAGAGCCACAAAGCACCCCTCTCCCTCCTACCACCCTTGTGATTATGTCCAAATTTTATCTATGTATTTAAGACAATTTAGTTTAGAAGGCCTTTACTTCAATTGTCATAAATACATATGAATGTAAGTGTTAGAAAAGATAATAAACTCACCCAAATGGTTCTCTAAAAAAAGGGGGGGCACATCAAAGTTCTAAAGGGTGATTAAATAATTTACAAAATGCAAGGGCTTAAATCTTTGATGCCTTAAATTCATTCAAAAAACTAGATTTGTCCATAAACAAAGGTCCTTTTTCCTATAGTTTACATTTATACGGATTTTGGTGATACTTTTTTTAAAGAAAAGTTAAAGGTTTTGATCTCTTTTAAAATGACGGCCATAAATAATTATGAATTAGACAATTTTTCCTTTAAACTTAACTTGTATTGAACCAACTTCGATCCATGTTAACCCCAAATCTATCAAGTGCTGAGAGAAATCAAATTTCTCGAGGTGCAAACATTTTTTTTGAGTGCACAACTTGTGGAGAGATTTACACCTTGAACTTGAGGAGAGATTTACACCTTGAGAGATTTGGCCCCTCTCGACGCTTGATAGATCTGGGGTTAAGATGGATCTAAGCTGGTTTCAATCGTGTGCAACTATGGAAAATTTGTTGAACATCAAATTATTTTGATCATTTAAATATGCTAAACATGTCTAAGATTAATGTGGTCATTTTACTTTTAAATTTGCTTAGTTACCTCATTTTGTTAAGATGATAAAGGTTATTAATAACTTCAATGATGATTTTTTTTTGAATGCAAAGTGACAATGTAACAATGTTGAATGATACAAAATATGAATAATAAGAATGTAGTCAATTACAAATAGCCTTCACTATGATCAATCTCAAACTATTTTCTTCTACTATTAATATTGCCATAACTATTAGTTTTGCCATCTTTTTATATGGTTCATATGAAAATAATCGCTGAAATTGTAGACCCCAAGTAAGTTTCAATGATAGTTGTTTTCTATTATCTCGTTTGAATGCAAAGTGACTAACAATGTTGAATGATGGAAAATGAGAATAATAAAGATGTAGTTAATTACAAATAGTTTACAATTTCATGAAGTAAACATTTCAGGGAAGTGAACATTTTATTTAATATGAAAATTCAAGTATTTTTATTTACGTTTGAATTTTTGTAACACAAAATTCAATGCATGCCATCAATAATTTTTTTGTGTGCTTACAGTGAAATCAATGCACACTATTAATCTAATTACTCTGAAATTATTGTACATGATAAATCTAGTTACATAAAATCAGAAATCAACATCTACACTGAAATCAATGCATCTAGTGCTAGTATTCAAACATAATTAAAATTAATATGTACATTGAAATAAATGCATTTGTTGTAATAAATCAAATATGTTTAGAAATCAACATCTACAATTAAATCATTGCATCTAGTGCAAGCATTCAAACATGATTAAAAATCAACATCTACACCGAAATCAATGCATCTAGTGCAAACAATCAAATAAGATTTTGATCTCTTTTAAAATGATGGCCATAAATTAGTAGAAATTATACAAATTTCCTTTTGAACTTAACTCATACTAAATAAAGTTCAGAAACCAACAATGTAATTCCCCTTTTCACATATACAAATAAATTAACCTTAGCATATAAAAATATACTATGGGTATCAATTAAAAAATGGTTCTTAAACAAACGATTTTATCTATCATTTATTATTATTATGATTTTTTTATACCAATTTAATGTTTTATAAAAATATAAACAATCAATTGAGATTATTTTGTGTGGTTGGGTGGCATGTTGTTATCTTCCCCACCTAGGTTCAAATCCCCGCAAGAGATATGACGAGCTGTAATGCCTTGCGATAAATATTGTTGAAATAACTTCATGACTATGAATATTGTTGTATTGGCTTTGAGCCTTTGTAAACTTTTAAGTAAGTATACTTGTGGGTTGGTCTAGTACCAATAACCTGACTCTAATTGTTCTGCCCAACCTAATTGAGTAATAAAAATAACTACCCTATTAACATTTTTTTAAGTTAATCTATTTAAAAAAACTAATGTTTTTATAATAATAAAAATCAAATATAAAAAATCACCTTCCCTTTTAATATACAAAAAAATTGGGCCAGTATGCCCTAAAACTGCTTTGCTTGGCTAAGAGCTCATCTTTTTTTGGATGTAAGGAAGCAGGTTAATAGCCCAAGACCCAGAGACATCTCGCAATAGTGAAACCCTGCCCCCTTACGAACCACTTGCGGGTCATTCGAGGTGGTGTCGTTTTCCTTGAATAACTACGATGAGTCAACTCTGCATTCACAGATAACAACCAAAGATGGTTTACCTCACTATTGGTTTGACAACCGAGCTATGATAGATTTTCTCACTAAGATCAATTGAATGTAGCCCAAGTAGTTGGGAGTGATAACTTCCTCACCTTGATTCTAGTCTCATTGACATGATACATAATACTCCTTCGTGTGCTGCCTTTATACTGCTCCTTTGGAAACTATACATGTAATGTTTATCTTGACTATATTTTCTTGCAAATTAAAAAAAAGGAGAAATCCAAACCAAAAAAAAACCCGACGGTTAAAAATAAATAAATCACAAAAACTCTCCACTATCAAAATTTAAGCATAAACTCTTTACGTCCGTGCATCTTAACCCAACCACTAACCATACGGTGTGTAAACCTTACCGATTAACGCCATTTAAAGCACTTTGATACCACAATCTTAATGCTCTTTGCGCATTTTGTGTAACCCTTGCAAGTGACTAACTCCTAATGACATCACCTCAACGTGGCCATGCTTTACAATTCTCAAACCCAACACCATTCAAAAGATAAACCCGATTGCGAACATGAGAGGGTTGGGGAGCACCTACCCTAGCATTGCTGGTTCCTATTTTCTCACATTTAGCTTCAATTTATGCGTTTTTGTCTGAAATACCACATGTAGACTTACATGTACAGATTCAGGACTCTGAAGCAAAACCATCCGTCTTATTAGGTGGATACAGAAGCGAACCTCGCATATTCATCCTCTCCTGAAAACTGAAATGGAAAGCGGTAAGGCATTAGTGGAAGTGCCAAAGGGACCTATTGCGCAGTTGCAGATCAAGTTCAAGGAACTCGACAATGGATTCAAGACATGGCTGAGCAGGCAGACTACACCAGTCGATGTGGCTGTGACCACTGCCACAAGTGCAATACAGGGAGGAGCCATTGGGGCTTTAATGGGTACTCTTACTTCAGATATATCATCCAGTCTACCAACCCAACCAAACGGGGTTAATCCTCAGGCCATGGCTTCACTCAAGCAGGCCCAGGTAGAGTTCAAGCGCCTTGTTTTTCTTATTGGGCATCGAGTGCTTTCCATTTTCTTTGCATGCTGATGGAGTGTTTGCACTAGTTTTTATATTTGTTCATTTTGGTGAATGGTGGATTCCAGGCTATTTCCTATTAAATTAAGAGGCAAGTTTTACATCTTTTATTTATAGCTTTGAACTCAATTCCGTTGTGCACTTCTGTTAAGTCTCAATAAATTCAACTAAAAGAAGCTTATACAACTTTACTCCTTAAGATAGAAAAATGATTAATGAATTGTGGATTGATTCTTGTGACTCAATATATCTCCCATCAAGTCTGTTTCTGCATCTCATTTATTTGTCTCTCTCTCTTTTGAGGGAGGTGCGGGGCTTGAAATGCCCACTCAGGTAATACCCATGCGGGCTCAAAACTTTCAGCTTAGCAGTCGAGTCCGAGGGGTTTTTTAATCCACCAGAATCTCCAAGGGACTTGCACCTGGCCTTGTCTGCCTTCTTGGAGAAACCATCCATGGTTAATGAACTATAGGATATTGCAGGTTAGAACAACAAATTCGTCGCAGTAGCTCGGTATCATGTTCTTGGGGTGATTGAATCTGGGTCTCTGTGAAGAAAGCTCACGTGATTTATAACTTGACTGCAACTCAATTTAACATCTCAGTTTTGCATCATTACTTCTTCTTGTATGCATTTTTTTTAATGGCTCTCTCAAAATTCCAGTTGTATTTTGTATGTTTTGTGGCTTTTAGAAGGTCCATGGGCCATTTTGATGATATATGGGATCTCTTTATCATGAATATAGAGTTTTGTCTTCTTCATCATCATGTCTGCAACTCTATTTATTGCTTCGTTTCTTATGGATTTGTATTATTACAACACACATATGCTCGTTTACTAAAACTGTTCTGTTTGATACACTTAAGGAACGGGCAGATTGAGAGGTTTAATGGTGCCAATGTGAGTTACATGTTAAGGCAGCCGTAATATGGTACAAAACATATTACCCGAAAAAAGGTGGCAAAGGGCCCATAACCGAGGACCATCAACCATTAAAAATTTATTATCACCTCAAACAAATAACATCAAGGATAACAAAAATACGTTAATAACAAAATCGTCACTATTGCAAAGTTCAATTTTTTTTACCAAAACTGTTCTACCACCACTAATGGGGGATACCAGAATCATGAGATCACCATTGAAATTAACCATTGGCAAAATTTTGTTATACGAGCTATGTGCTTGAGGACCCCAATTGGTGGCGTCAGGTTGGTAATCATGATGTTTAAGTTTGAGTTTCCAACTATTGTGTGATGTCATTGATGTCTCCTCAACTAGAACATTTATTGTTAGCCAAATTTAATTTTGGAAATGGGCATTTTGTTCTCAAAGATCACAAGTGATACAATTGCGAATTTGTCACTGAATGAAGAGGAATGTGTGTGTTTTGCGTCTCCCCTAGCCAAGTTCAATGTTTCTGTTGGCAA